>CM062828.1:25931942-26511077 GCA_031772345.1 Himalopsyche anomala
TTTTATATGTTTTTTTTTTTATTTTCATGTTTGATTGATGAAACGTATTTCATAATACATATAGTTAAAAAAGCAATGTGTTTAATGCTACAAGAATCTTACACCTAACACATAATTTCATTCGTTTTTAAGACAGATACATAACTATTTTATTTTCTATAATAGAAATAGTATAAAACATACATTAAAGCATAGATTCCCAACCTTTTCCGGGTGGCGACCCCTTTTTATAAAAGCCACGTGACCCGCGGTCCCAATGCAATTGGAAAAGGCATTTTTTCAATAAGGTAATTTTAGTTGACTGTAGTTTTAATGTTGTTCAAATCCAATATCGAAAAAAGTTGGCGACCCCCAGGTTGGGAACCTGTGCATTGAAGAGTATATTCAAAAACTGTGTTATGTTTTGTTTTTTGATACTATTTAATTTACAATATTATTCATCCACTCAACTCTCAAGATACTGCTCTAAGAGGAGAAATCTAATATAAAGTTAATGATGTTTTAGTTTAAATATAAGAGATTTTTATAGTATAAATAATGAAGAAAAAGCTTTCGAAAAGTATTGATTACGCCTCATACTAAGACAAAAATCCAATATCTAGTATATTGTTTTTATCAGAATTCTTGGTGTCAAATTGCCTGTGTTGTTTTGCTGTTTATTTTTCCGAAAAACAGTCATCCTTAATCTGTTTTTCAAGTTTCATCAAAACTGCATTGCTAATTTCCGTTGAAGATTAGATTTCGGTCAAATTTTTAGGTCATTTCGATTACTTCGGTAATAGCTCGTCAACTCCTTCTTTACGTTACTCATGAAAATATTGAAATTTCATTTCAGACGTCACCGAAATTTATAAATGTCCTACTCTATCCAGAATTATGTTGAGATGCATTTCATAGGAAA
Source organism: Himalopsyche anomala (assembly GCA_031772345.1). NCBI lineage: Eukaryota > Metazoa > Arthropoda > Insecta > Trichoptera > Rhyacophilidae > Himalopsyche > Himalopsyche anomala. The sequence goes on from CM062828.1 coordinate 25,932,844, forward strand.
TGCTTTTTATACATATGTATAACAACTTGATGGACATATCTTTCACAAATGAATATAATACTATTATTTTGTTTTATTTTAACATCCTTCGCGAAAGAAAATACAGCTTTATAAAACTTTTTTTTTGTTTTTGAATCGCGTTAGTACGAATTCACGTAACTCAAATTTGCGTGAGTCAAGGACTTACTGTAGTTGTAATATAACAGATCATTAACTCTGGAATTTGCCAATACAGTGGAACCCTTAATTACACTACCCAGAATTACGCGCTGACTTAAAATATTCGCCGCAAATCCCCCAATTGCAAGGTCGCATTCTATTGTCGTTACTACGAAACGGTCGTCTGTGCCGTGCATACAGTTAAATGTCGGCTAGCGTATGTGTATTCAACACGTGCCAGGCTATACACGTATAGTGGGCGACTGTCTATGTGTGGGATTTTGGCGCCCTTTGCATTTTATCACTTGGTAACTAAATATTTCGTAAATATTTTTTTGCGGAAAAAGCCAAATCCCTAATTTTGTACGAGATTCACACCCCCAATTACACTACTCCAAATTACACTGTCCCGATTATAGTGTAAATGGGGGTTTTACTGTATTGGTAACACTATTAACAGATTAAAAATACTTAAATTTATTGTAACCAAGTTTATTAAAATATGTGATGGTTACTACACATTTAAAAAAAGATTTTCGGCTATTTTTAATACTGGTAAATTTGCATTTTCAAAACCGATATTTCGGTTTTGAAAAATCTTCTGTATTGCAATGTTTAATTACTAAGATATTCAATTAATATGAAGTCGAATATGATTTCAGTGTGGTAATAACTAAATTTCATATGTGTAATATCAAGTTACTAAATAAATAATGACCGAGTTAGTAATTATTATGATTAAGGTTTTCAAAAATAATTAATTACGCATATAATATTATGGCCGCTTTGATTCGGAGGCATACTATGCGAGATATAATTTTATTTGAGCACGAAGTCACTATTTCTCCGTAATTTTAAATGCTGTTTTGCATCGAAATACAAATCACGAATGTCGAACCACTTTTAATTACCTATCTGATAATTAAAAATTACCTTACAAACAATAACAATACACGCCGAACTGCTTTTAAAATCCGCCTTATACAGGGCCGGTGTAGAGCGGGCAAAAGTGTGCTGCATAAGAACACACTTTGAAGAGCGGCAGTTAGTCGCCCGCTTTGGTCTAGTTGGTACGAGCTTGCTCTACCGATCAGGTAAGTCCGGGTTCGATTCCCGGTAAGGTCAATGTCAAATTGGATTTTTTTCAATTTTGATTTGAGATCTAAGACATGGGTGTTTGTGAAGTCAATTCTCCTTGAGTTAATCTCAAGTGACTTACAAAAAATCTCGTCGAGTATATCTCGAATGAACTTGAAAATATTTGACGCATTGGCGTAAGTTGTAATGTCAAATATTAAAAAAATATATATATATATTGTCAGTGTCTTAAAATTATAGAGTATAACTTACAATAAAATAAGAAAAATCTTAAGTTTGGTCGTTTTACTATTGAAAACGGTACAGTCTGTTTAATCTTAATATATTTTTATAATAAAAAAACGAAAATCACTGCGTATACAAGACTTTAATTATTAATTTTTAATGTTTTAGTAAATTTTTCAATTTTGTTAGGGAAACATTTCAGTTTCACCCAGTTAAGCTCATCGTAAGAATTTTCTAGTTCTTGGTTAAAAAAACATTTAATTATGTTACAAGTGATAATTAAAAGAGTAGACATCGAAACGATATAACTAGGACAGTGGTTAGCTAATGGCCCTCGCTACGCCCTGATGTTTTAGAATTAAAAGCGTGGGAAAAAAATTGTAGACATCACAAACATTCAAGACTTTGAACAGAAATATTAAAAAATGCTGTTTGTTCTGTGTTTTGAACCCGAAAGAACCGCCACGGAAGCCAACAATGTTGACCACTGGACCACGGATACGACATTACTAAAATATACCGACTGTGGAAAGGAAAATGGACGTAACACAAAGTTTTTTCAAAACAAGTTTTTTTTTCAATAACTACAATGTATCAAACTTGATACACATTCTATCAAAAGGATAGCTGCAAATGCCGAATTAGTATATAAATTTAGCTTTTAAATTTGAACTAGTAGAAAAATAAAATCAAGAAAAAAGACTTAAATAAAAGTTTTTCTTAGACAATATTAGACTATTTCAATTAAACACCAGTTTAGAAGTCTCCGTTCACTTCAAGGTTGTGTATAATTCATAATTTGCAAATGACCCAAAATCATCAAAACACATTTTTAGCGCCTCCTGTAAAATTTGGTATGTGTGGGTTATGTTTTTTTTACTTTCCGCAGTCGATATGTTGTCGCTTTTTTATAATTCTAACCGATTGTAATATTAACTTATAATGTATACTTCTTTGCGGTTATTAGAAATAAACATCAAATAATTACTCAAATAAAATATACTTCAAGCCAAATCTAAAGAATAATTTATTTTTTACCAAATACTTCTCTTTTTATTACGTTCCTCTTTATAGGCCTAATTGTACCTTATTACGTCACTGTCACTCACACATGCAATCAAAATATTATTAATATATTTATAATATTATATCTACATCACGAGTGAAGAAGTTTCGACTTTTTACGGTCAAATATCTTTATTGATTCCATATGCCGACTCGCTATAATTTATAATTATAATGCCGGGAAATTAAAATGCCATTAACCCGTTTGTATAAATAATATCAACGATTTTCACTCAACGTATTCATAAGAACTCATGTTTACAGCAGTATGGAATGGTTCTATAATGACATTTCTGCATTGCTAATAAATAACTACGATTTTAAATAAATTACTCGGAAACTTTCTGCACGAAATAAAGAAACTTGCTTATTGCGCGGCAAAAAATATTTTGCAATCATAACGTCTTTGATTATTCATAATGAAATCTCTCATTTTTTTCGTATCAAGACATATATTCAAAGACCTTTTCTATCTTCCAATATAGGACGTCAATTCTGACAGTTAAATATTAGTATGCCTTTAATAACATGTATATTGATGATGACTTTTAAAGTGTTCACTGTCAATACTTGATGGAATTAATAATAACACAATATTCCTTTGTACCTTATTCCACTTTGGTTTCGCTCATTGCAAGCATTGTCTTTTACATTGAGCATTACATATTTATTTTTGTATAAATATCACTGTTTTTATATATATTTCTTATCAGTTGACAATGCTCGCAATGAGCGAAACCGGTCCTAACCTTTTAAATAAAGTGGAATAAAGTATAAAAGAATATTATGTTTTATTAGTATTATCTGTTTGTTTTCTTCTAATTATTCATTGAAAATATCAGATTTATAAGATACCATTAGGTAACAAACGAATGCTCAACCATACATCCGACCGGTTGGTTTGTTTTTTTTTTAATTTGAACAGCTGACGTCAAAATAATATTATTTGTAGCATAATAATAGTCTATTGACGACAGCTGTTGTAAATTTAAGAACATATTTGGAATAATTTTAAATACCAAACCAACCGGTCGGATTTATGGTCTAACAATCGCTTGTTGTCGAGTGGTTTCTTATAGATCTGATATTGTGTTTGAATCACTATTTTTCTTAAAAACACAGCCTTAGGATTTTGGTGATGGAAGATAAACAATGATTATAATTTGGATGACTGTTTTTTTCAATAACTCAAATAAAAATATATCATAATAACTAATAAAAACAAAAATGTTGAAATAATTTATCTAGTAAAAAATAAAAAAAAAATGGAAATATATAAAAATCGTAATATAATTGAAACATTAGTAAATTTTATAAGTAATTAGTACTATGAATGTTTGTATTTAATTCCCCCTACGTCCAGTAGAATAAAAAAAACCGTGATCTTCATTTCGTAATTTATAATCTAAGAATCAGAAACAATTTTTAGTTAATTCGTCAACCATCTGATATGTTCGTGTAGCGAGCGAAACACGTGTAACGCAAATAGAAGTAACAAAATTTAGTTTTGTACAAAATAAAGAATAGTTTGTCGTTCATTATCTTTTTAGTTATGGTGGCATAATAGTGTTCGCTTCCAAGATTTGCTAAAGGAAGTGGCAATTCAAACAATTGACACATTTCTACGAAAATATTTTCCATGTGTTGGTCTATATTATGAAGAAAAAAAACTGTGAACAAAAGAGTGAATTTATGGTGGGCTAAGAATTAACTTCAGAACTGTTAATTAATTCAAGATTAATATCAAACCCATAAATTTTTAATTCTATAAAAAAAATGTAACAAAATATAAACAATCATAAATTTTCACTAAATTATAGTGACGCCACGAGAACATAAACAAAGGTAAAAAAAAAGTTATGTTGAATAATTAAAAACGAAATATTGTAATAAAAAAATGGGCCGAACTGGGCATGTGAAATGAGATAATTACAATATGAATGAATATGTGCGGGTGAATTATAGCGCGTAATTTATTATTCTAAATGGAAATATGTTTTGATAAAACGTATTATTGGATACTAAAAAGGCTATAAAAATATTTAATATGAGCTTTTTCAGGAAGTTTGTTGAAACTTTATTTCACCGCTTGCTTTGTAGTAAAATACTTAAATGATCGTAAACTTTTTCAACGGCTTTCATTAAAACTAAAAAGAAAATTTTATTTGGTACTTATTTCTGCTAATTGGTTTTTTTGTAAACATATTTTGTATACATTCAAACAATAAATTTAATGTTTCGATGGCTTATCAGTAAAAATAATTTATTTTATTTATAACATAAATTGTAATAACATATCAAACGTAGTGAATTGAATTCATAAAATATTAAAAATAAATAAATGCCTAAAAGTTTGTGTTATAAAATTTGAGGGTTAAATCAATATCTAATAATTGTTTAAGTTGACACTTAATTCGTATTTAAAACCGTTCAAAAAATCTATAAAAACTTAATAATTTGTTACTTTAAACGAAAGTTTAAACATACAATCAATTGTTTTTATCACTAGGTAATTAATTCTATTGTACGATTTTCTGAACAATTCTCGTGATATCTAATACTGAGTAGTGTTATATGCCCGTTAACTCGAGGTAATAAATTCGAAATTGTAGATGGGTACCAGCGAGTAAGTATCCACATTCATTTGTCCGATCGAGTAGTATACAAACAATCCAATAATAGAATAAATTGAATACAAACACAGCAAGAAGAGGATCGTGAAATTAAAAAAAATAATTCAACGAATGAATGATTAATAAGTTCGTGAGGTCTGTTCGTAGTCATTGAGTACGTTTCTGTAGCCACAGACCAACGCTTTATGTCCCTATTGAATTAATGAATTTAGTTTTATAAAACATTCGAAACAATTTTCGAATCGATTCGTTTATATTTTACAATATAATTTCCGTATTGCTATGACAATAAACAAAATAGCATCAATATTTAGGAATTGATCTTTTTGACATATTCTTTATTTGAATTATATTACAAAGAAAACTGTAAATATGACGTTTGACAAAACAAAAACATTATACGTTTCGCTGTATAAGTAATTGAATTTAGTTTATTGATATTATTTAAATCATTTATAAAATTTTATAATATTTTCTGTCAGAAAAAACGAGGATTGGGGGTTGTATGTACCCGGTGAGACACGTTTTATAAAATAAAGAATATCCGATAATATTTTATCATGAAAATTTTTAATTATGAAACAGTTTACAGTAAAAAATCATGTTTTGAAATTTTTGACTCATTAAGATTTTTCGACATAAGATCACAATTTCACAAACCATAACTATCAACATTGTGAACACATTAAAACTTAGTTAACTTCACAAAATAAAGATATAAAACTATAGTTTTCTAGATAATTATTATACATCAGTGTGTTGTAATATGAGTACGTGGTTGAGTAGCAAACGTCGTTGGCTAATAACCACTAACCATGTCTCACCATGTTTCAATTCCTTCGGATAAGCTCCATTAGGAGTCCATATGTTCCACATTTAGAGCGGACATTATTTATAATATTTTTGTTAAAAGTACAAGCGCTATCGCTGAAAATCCAAATCCATTCATTTTATGTTTTCTTCCATCATATGGCATTGCTAAAACTCGTTTTAAATATATTTTCTTTAATATTAATACGTATTATAAACGAACATCTTTAATAATCGAAATAATTTGATTGGTTCGTGATTTTCATACTTTAGTTTCCTGCCTGAAAACAGTTTTTTGCGGATTAAAAGTTTTTTTTTAGATTAAATCTGTATCGATAATTCGACCACGCCTTGTCAAGTTTTTTGTAAATATTTTACTGTGAATAAAATTTATATTTTAGTCCCTTGAAATTCAGAAAATATTGTAACAAATAACGGCACATTTCTTCGAATGCAACAGTATAAATGTTTATTGTTATTTGTTTTCTGACATTTTGCATGCTTTTGTAAAGCGATTATATTAAAATGAGCAAAAACATATCGATTCAACAAACTCCATCCGGTATTTCACAATCTTTGAACTGTTATTGATGGAATCGCTCACCTGGAAACTTGTGTTTGTTGTAAATTGATTCGAACTTCAATATCACACATTTTTTGGAAATTTGCAATTTATTGCATCTGAATTGGAAAATAATGTTTAAAAAATGTTCACTGTAAGTACCATAGAGAAATATTTAGTTTTATCTTACAGTTATAAATGACATTTCTATGTCAATAAAAATAGTATCAATAAATTTACAGAAACGTAAAAACTGGTGTACCGTATTGAAATTTCTCCATTTAATATATTTGAAGTATTTATACCTATATTTTATGTTGTAGAAAATAAAAACATTATTATTTAAAAACGTAAAAATTTGAAAAATAGTAGAAAGGGGATCTTATGCCTGATAGATGAATTTTATGAATACAATACAAAAAGATTAATGTATATAAATAAATAATGTAAACAAATGTTTTATTCTATTTCAATTTTATTTTATGTTGGTTTGCCAAAGGTTCGAATTGGATCATACATAGATTTATCAATCAAATAATAGATTTCTATCTTAAGACTGAACGATCTTTACTAATCGTAAAATTAGCTTAACTAGTAATTTTATAATTTTTTAATTATTTCCTTCACTTAGCTAAACATTGAGACGGAATGAATGATTGAAAAATAATTCTAACTAAGTAACTTTTGATAAAATTGTGTTCAAATGCTCCCATATTGGAAACAGGCCTGATTTACGTTTTTTGTAGAAAATATGTGACTACATGATATATGATACACATTTTTATGAAAGTTCTAGCTGATAATAACGGAGGTAATGCATTCGTGTGTTTGCTTTTTTAATTATGGCACTGATGTTCGTTCAACCCTTAATCTCTATGTGCTGTCAAAAGCGCCGCCTTTGTTTCAAGCTCGAAGCGTAGCAGAAAGCTGAAAGTTTAGAGCTGGTGCATCCATCATATCGCATGTGCATGCGCATCCACATCACATGATATAATATTAAATCCAACGTCGTACTCTCAACACGTTTGGTAAGGTTGCCGCATACAAATAAACCACAGCCAATCGATTGATTATTAAATTTGAATAAACAAATCATAAACAATATTATTAGCAGCCGGTAAAACAATAAAATTGTTGTTTGATTCACCATAACTTGAAATGATTTATGTTTACGCATAAAGCATACTTGGTAATATTTTTTTTTAGTCTTATCCACTTTGCGTGTTAATTTATAAATCACCTCAATGAAGTAACTCAACCGCAAGTATTTTAACTGGTTATCGAACAGTAAAAAAAGTGAGGGTTAGAAAACTTATTGCCAGTCAACTGCTTTCTGGCAAAGTTTATATACAGTATAAAGTTTTTTGAAAAATCTTAGTCGTCCCATATAACTTAATCCATGAATACAAATATGCATATCAATAATAAAAAATAAGATCACATTAAAGAATTATTGAATATAATACACTATACCAGAGTTTCTCAAACTATATTCCGTGGGTCGTAAATAGGTGTTCCGCGAAAATTCGGAATGATAATCTACGCTGCAACACATTTAAGCTTCTTATTCTTCATAGTAAAAACTGAGTGATAATGAATCTCTATTGATGCTTAAAACGTCAAATATCTAAGTAAAGTCGGAGATTTTAAATAACTTAGAGCTTTATTCACTCATATTTTTATGTAACATGTTTTAAAAATAATTAATTAATAAATAATAATAACATATTTTGTTCAATATTCAATAGAAATTACCCGACATAAAAAATAAGCTGTGTTCCAGTAAAATTTCCAGATTTACTAAGTGTTCCATTGCACAATATCTTTGGGAAACCCTGCACTACACCTATCTGAGCTATTTTTGAAAGAATAACACAGTAATATTATTTTAAAAAATTAAACATGCAGTGATAATTGGATCCTTATAATCTACCTGTGAACGGTTGGATATTGAGTAACATAAACGTATTTGCCAACATGGCCGTGTTTATTGTGCAAGCCCTGCACGTAATGTATGCTGATATGCCCTCAGTCGGAGATGTTGTGTGATACTATGAGATTTGTATGTAGCCGGCATTGTAGATGGCATTTTAAAGGATGGTTTTCTTTGTGAAAGTCATCTGGCATTTTAACATTTTGTTCACGTTGAGGCTTCACCATACATGATGATGAAGATCTTTAATGAGACCACGAATGATTGTGTGTGTATATTATCAATCATTATTTATTAAATTACACGATATTATTTATTGTATTTTACTAAAGCATTCGATGTAGATAATTAAAATGCAAAATTTGACTTTGTGAAGAAACAAAACACTGACAGGAAAAGTAATCAAAGAAAGTCCATAAGAATTTAAAAGTTTATTTCAAACATAATAATTTGATGATTCGCACTGTTTATTAATTATTTATCTCTAACGACTTGCTAATACTATCTAAGTCTATGAGACATCCAAAGATTGGTCTAACTAATGGTCAAAAAGTAAGATGTTAGAAAATGAAAGTGCATACTCTATTTAAAAATATGGATGTAAAATTAAGTATGGTTTATTTATAATACAATGTATTCTTATATTAAACGTTACATTATTGTATCATGAATTTCTAACAATATTCTTGTAATTTGTAAAGCCTTACAAGTTATCGGCGCAGTTTAGTTTGGAATTATGACGTCTTTTCCCACACTTTGGCGATAGATACATATGTTTAAGAATATGTAAAGAAACTCATACAAGTAGAATGATGTTTTTTGTATATGAATTTTTATTAACTGTGTAAATATTTAATAAATCATCAAGTAATATTAACCGTGCAGACATGCTTTGGTATTGCAATTCTTATTGTTAAATTAACTTTATCTAAAACTATTAAAATCTGGTAACAAAATTTAGCTTAAATTTGAATCGTTCAAATTATGTACATTCTCACAGATTTTGTCACTAACGACCCGAGTTTCGCCTTTCGGCATCTTCAGGCGTTCAAGTGCACGGATGAACTTGAACCGACGCTTAGTAAATGAATGTTTCGTGTTTATATAATAAATAAATGTATCACTGAGTCTAAAGCCATTGCTGGCGAAAAGGTTCAAGTGGCAGTTCAATTTCATCCGTGAAATTGAACGCCTGAAGATGCCGAAAGGCGAAACCCGGGTCGTTAGTGACAAAATCTGTGGGAGTGTACATAATTTGAACGATTCAAATTTAATATTGAAATTCCACCAAGCACCTTCAGTCGAAATCTTAAAAAAATTAGCTTCCTGATAACAACGTATTATTGAACATCAGCTTAAAATTTGGTGAATATTTTTTTAATACTCTTGAATAATTTGACTATGTATTTAAGTAAATAAGATGGAGTCGAAGCATCGAAAGAAGATAAATTTTCCAATGTCCCTTCTTCCAACTGACTCTATAGAAAATCTACTAGACTTTATGATTTAAGATGAAGCTAAGAGATCGGTGGAGTATTAAGAACAATAAAGACAAGGTTAATTAATGTTAATATGTTTCGAATAGGCAGCGGAAATGGTATTGAAGGTAGAAATATAATATTAAGTTCATATGACGTCGCATAAAATTACAAAATTTATGTTTTTATACTTAATACCTTTTGGAAAAAATCAATGATATGTCTTTTTTTATTTTATTAATTAAATGCTTCTGAAACACATAGTAAAAAAACAACTAACTCTTGTTAAAAATTATAAAAAAATGAAACTAAAAACGTTAAATTTGATTTTGGTTGGGTTTATAATCCAATAAAAACGTCAAACTTTTCTATGGTATCAACTTTCTTATTTTCAATATTTATTTAAATATAATAATTATCGCTCACCTTTGGTATGTTAATGAACACCTGATTAATAAATTTCAGATATAATTCCGTGCTACAGAAACACGCGTTATATTGTTTCGTGTTAGCCATTCTAACATGAGAAGTTATTTGAAGATTTTAAAATTTGCATAATACAAATTACAAATACATTTTATAATGTCATATGTTGTGGCTATATGATACATCTTCTGAGAGAAGCTACAGAAAATAAAACAATGGCCAAAAAACAAATAATTTTTTAAGAATAATACACATGATCCTAGTAACAATAATTGATTTATGATCAATTTCAATACGTAACTAGCATTGATGCGATTTTTATTTGGACAGTGTGAAAGCCTCAACTATTGGATATGATTTACAATAATTTAAAAACAATTGTAAATATTTATTATATTATTTTACATTTGGTTAAAAAATCTTTGTACTAACACGTTTTGTTTTAAAATGTCTAAAATTTAATACAGATAATTTATGAAATGGATATAAAAGCTTTCATGATGGTTTACACGTTCTACAATGTGCATGCACAGTCGATAGCTCACCTTAAATAAATGATACGCATCTACGTAATTAATGTTCGTATTATTTTGCTCACTACTATGCCTTTTACAGAGAAGATCATGAAACCTGATCGATGATATTATTTTAATCATAACTTTACGTTTATTTTTTTTACACATTGATTTTTATGGTAATTTATTTACAATCTTAATGTACGAAGATAAAAAAAAATATTTATATATCATATACATATATATAGTTGCAAAGTTTATGCATAGTATTTATGTCATCAATAATGTTTGTTACGATACAAATTACGTATCGCTTAAAACAATAAACCAGATATATCGGTGATATTTGTTTTTGTTTGTTGTTTTATATCTTAGATATTTCATATTATGTAATATATATTTTTAAAGTTTTTACTTTTGAATATAAAATTTTAAGTTATAGTGAGTACGTCACTTTTTTGATATAGACGTACCATCCCAAGTAAACTGAAGGTATAGGATGCATCAGAATTGAACGCAAAGCAAAAAACAAGCTTAGAAGGGATTCGAACCTGCCCACACTCAAACTGTGTGATATAAGACTTTGTTGTGTATTTTGACAGTAGCGTTGGATCACGTGTTCAACCAGAAGCAATACACCACAAAGAGGAAACTCGACTTTTATTAATAAAACAGATTACTATTTATTATTTAATAAGTGTATGATTAAATTAATGATACATTGGAATATTATAGAGCTTCAAATTTTTTGCATACTATACAGTTTTAGATGTTTTATAGTAAGCCTATATTTTAATTTAAAAATTAAAAAAAAAATACGAATTAACACGATTGAAATAATACAAAAGTCACCAGACATCGATTTAAGGAGACATTACATCACAAAAACCCATGTCAAAGATATCAAACTTAAATTGTTTTTTTAATAAATATTTATTTACCTTGTCGATATATACTAATTAGCAATACAGCTGGGGTGAAACATTTGACTTATATTATGGCCAACAATTATCTGATATTTTTGTAACTTGGACCTAAAGGTTTTATACTGAAAAAATAAATTAAAGATTTTTTACATCAAGCGATGTAAAATTCTGATTACGTAATTGGATTTATGCTTTTGTTCCGTTACCAACCGACGACAGTTTTCGGTTTACGATAATTCGCCACTCAAAATAAGCCAAATATGTCTGTAGAAACTTGTCTTTATTTGGTAAGCAAGAATAAGTGAGACGAGTTATTTTATAGGGTTAATCAACGTATCTCAGCGTTAACAGAGTGTATGTTGTATTATTGGATGAGAGAAGTTTACTGCCGTAAGTCAAAAGGTATTAACGATATTAAATGAACACATGCGATTGGATATTGTACCATAATTAACTATCGCAACACAGATTAAGCATCGTGCATTTAGTCTTATTGATTTTTTACTGCCAGCACTGTTTATATATATTGTTAAAAAGTCTGTCTAAATGATGTGTTTAGTAAAAGTGTATTTTGATTCTTCAATAATGTAATGTAGCAAATAACTATCTTTGGATGAGCCGCAAATAGTTCTGCCATTGTAGCAGGATATTTTTCAATTGAATTACCGCATATTAAAATAACCACAATGTAACAAAAATAATGAAATCCACACACATTTCAATAAGGTAACAGCTTCTAAATTATTAGCTTATGTTGGATTGAGCGGTATTTGGAAACTAATGCAAATGTCTTACGTAAACATTATATGATATAAACATACAAGTTTACAGCAGATTTAAGTACTGAATACGATTTAAAATATGTTACAATTATGTCTGTTAAAAAAATATAGTATGCTGATTGATGTGTACGGATTAATTAATTGTTATATCCACAGCATTAAATTTTTTAGTTTTGAAGTCGGACGTTCATAAATTTCATTTTATAATGGGAACAAATTAAATGGTCAGAATTTAAATCAATTCTTGGTCAGAATAAAAATATTATGCGGTCAGAATATTTTATAACCATTTTAGTAAGGTTATGTTATAATTTAATGTCAGTTCAAGTTCATCCGTGCACTTGAACGCCTGAAGATGCCGAAAAGCGAAACCCGGGTCGTTAGTGAAAAAATTTGTGTGAATGTACATAATTTTAACGATTCAAATTTAAGGTTATGTAAGGTTAGGTTTTTTTAAAAATTTGATTTAAATTATGACTATTTACACTGGCCGGTGTATTCTGACCAATGTAATATAAATTCTGACCGGAAAAATACGAGCCTTTTATAACCTCACTTTACTGTGTATTAAATGATTGAATTGTCCATTCTTTTTTTGGTAATTATTTTAATAACTGACGAGTTAGACCCCCAAACAAGATGTCGACAAGTTCAGTTATAATTGCAGAACTAATATTCATTCGTTTCGTACTATTACAGCCAGCGTTCAGACACGCTCATTACAAGATGTCACGACACTTGTAAATGACCCGACGGAAAGATATGCCGTGGCGAACAGTGGTCGCATAAAGCAGTAGACATCTAACAGTCGCCCGATTATCTGATATATCAGGTCGGCGATAGGGCATAATGATCTCGGGCCTGGCCCCCCTACGGTGGCGAGAGGCGCTGAGCCCCAGCCGCCCTGGGGCACCGTCACGGGTCTTCAAAGAACGCGGGGCAAAATAAATATAAATTCAATTAATTTCATAGGTATTCAAATTGATTCACGAAAGGTGCCCCGTGGTGCCGGGGTCGGGTTAAAAACGGGTGCACGGTGATATGATACCATGCATACTTTCGGAGAAATACGATACTCCAGAATGTTAATGATCGATCATAATGATGTGTTTAATGTTTTGGTCACTTGCTTTATATATTTTTTTATGTTTAGATGTGATTTGCAATTTGAAATCAATCACAAATTGAAAACAGATTCATAATGTAAAACTTTGCGTCAGTAATGTCACTGTTAACTGTTATAACGATTTTAAATTTAATATAAATTAATGGCGACGTTACGTCCGATTAGTTGATATAAATGCAGTTATTCGTATCAAAACGAACATTTGGTAACAGGTGTATAAGTGTTGCATTTTTTAGCTATTAAATGGGTAGTAATTTTAAAAACTTTTTATATACAGGTATGAACTTAAATAATAAAATTGTTTGTTTTTTCCAAATCTATTATCTAATGTTAAACATATTTCTTTAAGCACCATCTTAATATGCATTCAAAATGAAAACATTGCATGACTTCATTGAAAAGAGAACACCAACTAACTAACTGCGATCAGATCATAAATTAAAAGTATCGGAATATGGAATGAATGCATGCACAGTATAAAGCAGCGTTGTCCAACAAAAATCGTTTGATGGGCCAAATAAAATAAAACAGGTACATGGTGGGCCGCATAAAAAACAAAACAAACAAACGTACTAAAAAACAATTAATTAATTAATAATAACCATGCATCATGATACCTTTTTTATTTTAAAAGCAGCCAAACAATTATTAAAACATTTTATTTACTTAATTAATGTAACACGTTTTTTTATATACTATTTGATATGTTTTATATCGACTGGTAATTTATTAGATGCACATCGCAGTTGATTGGTTAAGTTTTCATCGGCCAGCCTGTTTTCGTTTCGTTTTCACTATTTTCAACAAATAACAAAATGCAAAATATATTTGTAGAATACTGTAAACTCCAATAGGGCCGCGTGTTGGACATCGCTGGTATAGAGATTACGTTCAAAGCTCAGCTTTTGTTTCGAAGAAAATTGTAGCTATGAAGTATTTCTTTATTTCTTAATGACAAATAAGTAAAAAATATGTTATTCGTGTGATTTGTTATCAAAGACATCCCGCAAGAGGATACTATCCGCATACACTGGATGAAAATGGCTAATATATTCACGTCGTAAATTTACACTCAAGTGAGCTGGAGGCAATAAGAAGAGAAACCGTATCAATTCGTCTGTCATAAACAGATGCAATGTGCTTTATACATGGCGTCGTTTTATAACATCTATAATTCTGTTTAAAAAGTTCTCGTATATTTGATATGCTCTATATCAGTAATTGATTGCTCGTTTCGACATTTATGACAGAGACTTCATTTTTTATTGCAAAATATGCTTACAATATCATCAGAATATTTTACTGCTATGTGCATACAAATATAATATTAACGTGCTTGGTTATCATGGCCGTTTAAAACTACGTTAACAATCACTAGAATTATAATACATAATATTGTATTAGTTATGGATTTTTTGATCGTTTTTGTAATTGAAATGTTTTTCAATCGATTATTTCGTAGACTATAATTTTATTTTTGACGCAGTAAGAATTGTATTTTCATCAAATTTTTGACAATGCTTACACATTCTGATGTATTAATTCAACGTACTTGTGCAGAAATAAGACAGTCCATATTTTACAAATGTATATGTACGTGGAAAATCGTATTTGATACAATTAAATAATATGTGGTCATTCTTTCTGCATAAACCAGGAAAGCCACATTAATACAAATGCGTTGCAGTTATCTGAATACGCTACCAAAAAACAGAACCGACTGAAACTGACCGCACATCTTCAAATCGTGGAAATACTTACTTACATGCCTATTTAATTATTTATTAACAAAAAGTGGTCATATTTGTTTGTGGTTTATAGCAACTGTCAGCTTTTTGCATAGATACACTCAATATAACTATTATGTGCGATGTCTAGGTTGAACCAAATTTGATTTAACAATGCTTGTTTTGAAAACAATTTTAAATTATTTCAATTACAATGTTTGTATATTATTATGGTTCAATACATTTTTTTACGCAGCAACGTTCGATTAAATAGTTAATAAATTGAAACGAAATACAGTGGAACCTCTCATAACGAGTTACTCACATAGCGAGCAAAACAGATTGTGAAATAAATGCTCCTTTAACGAGCGAAATTTCGCATAACGAGTGACACAGAGTTTTGGAGAGATCACTTTCACATCGTTGCTTGCCTCAAGATGAATGACAAAATCGTGAAAAAGGGTTACCAAGAGGACCCTCACTTCTGCATGTAAGAAGCTTTGGGCAGAGAGCGTTGTCAAATGTGATTTTGAGGAGTTTGAAACAATACTTGTGGAGTCTACTGTCAATGAGATTGTATCTTTGGTTAATACCATGGGACTGGAGGTGGATAACAACGATGATGAGCTTGTGGAAGAGCACGGTCAAAAGCTGACTAAAAAGCTTATAGAGTTGCATTGTTTTTCACAGCAATAATTTATGGAAGAGAGTTTGTTAATGGAGGAGGAAGAAGTATCAGAACAACAATCTTCTGGTGCAATAAGAGAAATGCTGAAAGCATGGAAAACTGTTGCATCGTACATTGAGAAGCATCGCCCTAATAAGGAGATGGCTATGCGTTTTACAAATTTATTCAATGATAATGCTGTCACATTTTCATCTAAAGCGTCGGCAAAACAAATGTCTCAAGACAGCTTTCTAGTAAAAAATAATGAATTATTTGTCCTAATTAATAAGCTAGTCATTTTTTTAATTGTTGTTTGTAAATCGAAATTGCATTCCAAGTTGTTACGCTCCATACAAATTTATAAGTATGTAATTTTATTTGAATAAACGTTTAAAAATTTAAATAAAAACTATTTTTTTCCGTCATGGAACGCATTGTATTTAACATTGTTTTATATGAAAAAAAATGTTTCGCATAACGACTTTTTCACATAACGAGTAAGATTCTGGAACGAATTAAACTCGTTATGAGAGGTTCCACTGTAGAACAAACTTTAAAGAATTCTGCGTACGAATAAAATGAATACTGAGTTTGTGAGGAGCACACTTTTGATTAGACGTAACTTATTCCTGAGAAGATGATGTTGAATTATTGTCAATTTTCAATCGACGTAATCTTGTCATCACAGTACGACGGTATCTATAATATTATGGATGTGTGATTGTGTTCGCAATGCGAAGTTAGTGAAAGTTGGATCCGCAACTGAGACATGGCCAGGTTTGTTGCAATGTAATGAATGATACATTTTTTGCATGCCATGGAGTTATGAGTATATGCTAATATGTGCATAGTAATTGCTGGTTGCTTAACCACTCGCTTAGCAAGCAATTCAGCGATGTTAGAATAAAATTGCACTACACTTATACATTGTAGGTGATGCATGCGCGTACAGGGCAGTTGCGAGAGAATTTATTTGCCAAGTATATGTTAATTGTGTATTTAAGTCGTTAGAAGTTTAACGTGGTATAAAGATATACCCTAACCTAGAGAGGGGGAAACCCGCGGCCTTCTGGCCAATTCTGGAAAAACGAGATTTGGAGATATCTGGGGAAAAAGTATAGCAAATTGAGGATTTCGAATTCCTCGGTGAGCTAAAAAAAAACGAGGTTTGAAGATATCTGGGGAAAAAGTATAGCGAATTGAGAATTTCTCAGTGTTTACTGCGGCCTTAAGTCGAATCAGAAAAATAAATGCGGCCTTTAGAGAAGAAAAGGTTCCCCACCTCTGCCCTAACCTAATAATAGACACTACTTTTATCCTTCCGCTACATAATTGATTTTATAATCGACATTTAAATTTTAAATGTAATTTCTTAAATTATCCACTCCCACTAATCCTATCTTAAAAACAGGACGAAGCGAGAGCGATTAGATATCCACTAGTCCTGTCCTAGCTCTTTCTTTGTATTCCTACTCTCTTTCGGAAAAGAAGAGGTGTTCAGCAACTAACTAACATACAGTTGCCTATTGAACTACTCAATTATAATATTAAACTCCTTACATAATTGCCAATATAATAAGGCATGCAATTTTCAGGTAAATAAATCTTATATATTATACAATGTTGATAACAAACGATGCGTCTGATTTTTTTTTAAACTAGAAAAAACCAATTTACAATTGTGATTTGAAAATAATAGATTTGTAAAAAAGTATCGCGATATGAATCGAGTGAGTTCTATTTTTTTTTTTGTTGCCTGCTTGAATCCAGCTGAGACTGGTCAGCCTATCGATTCGCAGGTCTGTCAGACCGCTTGACTAGTGTTTGTAATTCATTTTAATAATATTCCATTGCCTTTATTGAAATATATCCTATAACCATATATTAGCGTGATGCTTTCGACAGCAACATTTACTCGTAATGGATTATTGAATCGATGGAACGAAGGATACCGCATTGTACGAGTTTTATTTAATATGTATAAAAGCTTACATGGCGAATTTTGTTTTTTTTTATGATAGTAAAGTCATTTTTTCACATGTCTGTTCATAAGTTCGTAACAAAAAACTTCAACAACTTTTTTACAATATGAATTATTACTCAGTAACCTGTTTTTCCTTTTTCAGATGAGGTACAGATGAAAGGATGGGAAAGGAATATCACTAGACTAATTGCTCCGTTTTAAAGATGTGATAAAATGAAGTCACAAATATATAACCATTCATTTGAACACAAAACCTTCGATTGAGAAATAAATTTACGAAAATATCTGAACAGTGATTCGAGCCTGTGGACATGGCAAACGAACAGGATCCAATGGTGGTAATTATATTCTTAGATAAACACTTTATCCATGTTCGCTTTCAATGTGGAACATATGGCTTCCTAATGGAAGTATTTCAGCAGATCTACTTGGTCGCTCAACCTCTCTTTTCCAAAGAGAGTAGTAGGGATAGAAGGGTGAGGCTAGAACAGGACTAACGGTTAACTATTCGCTTCCGCTACGCCCAGTTATTGAAAGATCGGAAAGGTGGTAGGAAATTTTCAGACAACACAAACACCCATGTCTTTGAACAGAAATCGATCGAAAAAATGCTGGTCGCACTAGTACTCGAACACGTAAGATCTGGCACGGAAGCCAACGACGCTAACCGCTGCACCATAGGACCCGACATAAATAAACAGATACAGTATTATTTTAAAGACCGCATTTTAAGTTTTTCTCTGCTTTCTTTACAAAAAACCTAGTTTTCATTTCGTTTGCCATAATTTTAAGTCGGTTTTTCATTGGTTTTTTGTCTCTCAAAGCAGTAAGCACTACGGTAAGTATTTAATCTTTAAATATAGCAGCTTTTACTTAACATAAATATATGTTTATACATAGCCTACTGACTATTCGTAAAAGAGGCATGGCACTGATTTTGACTATGTCAAACATGACGAGAGATGATTTGAACATATTTTGATAATTCGTTTCATGTCGAGTAAATATTTATAGGAACAATGACTCAGATTTTTCCGTAAAAACAAGATACTCAAGATGTGACAGTAAAATGTTCGTTGTTTTGACATACGCCGTTAACCCTTTCCATGCTGTCTTATACGCTGCAATTGAACCTGTGGTACTGGACGTCTGAGAGCCAGTGCTTTACGATCAGTCACTTCGGTACTAATTGGCGCGAGAGACCGCCGAGCCAATACTCGTTCGTTGGAGGGTACCTATTGGATTGATTTCCATTAAATATTCGTAACATAACATTACGTGACCGACAAAAAGTACATGCTTTAAGTGAATAAAACTTTCAGCATACGCATAAATACATCAACACAGGGGATTTATTATTTATACGATATTTTTTTGTGTAACTGTTTTGTTGGCAACAGAGACTGCTCATATTTTTCATTAATTATTTAGCTTCTAATCGAAACGAATGTCCTATGCATGGTGCCTGCATGTCACGAGTCACTAAATCAATTAAATCAGATTATTGGTCACCATCAGCTATACTAAATAACATAATCATATCTTCTTCTTCTTCTTTGACCATGTTCGCTCCCTATGTGGAGCATATGGCCACCACGCGGCACCTCCATGCTTCCCTGTCTCCCGCCAAGTCCTTTGCTTCCTCCCATGACATGCCAGCATCCCTCAGTTCCGCCGAGTACATCCTATGAATAGTACCCGACGGACGTCCGGGACGCCGGAATCCCACCGGTCGAAAGAAAAGGCAGGCAGGATTGGGGCTTTACGGAGGCATCCGCAGCACGTGACCCAGCCAGTTCCAATGTCTCTCCATAACCACTGACGTGACGTGACGCTGTCGCTGTGACGGATCCCTTATCTCTGAATTCCTCACAAAATCAAAATCATACCAGCTGAAAGAAAAAAAAATATGGATGCATGATTCCATGGAGTTTCTTCTCTGATGTTCCTTACTCAGGTCTACCGCATCGTTTTTATTTTCATTTGAAAGCTCTCTTAAGCCTTTTTAAGACCAACCGAGTACTTAAATTAATGCTCTTGGGCAAAAACACGGATACTAAATAGAAACAGCTTCTTTTTACTCGCTTACTTAAAATCACTCGACAGATCACTCGGTCAAAGATCAGATTTTTTTATATTCGGTATGTCTAAATAAGACTTTAAATTCGAGGCTCTGACATAATCTTATGTATTTTATAAGCTATAAATAGAATATGAAATTAACCCTAAATTAACCTTAAATTTGGAAATATTTAAGACATGAAAACATGTATAAGTCGATCTATTTCACAATCGAAAAATAAAGTATACATTAGGTTTAGTGGATAGTATAGTAGTAGATTGCTCGTGGCAGTTGCCACTGTGTTCTGACGGCCGAATTATATGACGGTGTTGTTTAAAAATGTAATTAAAGAAATCAAGTATCACTAATTATTTATTCAGATGTTTTATTTTGTATGAGACCGAAAAGTAAAGGTTTTGTTGCATCGGAAGCACGCGATTGCATATCTTAGGCTCGCATGGCCAGCGTGTCGTTAGCCCGCGCCCTTCACATGTGTTTCTACACTTTCGACTAGTCCGAATACTCCCCCTTCCCAGCCCTCTCAATGGAAAGGTTAAAAACGAGCTTTCAGGGCCGGCAGGGAATGTTAATCGTTCAAGATTCAAGAAAACAAACACACCATTTTCAATTATTTTGTTTCTCACCCTTAATAATAATTAGTTTCATAAATATCTGTATTATTACTTTTATTTTAAGTATAAAAGCGTTCAAAATGAACGCATTTTTTAAAATTAAAAATTGCTACTGTATGTAATATGAAGACTTATATAATTCAAATCATTTTATGTCTGTGATTTTCTTTCATAACTTCAATAATATCAATATTGGTTTCACCATTTGATATCTTCAAAAATTTAAGTTAACGTTTTTTTAAATATTGAGAGTGTTTTTTAAATATTATTACAGTAGGTACAAGGACTAGTTGCTAACTGGTCAGCTTTTTATTTTTGTTAAAAAAAGTAGTACAGATTTTTTTTTAACCATGTTCGCTCCCAATGTGGAGCATATGGACTCCAAATAGAGTTTATCTCAACAGATGTGTTTCTACGAGAACTGCTTGTTACTCAGTTGCTCAACAGAATTTATAGCTAATGAAAAATTGTTTATAAACCAGAGATCAGATGGATCTTGAAAAAATCTGAATAATTGGCGCTTTGGCTATTATTAGCTTTTTAAATATGTAGTATGAATTTAAAAAATAATATAAAGCGTCTTTTACACAAAAAAAAATGTGGTTGTTGAGAAATATGATAACAATAAAATATTGAAATACTGCCCATTATGAGTGTTTTTAAATATTCATGAATAACTACGAATTTAATCTCAAGATTTTCTCGATTCACCACTGGCACCGCGCATGCCTCTCACATTATTTTTCTTTATCAAATCAATAAGCCGTAAATCAAAACGTTTAGTCGGAGAGGCCTGCGAGGCATCTTTAGCGTGTAATGAAATTATTCGATGTGTACTACATTATAGGGGCGTCGTCAGACACACTGGAAACATGATGTTCGAATGCTTTCTTTGGCCCGCAAGCATGTCATGAGACAAATCATATTTTATTGTGTAAGTTCAAATGAATACAGTGGAATTAAAATCACACTAATTGGCAATGTTATTCTTTCAAATACGAGAAAATATTTAATATTATATATTTTACTCGCTTAATTTTATATTTGCCGCCTGTGTGGTCGAGTGGTCAACGTCGTTGGCTTCGATTACGGAGGTCCCGGGTTCGAATCCCGGTACGGACAGTTTTATAAATTGATTTTTCAATCGATTTATGAATTTCTGTTCGAAGGCATGGATGTATGTGATGTCTTGAATTCCCCCCTCTCACCCATCCTATCCTATGAACGGGGCGTATCGAGCGCGATTAGCTAGCCACTAGTCCTATCCTAGCCCTTTCCTTATATTCCTACTCTCTTCAGTAAAAGAGAGGTTGAGCAACTGAGTAACAAGCAGTTCTCGTAGAAACACATCTGTTGAGATAAAACTCCATTAAGAGTCTATATGCTCCACATTGGGAGCGGACATGGTTAAAAATATAAATATATATAAAAAGATTGTACATCGTTTTAATCAAAGCATTTATATGAGTGCTTATAATAAATGTTTATCATAAATCAATCGATATCAATGGATCAACCTATATACATATAAATACAATATTAAATTTGATTTATAAGTCGCTAAACAAAAATACCAAAGACAATTATTATAATGCGAAATTCCTGACCGAAGAATTATTACTTATTATATTGCTACTTTTAGGGTATCCAATCCCGGGATCCCGGATCGCAAAATCCCGGGATTTCGAGTTTGAGAAAACAAAACACGAAAGAGTTAAAAAAAAGAGGTCGCGCTTTTATTTTTTGTAAATCCGTAAAATCCTGTGATTTTGGATTCGAAAATATTTGAGGAGAGCTAAAAAAAAGTCTCTTTCGATTTACAGTTTGAGCAAAACTGTAAATTCTTGTGATTTTGGATTTAGAAATTCTCGAAGAGCTAAAAAAAGGTCTGACGCTGGTAATTTATGATGAAGTGTAAACGATTGTATATTGAGTGTTCAATCCCGGGATTGAAAAATTGTCAATCCCGAAATCACGAGATCACAAAAAGCGTCCGGGATTAGATGCCCTAGCTACATGGTAGGGCTTCCAAACCGGTTTAAACCGAAACCGGTTAACCGGTTTTTCGGGTGTTTTGAAAAAACCCGAAAACCGGTTTATTTTGGGCGGTTAACCGGGTTAATAAAAAAATCTTTTTCCGCTTTGAACACCACGAGATTTTATTTAACTATTCATATGTAGAGTATAAATATTTAAAACTGTTGTATATAATAATAGTATTATAAGTAGTACAATATAATAAAGTATTTTACTGTTCAATTGTCTAATTTCTGTGACATATTAATAACAACTATGTAGTCGAAATCATGGACAACTATACTGCTTTCAATCAAATATCTGTAATACGAAAGGATTCTCAAAATATCAATGATAATAAAACAAGTGAACCTTATTGAACCAAAAATACGTTCATCATTATATCTTTTAAATGAAAAAAATATCCGAACCGAAAACTTGTACCGTTACAAAGCAATTTAAATATTAGTAAACAAAAATTTATAATCTACATTTTTTTCACGTATTCATTTGATCTTTATTAGTCGGATTATTTATAATTATTAACAATATAATATTGGATATGGAACTTAAATATTGTATAATATAGATTGTTATTATTCCGAGAAAGTAGTAAGTACCTGAACTTAAAAGATGGCAATTTATATTCACTTTTTTTGCAGCATACATACATAAAAAGGTTAAGTGACCAATCCCATGTTTTATTATATCTTTCAAGTTATAAAACAATTCAATTTTAAAACGTTTTTTTTATTTTCTAACAATCGGTGCCATAAATCATCGGCTACTTTAAGGAGTCGGTGTCTTTCCAATATGCACATGTGGTAAACAAAAAAAAATAAAAAAAGACGAGCAAAAAGGTATTCGAAGTGTTATACAATTGAACGCTAGCTGAATATTTATTTTAAACAATTATTTAATAATGTGACAATGTTAGGCATACAATCGTAAGGACTCGAATGCATGTTTGCGCATAGTGAAAATTGGTAGTTTTAATTTTATGCACTTATTGACTGTTTTATAAGTAATCAAAAAACTTTTTTTTTGAAACATTGGTTAGTGTGGTACTAAAATTGATTTTTTGAAAATAAATCCGGTTTAAACCGGTTACCCGGTTTATTTATTTGAAAAAAACCGAAAACCGGTTAGTTTAAATGTCCGGTTAATTGGAAGCCCTAGCTACATGGTATTAATAATTTATGTCATACAAAAGTAGAGGGCTGAAAAGCAATGAATCCTTGGTGTCTAAAGTGAGTGCTAAGATGCGTTTTTTTTTGTATTTCGGCGAAGTCATTCTGCGCACGAAATTGGCAGATAAATTTGAATAATACCGTATAAACGCAATAACAACTGTTTTTAATTGCATATCTGAAATTTCATTTCGAATTTTGGTAACTTATTTATGCGTACGGTAGTAGGAAACCATTGGTAATACCATAATTCTTGTAAATATTAAAATTCATACATGTAAATTCACTGTTTTTGAGCAAAATATTAAATTTGATTCATAGAGTAAAAATATGGCGTTTGTAAATCACAAATTATTTTTATATAGTAACCTGAAGTAAACTACCATACAGTCCAAGTGTATTTTAGTTTAAAAGCCGGTAAGTTTTTTTTTATACAACTGTATGATTTGAACTATCTCGCAAAAGTGTAATACATAACTAAAGACATTACAGTAAAAGCATGGTAAATTTTTATCAACCAAAAGATTTTGTATTATTTTGACGCTCTTACCACAAAATTTCAAGTTTTTAATTCAATATCTGCGTAGAAATAATCCATGTTTAAATTATATTTGTTTAAAAATTTGAAAAAGTTTAAGTTTTTATTATACTTTCGAAGAATTTCATGTTTATACTTTCGATGGATTCGGCGGTAACTTTGTGGAAGTTCATTTTAATATAAAATAAAATAACTTTGATTATTCCACGTATTGTGTTACAAAATGTGACACGTGTTTCGCCTCTTTCAGAGGCATCCTCAGACAACTACTTTTGCAAATGTTTGCTTAAGTACGAATGATTTTAATTTAACTATTCTGATATATTATAATAAAAATCAAATAAAAATGGGAGGCAATGAGGGGATTATAGAAACACAAACAAATGATAATGGTAATGAATTTTTTTCATTAATTTGCAAAAAAAAACATGTTTTTATTGTAAAAGTTTAAGTATTTGGAATTCAAAAATAAACGCCTGTTTAGAGTTTAATCATTAAAAAAACAAATCAATTCATTTCAAATATAAGCATAAGTAATTCGACGTAAGTAAAGTAAAATTGATATATTTTACAATTGGCCTGACGCATTGTTGGTTGTTGATTCCTGGCAGCAATTACTCAAGGTATCCTGTTAATACATTAAAAATTAAAAGCCGAAATAGCTGATATAAGCCGCAATGGGTTTATTTGCATAAATTAACTTACCTCAAATTATATTCGTGCGGTTTCTTCGTATACTAATTAATTATCGCTTTGGAATTACCAAGCAAATTTATATTCGTTAAAATACAACTAACACATAATAACGCTTAAAAAAAGGAGCGTGATCATGTCCAAGCACGTGGAAATTTTCACTTAACTTTATCTTAGTACCATTTGAAGTTTTATCTAATTATCTAAGTTTATCACAAGATGTTGTATATTTTGTTCATGGATCACTCGGTCACTTTTGTCCTTACTTACTGTCCGTACTCAATACTACACGGTAATAAAAGGATGAGCATGACCACATAGTCATGCGGGGTTTCTATACAACGACTTTGCGTTTTTTTTTTTTAATTTTTTGATAGGAATAAAAGTTATCCTTGACTTCAATATGGCTTAAAAAATATTTTTTTATCGGAAAAAAGCTCTCGTCTCTGGAGGTTTAAAAATATGTAAAAACACATGCACAAGTTTTAGCATTAGCAGAAAGCCTTAGTTAATTCATTTCCTTGTAAAGTGATAATATATCATAATTGAGATGAAAATTACGTTTACAATCTTCGTATTTAGAATTTATGAAAGTATAAGTAGAAATAGTGGATCAACGGTTTGTGCATACGTATGTATTATGCACTATTACAATTGCGTATCACATCAATCTTCGATAAATTATGTGAACAATGTATACGCAAATTGTTTAGATGAATACAATTAAATCTCAAAACGATTTTTAAATAGGCAATTTAAATTTTATTTAGATACAATAAAAACAAATTAACGACCGTAGGATTTTATGAGTCATTATTTTGAAAACGAGTGAATAATTAAACACATCTATTTTATAGTGAGCACGAGTCGAACATTTCAATCAAGTTTTTTTTACACTTGCAATAAAAGAGTCAAAATATTTTTTACATTCAAAATTGTGCCGCAATTTTTCCGCAATAAATGGTACTTAGCATAAAATATTTCAAGTGTTTTTTTTTATGAGAAATAAGATAAGTATTAATGTTCTAAAACTAAGACCGAGTGTCATAAAATTAGAATAACAATGGACGAAGAATTAGATTTGTGAAAGTCCCAACTACATTTGCATTAAAAAATAACATTTATAAAAAAAAACGTTTAATCTATAATCAACAAACTGTTGTTTTGATCCCATCTCCATATTACCATAATTCATCTCATATCCAATCCCCTCATGTTTAAAACTAAATTATACTATTCACAGAAAAAAATGAGTTGATATTTTGTTGTTCTTGTGGCGTTGTATACATGAAAATCCCCCACCCTATATTTAACAATTTATATTATTAAAAATGTTCATACTATTTTTCGTAGGTCGTACAGTCGTAGGTTTTTACCATCCATCAAAAGGCGGTAAGTGTTAAAACATATTTTTTCACTTAGTTCTTTAAAGGCCAGCAACATATCGGAAGTATTTTTTAACACCGTAGAGGAAGTTTTAATAGAATTGTCTAATTATGACCTTTTCATATGTGTATTCGTAAGTAGTATTCAAGATCACACGAAGAGCGAGTACACCACAACTCGTTTGTTTAATCACTTCAATGCACGCATATCAATTAAGTCTTAAGTGGTTGCTCCTAAGACACCCCCGGCATTTATAAACGCTGCTGTATTACGGGATACTGCCAATAAAGACGTTAATTCCGCAATGGATGTGTGTAGATACATCGTTGGATACCCTGATACGATAGAGATAACAAGAAATTTTACATATACATGTTTACTATGTAACTTAAATATCACTGTGGAAAGGAAAAAGAACGTAACCCACAGTTTAACTAAAACAGCTTTTTTTCGATAATCACAATGTATCTAACTTGATTCACGTTCTATGAAAAGGATGTAAGCTGCAAATGCCAAATTAGTATCTAAATTCAGCTTTTATGTCTGAAAAAAGATTAGCTCGTGAAAATTAAAACCAAGAAAAAAGACTGAAAAAAAGGTTTTCTCATGACAATTTCTTAAATTAATATTAGATTATGTCAATTAAACACCAGTTTAGAACATTCCGTTCACTCCAAGGTTGTAAATATTTCATAATTTGCATTTGTCCCAAAATTATCAAAACACGTTTTTAGTGCCTCCTGTAAAATTTGATTTGTATTAGTAGTTACGTCCTTTTTCTTTTCCACAGTCGATATCATGTCTTAAAAACGAAGAAAGTTACACACTAAATAAAGCGAATTGAAATTAATAATATTGTATAATTTATATTTGCTATATTAAAAAAAAAACTTTGTGAAGCTGGGCGGTCGTGTTTCAAATACTTTTCGAGATATAAAGTATATATATAAAGCGTATTTAATTTATAGTTTCTCCACATTACGAATAATTAAAAGCATACGAGTCGAAAATTATACACATTGCATGAGCGGCTAAGCCCAACAAACGATTGCTACAAATACGTGGTACATTTCCTTACACAAGTGAATACATCTGACAATTAACGAGCAAAGTATGATATGATATTTTAATTGTAACAACGGTAATGTTAAAAAGGTAAGCGATCTCATTGTAATATTTGTATTTATCAGTGACGCAGACAACAAATCTGTAATAAATTATACTAGTAACTTTAATAAGTATACATAGTATAATAATAAAACTAGTGAATATTTTGAACGTCAGAAAAACTTCTGATATTTTATTACGATCAATAATTCGATTAAAATGCCGGAAATGTGCCATTTTACAACAGAGACATCAACGCACGTAATTTCAAACCTAAAATAAAATCGTAGCGTTTAACGTAGAGGATTTCGTAGCGCAGCCATACGGTTATTAAAATAACTTAAATAAAATGTTTCCAAAACAATATATTAAGAACAAATATTCATTTTGAACAAAAAACACGCGGTAAATAATAATAAAAAACTATTGTGGTTAGTTATGGTTTCGGATAATGGAGTAATTGTATCAACTTTATTGCCACCTTGATGCTACAATTAGGTTACTTGATTTTTAATGTTTTCGATTTTTAATCTGTCATCACATTTTTTCGACAAAAGTAAAATAAAACTAAAATTTAATTGTTTTCAATTATACAACGTAAGATTTTTGATTTTTATTTAAACAATGGTTATAACTTAGTATGTTAAAAAATAAATGATTTAATTTCGTTTTGCCAACAATGAATTGTCAAATCTGAGTTGAAATACTATTTGAAAATAAGATACATGTAAATCGAACTATAAAAACGTGTCATGTTTTTTTTCTTATAGTTCATAAATAAATAACAAAAAAAAATAATACAATTCGATTTATAAATATTTGATGTTTTAATTTTACCCAAACTGAGTAATGAATTTGTGAAAAAACATTATTCATATTATTAACCACTTGAATACCAAGCGGACACAGGTGTCCGAAACATATGCAAGCGAATACGGATGTCGAAGGCATTTAAAAAATCAAATACTTGGTATTCTAATAGAATATAAGCAATATTTTGATGAATATGTGTAGTGCTATCAATACTGAGTCAATATAGGTTTTTAAAATATCGAATTCGAGTGTATATTAGGCAAAATTATTTTTCTCAAAAACACGCAGTATCTCTGGAACACATTAATGATTTATTTGCGCGGTATTCAAACGGTTAAGTACACACATATATATATTTTGTACACATTTATACATAATTATTATCTCAGTTGATTAAAGTATTGTATCGTATGCGAAACAATTCTTGAAGCGGTATTTTGTTTAAAGTTCGTTGGTTGTCGATGCGAGCTTATGAATAATACTTACGAGTGCAAGTGGATTGTTTAAAAGACCAAGTTTCACTAAGTACCAGAATAATTCAACTGGTTTTTTTATTAATTTCCTGTGGCGAAGAAGCGTCGTGCGTGTTTTCATTTTTTTTCTCTCTCGTTTTAATTATAATTTTTAGACAATTCCGTTTCAGCTTTCGCAACAATAATAATATATGAGTTCGGGTTCAACGAAAACGGATACACTCGTGTGACGAAATAAATGTATTCCGATTGCATTTATAATTGGGATATAACGATTTTGATGACATATTATTTGGGATAAAAAAATGATTTGTTTTATGTGCTTAACAAAAGAACAAATTTTGTAGACAACAAATAAGTATCACACAGTTAAAAATAACGAAGTATTTACATTTATAAGAATTATAAAATACATAAGATAACATTAAAAAATCGAAATAAAATAATACTACAACTTGGATATTTAAGTTGATTGATCCTCCTCCAGACGTACAGATAAGTGAAAATGTATTAATTGGGTTTTTGAATTTACTTCAAATTGAAAGAAGAGAAAATAGTAAAATTAAACATTACAATTTTAGCTAAAAATCTTATAAATAATTTTCGTTGGTTTATTATATACTTTTTGAATCACATAAAACAATTGAATTTGCAATCAAATTATATTTCGAGAATTGACATTTTTTGCAGAATTTAAGGCGATGACGTTTATCATTTTGTTTTATTTAAAAATCCTTTATGAATCACTAAAAAAATTGTATAGATTAAAATTAAACATAGTTCTAAGAAAAATGACGAACTATTTAAATTATTATTATAGAAATATCGTATGACGTGTGTGCTCTGGTCGAGGTAAAGCAATTGCATAAATTATAATAAAAAAATTGCTCAGTTCAATATTTTTGTATAGTAAAAACCAGTCGTATGCATATGATTAAAATTTAGTAGATTATTTACTTTTGAATACAGTATTGGTGTAACTATTATAAGAACATTAGTATTTCATTCAGTGAGTATAAATCAACACTATGTTTAATACTGTATTACGGTCGTAGTCTTCACCCTATTGAAGATTGTTTCTTAAATAATAATAAAATAGGTTGAAAGCGTCTACATTTAAAAATATTATTTTTATTTCATGGAATTAGATGAAATAATTATTTTTAAAATAAGCTTGACGCATCACATAGTGAAGGTGTATGTGTGTGACAAGTTACACATTATACACCAATCAATCAAGTAACATAAACATTATATTTCGATGTTGATTTATTCATGTATTTGATTCTAGACATATATGTATTAATATTAAAATAAAAAAAATGGTAAAATTATTAATATGTATGACTCCGCTATTTGGAACAAAAATAAGGTGCTCCAAGGATCCTCTATCAAGTAATTAAGAGCACATCCAACAATACGCCTTCACTTTGTACTTATTTTTGGTTGAATATATTTAATTACGCGGAAATTGTTGTTTTGGAAAGAAGAGACTGATGTAATTGTGATACTGTATTAATCATAGACGTAATTTGAATTTCCTTTGTCAATTTTTTTGTGAAAAGAAATTATTACATCTACTTTATATGTCTTGCTGCTGACTAAACGAATGCTTCTTCCAAGTATTATAATCAATATACGAATTAAAAAATGACAAGAAAGCAATCTAACAACAATCTTCATCGATACACGCTAAGTACTGTCAGTTACATAAGACTCAAATCAAACCTGCTCCACCTCAAGAAATAAATGTTTCTTTTTGTTTCTCAGGTGCTCTAAGATTTGTCGCATTCTTCTCGTGTTATCCAATTTGGAAGCGAGGTGAGATATAAAGCGATCATTTCGTCTGGTCAATTTGACAAGTCACCATGTTGTATTTGCGTGTATATCGAATGGCCTCCAGTAAATTGGATTGATATTTTTTTATTGTATGCGGCAAACAAATCGAGAGGTTGTGTCAGCGATGCTGTCTGCAGAAGAATATCATTTCAGCTTTCGAGAGTAAAACACCGAAGTCACAATACAGATCGTGTTCAATTTCACATTCTTTCGGCTGGCTATACAGTTTTTGCGACCCCGTTTAACATATTGTTGTCTTGAATATTAAACGCTATTAGTCACATTAAATTTATTTGGCAGCTTCAATCAGAAAATCAACGTTATTTAGATAATATTACAGTAGTCAAAATAAATACATGAGAAGGACAAGGTATTGCTACTATTGGACGCACCGTACACATGCGTGATACATTATTTTCTGGTACTTAACTCTTTGAGGAGTAAGAGCGCGTGTGTGCGTCCAAATATTGTACTGTTTAATATATATTGCCATTTTTATGTTTAATAGTTTCTTTAGATATGAATATAACATATATGTGTATCTGTGATCTTTGACAATCAAATTATTTTTATTATTTGATACAAATCAATAAAAAAAATGATAGTCATATACTATTAAACATAAAAATTCATTTTGACGTGATTTCCTTCATGGAATCAACGTCAGTAAAGCAATACATGGATGAAAGCAAAAAATAAACCTGGAATTAGAAGTAATAGCTTCCAGAAAATTATTTAAAAGTTAAAATGAGTTTCTTCGTTTACACTTTTAAGCCTTAACTATGCGTTGCAAAATTCCAGTAAAAATATTAAGTAATATTTTACCTAGATTGACCCATAAGAAAAAAAATGATTTTTGTTGCTGTGAATCAATGGTAAAAATAATCAAAATATACAAAACAGTCTAATTTAGTCAAAAATAGATCACCACTAAAATTTTATATTGTTATCTTAACTGTCACACGCATAAAAGTGTGAATCTTTATATTGATTTATCCTTTAATTCAGTGTTTCTCAAACTTATAATGCAATGGGACACTTCGCAAATCTGAAAAAACACAACTTATTTTGTAGGTCGGGTAACTTATAATAGTAAAAAACATATTACATAAAAACATGAGTGAATGAAGATTTAAAATCTCCACCTATACCTAGATGTATGACGTTTTAAACATTAGTAGAGATTTATCATTACTCAATTATTAATTTAAAGTAGAAGATGCTTAAGTATGATGTAACGTATAACGATGTAACCATTCAAAATTTTCGTGGAACACCTATTTAGGTCCCACAGAACAACAGTGTTCCGAGAAAAATAGTTTGGGAAGCCCTTTTTAATGTATATTGAAAATAAAATATTTATTAATTGTAGAATTGTTTCAGTTTTATATAGTTTGCAAGGTTTTAATTTTACAGTATTCGTTAAAAAATGTATTTGGATATAGCCGAGTTCTCATTTGAAGTTTCTTGTGCAGACAGTTCGTATAAATAAATAAAACACATTTTTATTATGTTGTTCGACACTGTATCAAATTTGGCAAAAGTATAAGGTGACTTCATTGATTTATCCAATTGACTGGCGATATTATCACCGAGGATCGTTGTGTATGGCACGGTCGCCGGTCGGCAGTACTAATCTTTGTCGGTATTATTAGTTCTTAATTCGGGCCATCATTATTCATAATAAGTTCCCCGAATTCGGTAGACGTACAAAAATAATACGAGCCGGAGTCCGCCAGAGCCGGCCGCGGCGGGTGGGCGGAATGTGCCGTGGGAACGGCAGCGCAAACATATCTTTAACGGGCTATTTGTTTTAAAATACACTCTCCAAGTGTATCGCGGTACAACTAAACATGAACCATTAAACAACTAAATCGTTAATGCTCGGCCGATTAATTGATTAGATGTGTATCGAAATCGAGCGAGGTAAAATTTACATTGTATTTTTATCATGAGAATGTAGACGTGGCTTAATACTGTTACGTTTACATCGTCTTTATTTTAAGTGAGTGTGAAACAACGGCAAAGACATTTTTAATACTCTTCATATTTTAGAATTTGATATGGCTCATAACTAAATACACTTTACAGTTAATTATTCGTGGAAAGTATTATATGTAAAAACTAAAGACTTATTATAAAAATTCCAGATTATTTATTGTATATCAGAATCGGTTTCACTCATCGTATAAAACTGAAGTAATTGTAGAATATTTCACTCCCGTTTGCCTATGGTTGGTTTTAGTCATTATGCCAACGGTTGGATAAAGTTTAATTTAAAAAAAAAACAAGTCAAAATAAAAACGGTTTTTTATTGAAACCTATTCAAAATTGGTTTGAATAAATAAGCTTTGTTCAAAAATCTGAATTGATTACTTTATTTTATATATAAAAAAAATCATTCGTCTCTCACAAGAAATAAGAGGAGTTTTGTAGAGTTGAGACGAAACTGCTTAAATCATTTTTATTTAATAGAAAAATATTAAATTATCATATCAAGACAAATTTAAAATATCTAAACATTATAATAAAAAATTATCAACGTTCCTTGTTAAGGTTGTGTATAAGGCAAAAAACATGCTTTTTTATAAGTACACACACGTCATGTCGAAATATATATTTTTTATTCTGAATAAATATGTCTAAAATTACAGTTAAATGATATGTATTGATTGATTGATATGTCTATCGATAATAATTGATTGCATCTGATATTCGTTGTCAAATTTTAGTTTTCATAGTTTAATATAAAAAAAAAAATCTTTGTTGTGCTTAACATCGATGTGATTTAAAGTAAAAGACTTAATTTAAATAATGCAATAATAACTTCCTTCCATTATACATTGGACGTAGTTTTAATATGCCCCTGAACAAAATCAGGATTATAAAATTACACATTGAATAAATCATACTTTGGTTAACCTTGTACATATTTTGTGTAATATCAGTTAATAAATATTCAATTACTTTGCCATTAGAGTTTATTACACATTTTATTATGAAAAAAATGAGTATCAATAAAATTAATTGGATTATCTCAATTGAAATACCATATCTAAATAATAATATTATGTAGAACTTCAGCGCCGAGTGACTAATTGTATTTGGTGGCATAGTCGCACACTTGATAGGCCTTCATATATCAATTCTCATAAAAGTTGTCAGTAATCAGAGTTTGAAAATAATATTAAACGTTTACGCGATTTAACCAAACTGTTTTTTTACAGTACTTATGAGAGATCATCGATTCATGGAGTCATCTATATACCATGAATAAAACATGAATAATACCATATTAAAACCTTTATAATATTTATTTTTTAATGTTTGAGAATCAAAACATTCACTTAACAGGAAACTTTCAAAAATTTATTCATACTACAATACATAAATGTAAGGTATATTTTTTAGAATTGTTGGTTTCCTAAAGGGTTGTATTATTCACTCTCCGATATTTGTTATTGCATGTATCCGAGTCTCGGCAAATAGTGTAATTGAAAAAGTAATATAATCATTTTGTTTATGAAAATGATAAACTTAGTTGTTATTTGTCTTATGTGTCAATAAAAATATGATTTGATTGTTATTTTATACTAAAAACATGAATCAGAGATGACATGAAATTTTCGTAAAACACACAGCAAATTTGGTTAAAGTTAACTTATTTTGTATATGGGTGTTTTGAAATAATGCACTACTCGTAAATGTGTGTAAGTCATTTGCTTTCTTACTAATTATTACTATTGATGAGCAGTTATCCGTTCAAACGTAGAAACAGTGAATACTGATTGATTATTTCTGTGGTGGTTGACAATTGAAGTATTATTTGCACTGACTGTGATCAACTTTAGTTTACATTGCTATATTAACGTAATAACAATCTTACACCATATCATTAGCCTATCCATTCTTAGTACATTAAGCTGACAAAACACGGATTTATTTGGTCCAAGTCCACGTACACTCGCGTATATACTATTATGACTTATGCCTTTTTTATTCGTTCCGTAGACACAGCTATCAAAATAATCATACTTAAAATGAGAAACAGTCGACATTGGTTTTTTAGACTCCAATTAATAAGTCATTTCTCAATACATCTGATGTGTGTATGATAATACCAAGAGGCAAGAGTTACGAGTATTTGGTTTGGATATAGCGTAATGAATTTTAGAATCAATTTTTTGTGTGATTCACTTTCTGTGCGGATGAATCAATCAATCATAATTTTGATCTTTCAAAATGATAATGCGATGGATTAATGTTTTGAGTCTTTTTTATTGTACGATCGAATGAGATGTTGTTTTTGCTAGATTAAGTATAATTTTATTGATTCGATTCGAAGCATTATAGATCTGATTCGTTTGAAGGATTCATTTAACACCCAATGTAAATAATTGTAAGCGCATACAATATTTTTAAGCAAAACTGACTCGATTCGTTTGTTAAATTAGAGCTTTTTTCACATCAACGTGTAGAATGTTTGCTAGTCAATACTTTGATCACACTTCCAAGACAAGGCAAGATAATAATTGATACTCAATAAACAGCTAGTTAGTGATCATTTCTCATCACGTGCTTTAGAAATACTACTCAATTTAATGTCTGATTCGAATAATCTAAGCCGTGAAATACAAAATAGTCGAATTTGTATCACACAAGAAAGTACTTCTTCTCCTTAATAACATTATTTTTTTGCTGTTATTTACATTTAAAAAAATATTTTTTCTTTATTTTTGATCATATGAAACCATTCAAATATTGAATTGTCTAGACAAAATTTTAATGCGTTGTAAATTCCCCTTTGAAAAAAAATTTCAAATTTGACTTTTGAAAAGCAAAAGTAAGTAACTTAATACACGTTCTATCAAATGAATGTAAGTTGTAAATATCGAATTAATATCTAAATTTGGCTTACATTTGAAAAGAAGAAGATGTGTAAATTGCGACAAGGAAAAAGGATTGACACAAAGGTTTTTCTAAAAAAACTTATTGAATGAATTATATAATTGAGCTAATAAAACACCAGTTTATTAATCTTCATGAACTCTACGGTTGTATATAAAAAAAAACATGCTTTCGGTATGTTTTTCTGTGTATGTTAGACATATAAGTTATTTGTTATTTTAAATAGCACTGAAAAAAAATACTTGTAATATATCGTATTATGCTAAAATATAAATTTAAAAAATAAGGGTTTTTTGTCGTTACATCCTGATACCGTAATGGTAATGTATTCAGTGGCGATAATCGCATCACCAGGACCGGACGAGCATTCTTGTCCCAATTTCAATTAGGCAATTTGGCTTTGAAAATTATTACCTTTCTTACGTGTGTAGCAAAGTAGGCGGCGCGGCGGGGATTCAAATGAGATTTTTTGTCCCAACTAACGCTAATGGCTGCGTATGTACTGGCACACAATACAGGGTGAACGAATACTACTAAACTTTTAAAAACAATAATATGTGTGTGTAATATATGTATGTGTTCAAAGAATATTCTATAATGGGTCTTCTCCCTGAATTATCATTCCAAGGTTTCATCAATTATTATTTTCTTGATTATCAAAATTGAATGTCAGCAGAAAAGTGTTGAACGAAAATTAATAGCTGACATAAATATATAAAACAAGGAAAGAATATTTTTTTACGAAATATCAATAAAATAAAATTAAAAGAAGATATAAAAATAATGACATATTAATTGTTAAATTTGCATAAAGTTCTTTTAATTGTTTATTTATATGCTCCTCTGAAAGAACATTTTGTAGATACACTATTTTGCGATGGAAGCGATGATATACTTAATTGATTATAAAAAAAACATGCGGTGTGAATATGTCATGTTTTTCATTTATTGTATTTATAACTTACATATTTTTCATCAATTACCAAAATTACTATTTATTACTAACACTTAACAATGATTTTATCAATAGTTTCAACTTTTAGATAACATAATTTTATTTAAATGAATATATATTATATAGTCTAAGACAACTCTTTTAAGCTGTCAAATGTAATATCATAAACAATTAACATATATAAATATTTGTAACAAGACATATCACATGTTCATATGTTCAATTTAAGTAGTTTTAGAGTTGGTTGAATAAAATTATTAAGAAGTAACTAAGAAAAAAAATGTGGGCTGTTTATTATCCACAAAAATAAAGCAGTGCTGCAATAATAGTGACTGTTATAAATATTGAATTGATGTGCTCACGATTTTAAGACCACCGTGTTCTAGCGGCATCATCGTAAAGATTGTCAGATAATTTGCTTACCACGGTTTTGGATGCTTCCAAATTTGTCAATTATGGAGAATAAGTATATTTAATACACTATATCCTATATCCGATGATTGGATGAGCTTCAACCAAATCATTGACTACCAAACAATACTATTAAAGTGAATAATGAATTTAATCTAATTAAATGTGATAAATTTGTTAGGTACGTAGTCGAGTGATAAACGTCGTTGGTTTCAGTGACGGAGTTCACAAGTTCGAATCCCAGTACAGACAGATTTTTTAATCAACTCATGGATTTCTGTTCGAATGTTTTGATGTCTGTGATACCTCAAACCCCCTTCCACCACTTATCAGGTTGAGAAACTAAGTAGCAACCAGTTATAAAACACATGTTGAGACAAATTTCAAAAAAGAGTTCATATTCTCCAAATATTAAGCATGTCGCCTGCTGTGGCCCAGTTGGTTAGAGCTTGCTCTACCGATCACGCAGGTCTGGGTTCGATTCTCGGTCAGATCACAGTGAATTTGAGAAATATTCAATTGTGATCTAAGACTGGGTGTTTGTGATGTCAATTCAAATTATTTCCTCTCCTCTCATCCTTCTGATTCTTCAATAACTGGGTGTAGCAATAGCGATTAGTCAACCACTAGTCCTGTTCTAGCCTTATCATTCTTTCCCTACTACTCACTTGAAAACGATTAAAAAAGCTGGAATGAATTAATATTTTATTCAGATACATAAATCGATTGAATTTGCATTTACTTGGTAGAACTCCATTGTAAAAAAGTAAAAAAATAAGAAAGTATTTAAGTCTACATTTTTTTAAAGTTTTGATGAAGTTTTGGTGACGATATACGACAAAATAGCTATCAACTACTTTGTTATTTTTTAAAATTATTACGATTGAAATATCATAACAGAAATGTTGGGATGCGAGGTTTTGACCTTCTGGTCGCAAAAACTTGAAAACGATACGGTGAACGATAAATTACCATATTTTAAACTTTTAAAAATAACAATGAGAACGTGCGTCGAAAAATCACTTTTAGCATGAAAATAAGTTAGTACAGTCAAATTACTCTGAAAATCCAGGTGATACATCAATATTTACCATTCATAATAAAGCATTGTTTTCATGTGACTATAATTATTTAGCAATTGGTATCCAATGGTCTTGTAACCATATTAACATCTTTGTAAGTTTTTTTAGCAATTATATACATAATATGCTATAAAAATGAATCGTTCATACATTGAGAGATTTGCTGTGAGTTGATATCGCAAAAAAAAATGTTTCGCTTAAAGAGTGTTTCACATAACGAGTAAGATTCTGAAACGAATTAAACTCGTTATGAGAGGTTCCACTGTATCTGTATTT
Organism: Himalopsyche anomala; assembly: GCA_031772345.1. Lineage (NCBI taxonomy): Eukaryota > Metazoa > Arthropoda > Insecta > Trichoptera > Rhyacophilidae > Himalopsyche > Himalopsyche anomala. The sequence goes on from CM062828.1 coordinate 25,971,341, forward strand.
TGTCAGTGTATAAACATAAAGTTACAAATATGCTATTCAATAATGAACACACAACTTTCAATATTAGATATTCGCATTACCTTTATTTTTTTTCACTCGAATTCCACAAATATTGTATAAATTTTTACGTTATATAATATTTAAAAAAATAATACATTAAAATTTAAATATTTTTTTGCTTAATTTAACACATGTTCCTATTATAATATAAAACATAACCTAGAATTATGTATATAGATAAAAGTCATCTGATATCTTGGCACATGCCACAATTATGTAGATATCTATCTTACCGTCTTATCTATAATATTTTGCTGAAAATACAATTTTGAATAATATGTTATGTACATATGCAAATGCTCAAGATTAACTATTAATTAATCTGAATCAACAGCTTATGACATGAAATATTTTCACACTATCAACGTAACAACTATTACTAATGTGTTGATTTACATAGTTTAATTGATTTAATATGTTCTCAGATAACACTTATCGGCTTATTGATATTTAAATTTTCCAGAAATAATCAATATTTACTTGGATTTAGTTTGACATGTTATCTTTGTGAAATAGGTCAAAAGAACTATTCGATTATTGCGACATACACATTTTTATTGTGATATGCATATCGACTGTGGAAAGGAAAAAGGACGTAACCCGCAGTTTTTTCGATAATTACACTATATCCAACTTGATACACGTTCTATCAAATGGGTGCAAACTAAAAATTCCGAATTAGTATCTAAATTTACCTTTAAAGCAGAGGTGGGCTAGAGAGGGCTCGCGCGAGCCCCTTGTTAAATTTGACAAAGGCCGGCGAGCCCCTTGTTAATTTAAGAGAAAACAATATTCTCAGATCAAACTAGTTCATAACTGCAATTTCTGACTTTTATATTATCTACGACAGCTTCAGTATACACAGTAGAACATTTTTAGCAATTTACATTGATTAGTTTATGGTAAATTGCACATTGTTACATATAATAAGTGTATTAAGTAATAATCGATTGCTTATTTAAGTATTGCATATAATTGCTAAAGAGTGATTAACAAAAATAGCTCCTTTCCCAGAACATCGAGAATTACTTTGAGATTAAGCGAGCTCCTTGTTAACGTATTTTTAGCTATTTGTATTGATAAGTTTACGGTGAACTGCATATTGTTACATATTATAAGTGTATTAAGTAAAAATCGATTGTTTATTTAAGTATGTATTGCATATAATTGCATATGAGTGATGAAAAAATCACTCCTTCCCCAGAACACTGAGAATTGTTTTTAGATTGAGCGAGCCCCTTGTAACTGTATTGGCAGTCCACCGCTGCTTATGCTTATTATAAAATATGTCTAATTACGATGCGATACAAATATTTGCTAGTACAAAAAATATATTACTAACGATTATATAATAGAGCAAAACAATATAATTAATAATTAGTTCGTTCTTGAACTCATGTAAATTTCGCAGAAGGAATCATTTATGGTTGAAACCCCTCATTTGAACAAAAATACACAATACCCTTTGTGGTATTTTATGATACCGTAGACATAAAACATCGGCGCCATCTTTATTATATTATTTTGACTCAAGATGTCAATTCAACAAAATTGAAACGTCTTTTTTCCCAATATTTTACTAAAAAATATTGTTATTCGTGTTTCACGCGATCAGTTCCGTTTAAATAAACATAAAAAAGCTTCAAATGTACAATCAAATTTAGTTAAACATACGGTATATGATTGAACGAGGAAAATATATGTACAATGGAGATGTTTATCAAAGATAAATTTACAAACAAAGATTCCAGTATGTATGTATGTTTGTGTTTATTGTGAAAAAAATACAAACAATAGTTTAAGAAAGAGAAATAATAAAAAAAACAAAAGAAAGAAAATAATTATAACAATAGTAGTCGGTTCCCGGTAAGCGTTGTAATGCCACTCAAAAAAAAGAAAGTGTTTGTGTTTTAATTGTGTTTATTGAAGTACATGTTTTCTTTTTCTGCCTACTTGAGGTTTGACGTTTGCTGCCGATTGTCTATCACACGACACACACGCTATCAACTGTATGTTAATTACACTATAATCTTCGCGCAAGTCCAAGCATACGTTCTCAAAATGAACTGTACGGCAGACATACAAAAATTCGTTTTTTTAAGCTTTTTCTTAACTTGCTCTGTTAGTCGCCAAGACGTGACCATCCTGTCGGGATTTTTAAAATATCAAAATTTAATTTGAATTTTTAATTAAATTTAATATAAAAAATGTGAAAATTTAAATTTAATTTAAAGAATGTGAAAATTTAATTAAATTTAATTTGAAATGTCAAAATTTATTCCCTCGTCTGAGCAACATCCTGACAGTAAGTCGGATCGTTGACTCTCCAGAGAATTGGGAAACAAACCGTCTCTCACATTCTACTATCGCTGGTAGTCGACGGTAGATTAGAGTTATTAATTTCGGAATAATTGTCGCATATGACTAAAAGTAAAAGCGCGCGGCGAAAATATTTATAATTTGTGGTCATGATTTCAATGAAATAGATAGAAATGGTCAGTGCGATATTTTATGTATATCGTTGATATATTTGTACCTTGTTGTTTCATTGCATGTATATATCGACTCTTTGAGTGTAGAACGTTTATACAGTCTTAGAAGTATCAATAACAGGGGTGGGGAACCTTTTCATTTCTTAAGGTCACATTCATTTATCTGATTCAACATAAAGCTGCAGTAAAAAAAAACGTTGGCATCCCCACTTTTTTTTTGAACAATTGAACGTATGGGTTGATTACGCTCTTTTTCCAAGCGCTTGCGTATAAGGTGAATATATTGCATTATAAAATTGTGTATTTATTTTTTAAAAAAATCCACTAGTTAAAAGGCCGCATAAGAGTAGCCAAGAGGCAAATTCCTCATCACTGATCTACACATTAAGTGGAATTTACATTAATTGTTCATGTAATTTATTTATTTATTTAATTAACATTGCACAAGGTTGACAAATTATAAATTTAAAACTTTTACAATGGAGAAAAAAAAATAGTACAATTTAATATTAAAATCAGTAGAAAAAAAAAATGCCAAGGAAGTCAACTGAGTAAGCTCCGACGAACTCTACTTTAATACATAAAAAAATAGTATTCGTCGGAACTCACTCACGTCTACGTGGAATATGTCAACATCCGAAGCAATATTGTTGAACACCGTTAAAGCTCTCCCCAGTGGCATCCCCATTGGCAGGCTGGTTCTACACATTGGGAGAACAAACAATTCATGTCCACGATTTCTCAAAAAATAATCAGAAACATTTAGATATGACGTTATGAGCTGAGAATAAGCAAAAAACCTGGTGAGTAATGCTCCACTAAGGATGTGAACATAATCTTTGAATATATGACAGATGGTGGAGGGTTAAAAACTTCCTGTTGCAATTCTGTATAAATTTCGACCCCCTCAAGTTACGCTGCCCTATTTTGTGGTTTAATGCCATCGCCTAATTACGGTAATTAAATAATTACTTATACAAATGTATATTATTATATTTCGCAAGTGGTGGGAATTAATAGTTAACTTCATTTTGACTAATATGCGTATAAACATATCAGAATACCTGTTTAAAGAATACATTAACGTGGATATTAAAATAAATGTGCATTAATAATCAAATTCATAAGAAGAGAAGTCGGTTACCAATCTGATGTAATAAAACCGAAATTATATTAAAAAGTTATGCACTAGTTGGGCTTTGATTTGTATTTTAGATAACGCTTTTTAATATGTAATAAAACATTTCGTCTGTTTATTTTATGATGTGGATAAAAATTGTCTTGCGCCTTTTTGATATAAATATTCTTAAATTATAAAAATGTAAGTGAAGTGGGTATGTTAAATATTTCACTATTGAAGTGGTTAAAAAAGTTCAGTTCAAAATATCTACATATCCACTGTGGAAAAGAAGAAGAACGTAACCCACACATATCAAATTTTACAGGAGACACAAAAAACGTTTTTTGATGATTTTAGGCTAAAAGCAAATTATAAAATATACACTACCCTGTCCCACAAGTCCATGGTGACTGGTTTTTTTTATTGACTTATCCTTATACTAATTTAATAAATTGTTCAAGAAAAAAAAAATTATGTCCTTTTTCTTGGTTGCAATTCTTACAAACCTTTCTTTTTTCAACCTTAAAAGCTAAATTTAGATACCATTCGGCATTTATACTTACATCCTTTTAATAGAATGTGTATTAAGTTGCATAAATTGTGATTATTGAAAAAAAGCTGTTTTGAAAAAAATGTGGGTTACGTCCTTTTTCCTTTCCACAGTCGATATTAGGGCTTGTCGATTTTCAAAACCCGGTTTTAAAATTCGGTTTTTTGGCAAAAATTTGTGACATTCGAAAACCGGTAACTTCGTAACCGGTTGTGCCGATTTTTCCATAAACGAGTCTATAAACAAAAGGACAGAAAATTTGGATCATTTATTCGATGGCTTAAAGACCATATGCCACACATGATTACCCAGAGAAAGCGTATTTTCGATATCAGGAAATTTTGTTACAAAACGATTAGTGGACGCTTTGTGTTTTCTTAAATCATATTTTCTGAGATGTAACACCGAATAATTTCTTGTTGTGTTTTATTATGTATATAAACAACATTAAAAAAACTTTTTCTCTCTTTTTAATTGAATTATCCATTTTTTTGTAAAACTTCGAAAACCCGATAAAACCGGTTTTTTCAAAAGTCGGTTTTTGTATAAGCCCTAGTCGATATATTACTTGGACATGAAATTTATTCTCAAACATTGGAACTAATAAAAATTACATATTACGTATTACGTAACACAGTAGCGATGATAACTTTTAAATGGTTGCCAAGAGTGTTTTATGTACAGTTAATAAAGACTCAATAGATACACGTTACCGTGCTAATATAAAGAGTGTAACTACTCTCTGTATGACATCGTTTTAAATGTGACAAAATTAACTAAATTCATTGTTATTGTAATTTAGCCGATTTTGCCGACCGGTTCGACCGTTGGACTAACTTAAAGAATGTATTAGTAAAGTATTATTAAATTTGGTTTAATTTTTATTGAGCTAACAAATCTAAGTACTGATAACAGATTCATAGTTTTTTTTTTGTGCACAATCTGACTCAAAGTTATTCGAAACATTTTGTATTTTTCGACAGTAACGACAAATTGAAAAACATATTTGATAAGAGATTTTTAGAGCAGAGTTACATACTATTATAATATTGGATATTGTATGATAGCATACACGCCTTGCGAACGGAACCAAATACCGTCTTTAACCACTCTAAAGCTAAGGACCCACCGGTGTGTCGCATACCTACTAACCACACACGCTACCCAACAGTGTGTTCTTATTATTACGACGTCAATAAATATTTTTTACAGTTTGCATCATTGAAAAAGAGTCCGACATCTCTTAAGGACTCACAAAATGAATATTAAGTTTTCCTTTATTAGTTTTTAGAAAATTTCTAGCTTACAGGACAAAATACGTTATTTTTTTCTGGCTGTTAACAGGTTTAATATGTTTCAGTACTCAATCACTCGATAGGAACGAGCTGTGCGTATAATTTTCACTGTTTGACTAATACTTTTAATAGCCATCGTTAAAATAAATGTTCTAATTAATTTTAATATTCATCAATTCCCGTTTATTATATTCACTAAGGTAATAAATCGACGCTTAGAGCTTTGTCGGAAGAAGTATTCAAAGCCCAATTACCATGTCATTTGCATTGTAACGTACTTTTATAAAAACTATGATAATGCAGTGGATTCCAATTATTTTCAAAATTTGATCGTTAATTTTGTTATACAAGACATGTTAAATCCACGTATCGTAACTTCTGGTAGAATTTGATAAATATTAGATTGATAGTTCTGAGTAAACTGCATTAAAAATTTTAGCTTACATCGATAATTAAGATTCGTTCATTTGAGCCTTAGGAGAGCAAATCGTGGATTCGTGTCGAGTTGAAGTGAATTGTAATAAATGTGTTTTGTCGACATAGTGGTCACCGATTGACAACTGATTTTTTTGCAAATGGTTTGAATTTATTATAAAACAAAATGTTTTCTGTCTTTGAAAATTTCTCGTAAAATACATTTATTTCAGGTGCATAATAATCATAAATGAGACGTTTTTCAATATAAAATAAATTATAACAAGTTTATCGATCGTGGAAAGGGAAAACACAAAAAAGATTTTTTTACAGGACACGTTTTATAATGATTTTGGGCTAAAGGTAAAATAAATTAAATATACACAACCTTAAAGTGCACGGATACTGAAAAACCGGTTTTTAATTGATTTAATCTAATACTAATTTTAATAAATTGTTTAAGAAAAACCTTTTTCCTACTCGCGATTTTTAAATGCATTTTTTTTTTCAAATTTAAATACTAAATTTAGGTACAACTTTTCAGCTTACATTCTTTTGATAGAACGTGCATCAAGTATAAATTGTGATTATCAAAATAAAAATGGTGGTCTACGTCCTTTTACATTTCCGCAGTCGTTATTAAATAGTATTCTAATATATCACTTTTTTTAGAACACTCAATGATAACTAACACATTTCCGTGTAAGACAAAAAAGATTATAAATCAACAGGGACATTTTTTTTATTCCGAAGATACAAAGAATCTTGAATATCTGATGTGTTTATATTATAATTTAAATTTTCTTTCATTTGTGTTGTATTTGTTGTGCTACTTAAATATTTAATTATTTTTATTTATTCACAGAATGTATTTTTTTAACCGACGCATAAAAATCATAACAAAACAATTTACGTGAGTTACACCTGTCCATTTCAGCTTGTAAATCATGTCATAATCTAGGATTTTCCTTCATATATGTATGTGATAGATAACCGGCAGATAAACACTGTAAACTAACGCAATTCGGCATAATATTTGTTTAAGTATTACGATAAAGTTATGATATTTAAATATTATTCACTATTTCGTGTTTTTATTATAAGTTATCTTTAAAAATGGATGAGAAACTATCACTATCTTGACGAATGCCACAATTATTTAGTGCCTATCGCTTTGAAATTATTTAAATTATTATCTGATGTCGGTGTGTTCATGGAATATGCGAGTAATTGAAATTAATCTAGGTGAGAACTTGGCTTGAATATTTGAACACATGCGTCATAGTATCGCAAGACCTATACAAAAAGTATTATTGTATGTTATCTATCTAGTTGATTTCCGGCATTTTTTCGATGAAGACTTTTTCACTAAATGATACTTTTCAATTTCATATTTGAATCACAATAATTTATTAATAACACAATTTATGTAAAGCTTGATGATACTGAAACTACATAATTATTACTCACCAGTATACATATTAGATTTTGAGGTTTTGTTTAGAAAAATATATTTATTTTTTTAGTTAAGTAAATTTATATGAATGAATAATTTTGGTGTTCATCGGTTAATCAGAAATACTCTTATACGTTGGTATTTTTTTGAAACATGTTAAACTTACTTGGTAGAGCTCCATTATAGTGACGTCAAAATAAAACAGTATGTATTTTGTTAAAAAAAAACACAATATTCCTTTGTACTTATTTCCATTTTTATTTATCAATTTCAGGACCGATTTCGCTGAAGACGAGCATTATCAACTGATAATATATACAATTAAACAGCTTCAATTTTATTTCTTATCAGTTGATAGTGCTCGCCATGAGGGAAACCGGTCCTGATATTGATAAATAAAAGTGGAAATAAATATAGTTTTTTTTAATATAATGTCTAATAGTATTTTGTTTAATAAAATTTTAGTTTTGATTGTCGATAGCTGTTTCGGTATCACAATGAACTCCGACGATGACGCAAAAGCCGAAATAACTATCAACTGTTTTTTTTATACAGTTCTATTTTGACAATAAGAATATTTTTTTTTGATTATTCCTCTGGTTTCATAGTTAATGGCCAACGCGCAATTTTTTCAAGGAATAAATCATTCGAGATATGACTCGAGGAAAAAAAACACCACCAACATTAAAAACCAATTTCTTTAATAATAAATCTATTCAACGTACAATATTGACTTTACCGGTACTGGAACTCTGAGTTTTATGAAAGAATAGTGTAGAATTTGTCGATAGTCTACTTTTCTAATTAACGTACGTAAGTATTTGAATTACTGCAAAAAATGCTTTGACTATCTTAACCCTCCAAAGACGAGCGTGACTATATGGTCACAGTAAGCACCGTTGTCTATTGATCCCACTATTTTTTTTTCTCTACCTGAATACCGTTGCTTTCACTCATATTTGGTTTATCATCAGCCGCAGGGAGAGAAACGGCCACCAAAAGCACATGCGATTTTTTGAATTTCCGTTTTTTTTAATGGACTTTTTGAAACTGTTAGTTATTTTTTTTATCAAAACATCAAATTATTTACAGTTCTTTTGCTAATATATTTGTATTGAAATTATGTTGATCTAAAGAGGTCAAATTGTAAATATTTAAAAAAAAAATCACGTTTAGCTATATTTCAACCTCGAATGTTTGCGCGCCCATACAGTCACGCTCGTTCTTACTACTGTCCGTACACAATATTACACGGTAATAAAAGGATGAGCATGATCATATAGTCATGCGGAGTTTCTATTCAACGACTTTGCATTTTTTTTAAAATTTTATTTTGTTAGAAATAATAGTTATCAGTGACTTCAATATGGCTTAAAAAATATTTTTTTATCGAAAAAAGCTCTCGTCTCTGGAAAGTTAAGTCGTGTATCCTATAAAGAATTATTTAATTTGAAACGAACGTTATGAGATTTGGTGCAGGACACGCTGTGGCTGAAATTTTTATTATTATCATAGCGTCAAACAATTTATTACAAAATATGTACTGTTTTATATCATACCGTAAAAATTATTCAAAAAAAAATTGTAATGAGTTAGTTGTATATCGACGTTAAAAGAATTTAATAATCTGCATGTCAGATGTGAAATATGTATTATTTAAGGCGTCATAGCGTGCAACTGCGTGCAGTAAATTAAATGGAGCACTTGTTTCATTTTATTTTCGCAAATGGCAATTAAATAATGGAAAAAGCCTACTTCTGCGGTTCGTTACTGCTAGCTTCCTATCAAAGAGATCGCCGCTTGTATTGTTTCACACTGTGGAATTATTCAAATTCCGTTAATTTCTTTTTAAATTAAAACAAATTTACCAACGACTGCAATAGGTTGTGCTGTTTCTTCGTATTTAATGGTACTGTAAATTAAACTTCAAATATTAAGATTAAATTTGAAGGACTCCACTATTATCAGTATCGCACCATCGCCCAAATTATAGGAAAAAATAACTATAATAAAATAAATCTCGTGGAAGTAATATTTTGCTATTTTGTCATGACAAAATAATTTTAAAGAATGTGGTACTGAATTGAATGGTGTTAAGTTGTATATATTTAATCATTTTACAATAAGAACGATAGTATGATGAGGATGGTTTTCACTTAGCAAGTGCGTTTTTTTATTGAAATAATTTATTTAATTAAGCATACGAAATTTTTACGAAACAATTAGTAAGAATTGGATTTTATTTCTGTAAAACAGATGCCTATGGCGAAGCGGTTAGCGTTGTTAGATTCCGTGCCAGATCTCACGGGTTCGAGCCCCAGTAAGAACAACATTTTTTCGATCGATTTTCGATTTCTGTTCGAAGGCATGGGTGTTTGTGATGTCTAAAAATTCCCTCCCACCCTTCCCAATCCTTAAATATATTAGAACGATTAGTTAACCACTAGTCCTGTCCTAGTCTTATCATTCTAAGCCTGCTACTTTCTTTGAAAAAAAAAAGATGGAGCGACTGAGTAGAAAAACTTCTGTCGATATAACTCCATAAGTCGCCATATGCTCCACATTGGGAGTGGACATGGATAAAAAAACAAATTCTAATTAAAAAGTCAGGAACTGTTATACAAATAACTGGTGGTATTTTATGCCCAGAAGAACAAAATAAAATGACAGCTTCACTTAAATGATCGGAGACACCCTTGAAAAGTTATTCGCTAGGAATATAGACGGCGATGTGTGAGGGTGTGGTCTGCTGCTGCTTAAATGGAACTATTTGATGACTTGGAGAAAATAGTTGCGTTGGAGTCTTGGTAAGGAAGAATAAAGCTGGATTATAACAAGGAACTATTGGTATTAGAGTTTTTAGAAAATAAAGCAAATAATGCAAGTAAAATTCGCAGGGTCGAAACTTTACTTAGTGAAGAAACTTAACGTAACCTTATACAGCCATACAATTAAATATTGATGGATTAGCAATGACTGTTGAATAATATTTTCAGTTTTTATTTACAAAACTGTAAATTCAAAGACAAGAAAATTGACTAAATATAAAATGAGCTTTATGTTCTCATCAAACACGATTAGCAATTTTAAGTGCATGGATTTAATATAAATACGTAATAAAACTGGCTATTCGATAAGAGAGAATCTCGAATAGAAAGGGATGAAAATAGGAGATGGTTATTGGAAATATTTTTCCGGCCGGTCGGCTTCGGTAAGGATTCCCGTTCCCCCTCGCCGCCCATTCCTTGCTCCAGCCCCACGATTTAAAGTGGTCAAAGAAGCATAAAAGGAAGGCAATCTCCTCATTTCATATACCAGTTAATACGTACGTCTTGTTATATACGACCCTCAGCGTTGTAGAATAGTCGAGTGCCCTAATACTACCGCGGCCATATACTATTCGCAGAGACACCCAGGGCTTGCACATGTGGTAATTAATTTTTGACAACCCTATTGTAATAATATATATAAATATATAAATATATTAATCCATGTCTACTTCCGATGTGGAACATATGGCCTCCTAATGAAGGTATCCGAACAGAAGTTTTTTCTACGAAGACATTTTGTTACTTAGTTGGTCAACGTCTTTTTTCCAAAGAGAGAAGTAGGGATAGAAGAACAAGACTAAGATAAAAATCTAAAAAATCTAATAAGTACTAGGACTAGAAGCTGTGAGATCCGGCACGGAACTCAACAACGTTAAATGCTGCCCCATAGGACCATATTAATTAACTGGTTTCTAACATTAAACATAATTTCATATTGCCATGTCATAGAAATTTATAACGAGTTCACTAAAATTTTTGCCAACACGTTTTTGGTGGTTGCTTTTTAGATATGATATCAAGCAGAAAAATAATGACTAAAGGTTTGCGATACCAATTGATATGCCGTCTAGAAACTGTGCTTAGGCAGAATATAAAATAAATATAGTCATATTAATGAACTTAGCAATATGGAATCGATTTCAACTAACTCAAATTTATGTGACGTTAAAACATGATCAGTGTTCTATAGATCGGTCGCTCTTGAAACTTATCTATAAACTTAAAGTTTTGTGAATACATTAGTAAATTTTACAAAATACAGTCAAACTCGGTTATTATGATTACGGAAATGAGGAAACATTCGTTGACATTTTAGTTAATGGTTATCTCTATACATTTATTCACTTTTATAACAAGCTACTTCTCAGTTAACCGAGCAAAATATCGCCAATGGGAGTGCAAACAATTTAACATGCATCAATTTTAAATTTTATAAGAAAAGTGGATTGACAAAAAAATGTAATTTGTGTGTAAAAAAAATCTAATTGTGTTATGTGACTGCTCCAGATACTTCGTGTCTTCGTGTCTTGGGTATGTTTCTAAGCAGTTTTACCAGGAAATTTTGGAAATAAACAGAGCACAACTGCATCGCCTTACGATTTTAAATGAAATATTGAATATTACAGGGTCTCCACTGCTGTACCCTATTTAAATAAATTCATAAAACCTTTTCCGACAAACAAATAAATATAATTCTTAAAACCACTCACTACTCAAATCTTTGGGCATTCCCATGAGCTTATCCTTTTCGCCAACAATAGCTTTAAATTCAATGATACATTTATTTATTATATAAGCACGAACCATTCATTTACTGAGCGTCAGTTCAAGTTCATCCGTGCACTTGAACGCCTGAAGATGCCGAAAGGCGAAACCCGGGTCGTTAGTGACAAAATCTGTGAAAATGTACATAATTTGAACGATTCAAATTTCACCAAGCACCTTCAGTCGAAATCTTAAATTATCTATTTCCTGATCTAACGAGAAAATTCAGTCGGTTTCATCTTCTTCATAATAGCCAAGTTCGACTGTATATTCATGGTCAAAAAACTTAGAATCAATCAGTATTACTTTAAATTTAAAGTGAAATTATTATGCGAGCGACACCCCTAGTTCAGATAGTTTATATGGAGGTACTGAGCAAAAACCCATACATTGCGAACCTCTATCTACCCTTTTACGATAATATGATTGGAATTTGAGTACATTTTTTGTGGCGCCTAAATAGAAAAGATTTCAAAATGAGGGAAAAAAGAATGATCCATTCTGTAGCTGTGTACAACGTGTGTAAAATCTTACATCACGTTCATACAACACGTGTCAAATAATATGGACTATCGAATTATTAATGGATTCAAATATCTCCATGGTAATGGTTGAGATTGCGTATCTATCTATTTATTGAATGAAGTATAAAGAGTTCATTGGTTTTTATACATGAGTACATTAGAAGTTAAGTGAGCCAAGTAGTATTTTAGAAAAAAAGTTAGATTCGTTGTAATATTATACACTTCTTAAAGTATCTTAAAAATAAACTCAGTTAAAACACATTGCAATAGTGTTATCTTCGTAAAAAAAAAAATGCAATTCGTCAAGCAAAGACGTGATTGTATTTATAAGTCCAAGAAAATTTTTTACCATTTTACTAGTTGGTTCACTTCACTTCTCGAGAGCTCATATATTAGTTTTAATTGCCGTATTACATATTTTTTTATGATTCATGTTTGCTCCTAATGTGGAGAATATGGCTTCCTAATGGAGGTATCTCAACATAGCTTATTCTACGAGGACCGTTTGTTATTCAGTCGCCAAACCTTTTTATTTTTACGAGAGAAGGATTAGGACAGGACTAGTGTTTAACGAATCGCTCTCGCTACACTCAGTTATTAAAGAATCGGAATAGTGGGAAGGACATCACAAACACCCATGCCTTCTAACAGAGATCGATAAATCCACCGAAAAAAGCTGTTCGCACTGAGACTTGAACTTGTGAGATTCGGCACGGAAGCCAACAACGCTAGCCGCTACGCCATAGACCCGACAATATACTTATTTATGGATAATCATTTGACAATTTTTTAATCTAGCAGATTTATTATTAAGTGTTTTTCATAAACATAATTGACTAAGAAAAACTACCATGCTATAGAATTATATTGAAATTGGCGTTCACTGAGCTTGGCTAGATTTATATCTAGCAATTAATCAGTATACAATCTATAAATTTAAAAAAAGCAGACAAACCATGACACAGTGAAAAAATCTCTTAAATTATTTAATTAAATTACAATTTGTAACATTGTTAATAACTGATGTTTTTCAAATAAGCGTAACACATATCAAACTTACACCTGATGTAATAAGTTAGGTACAACTTTTAATTCTACACTTGAAGCGTTATACATATATTTAATTTTTTGCCGTAAATAAGGTTTTTATATTTCAAGCAAAAGTTGTTTGTTTTAAGTTAACATTTTTTTCCTTATTATAATATATCTTGAAGTAAAAATAACAGCGTGTACTACGATAGATAAAACTGTACGTACCAGATGCCAGAAAGAATGATAAATGAAATGTTTCGATCCATGAATATATTGCTAATTATTATTTGAATTATTTTTCTTGTAAACTTATTGAGTTTAAATTCTCACTTTTTTTATAAAATTACGTGCAGAATACTCTCATATATATATATGTATATATTTTTAATCTTAACAGTGTGTATAAATCGCTTTTTGTAACTAAACGCATCACTTAATCAATTAATTTTATATAGAGGATGAATTAAAACTGAGTCTCGTTAATTTTACTATAACCTTTGCGCAAGTGCAAGCATACGTTGTCAAAATGAACTGTATGGCAAACATACAAACATTGATTTATTATATTTATATATATAAGACCTACTGTAAGTTATTGTTACAATGCCTCTAACCTTCCCGGAAGTGCAACCAAAAAGTTTGTCAAAGTTTTATTGCAATCGGATGAGCGGTGTGGCAACGTATAAAGTACGAACAGACATTCATTTTTATATATTAGATATTTTTTTTGTTTCGATATTATTTGAAATCAATGAGAGATAATATTATATACCAAGAAAGGATCGTTTGTTATTTTCCCAGCCTCATAACAGATACATTACATGAGAAGGGAGTAAAAATGAATTATAAAATACCTTTAGAAAAAAATAATCAAAAAATGTGTTGCCATATAGATGAGATTCTTTGAGGCAATCTGTATAATAATAAATCGAACATAGTGTTGGCATGATGAACTATGTACATCGAACAATTTTCACCACGAGTAAGTAAAATACACTCAAAGAGAAAAATAGGGTGTGTTGGAATTTCAATTTGTATTTCAAATAGAATTTTTCTCGCTTATTTGGTTTCACCAATAAGTTGAGGCTCACTCGAGAATTGAAAATGAGTTACATATTGTATACCTTCGCTCTAAATTTTATATATTTTTTTTCTATTGAAATGTGTTGACAATTTTAATAATACAAAAACTGATGTGTATATGGAGGCATTTTCTACTGTTCAGCAAGAAAGAGTTGGGTTGAAATATAATGCGGTTTTAGAAAATCGCAAAATTAGGCTATTATTTTTATCCATGTCCGCTCCTAATGTGAACCATTTGGCTTTTTAATGAAGTTATCCCAACAGACGTTTTTCTACGAGAACTGGTAGTAAGTCAATCGCTCAACCTCACTTTTTTCAAAGTGAGTAGTATGGAAAGAAGGATAAGGCCAGAACATGACAGTGGTTGGCTAATCGCTATCGCTACACCCAGTTTTTAAATTATCAGAAGGATGGAAGGAGAGGAAATGATGTGACTCGACATCACAAACACCCAGTCTTCGATCACAACTTTGAATTGAATAATTTTAGAATTCACTGTGATCTTACAGGGAATCGAACCCAGGCCTGCGTGATCGGTAGAGCACGCTCTATCCAACTGGGCCACAGCTAGTGACATTAATTGTTAACGCATTTTATTGTCTACATATACGGCATATATAGAAATTAAATCTATTCCAATATGTGTTCAATTTATTTGACTCAGCACAATGTTCTTGCAAAGGCATTTGCATAATTTGCAGACAGTATCGATCGGTAAGATAGAGAACTGCAGTGGTAATACCTGTTTTCATCCGCTGTCTTAGCAGGAGGAATATGTCACCATTCAACACATTTCACATTTGATTACATGTTAAGCCTGCTGTCAGATACGAACTCTTTAAATGTTTTAAGAATAATTATTAATTTCCGCCAATGAAACGTTATTTTAAAATTGAAATCGTATCGATCTGGAATTTAGTTTTTAATAGCCAGCCAAAAGAATGTTTTTGTTTTTGATGACAAATTCAATAAACGTTTAACAATTTTAGCGTACGCCATTTTTTTGTTTAATTAATTAAAGACGTGTATGTAAGTTTAATCAGGATTTGAATATTTGACGTTAGGTGTAATTTACAAAATTTAAATACAATATTTGCTACTAATGAATACTTCAGTTCAGAGTGGTCTTTCAATGATGTATTGTTATTTTAAGAAACCGTAGATAATAATTGAAAATCACGTGTGCATTCTAAAGATATATTCTTTATGACTGTATCTTATATTAAATATCAAAATACATATTTGAATTTACTCGCTTAGTATAGCGAACTTAATTGACTTTATTTTTTGCTAAATTAAAACTATTTTTATAATACTAGTATTTAATATGAAATACCAAACTACCTAGTATCGACATATTCGTAAAGTATAGAAATTCATGAGCATTACTAATGTACTTGAAAAAAGTAAAAAAAAATATCAAGAATGAGGTAAAATATACATTTTCGTATTGCTTAAAACTTTATAAATGAAATCAATGATTTAAATCTTCCTTTGTCAATATGAACAAAGTGTATTTAACCGACGTAGCTTGCGGTTTGTTTTTTACCTCTGTAGTTATTTCTGTATTAAAATAAATCAATTAAAACAATCCACCAATGCGTGACTTTAAAAAAAATGTTTTTTTTTAGCGTAGTATAACATAGTCTTAGTACTACCCTGGATATTTGTGCTTTAAAATGCAAGCCTACGCGTTCAAGAAAACCGTGTGAAAATCACCTTTACTGTCATCGGATTTTCATCAGACCTCGTTCACAGATATAATTGATCATCAATGATATACGATCAAATGCATCGGTTGATTTGAATTGATATAATGCAGAATCTTTATGCACTTCCGGCTTCTGGATCCCGGTTAACTTGCTATCATTTATGGATAGATGGCCTGTCACAACGTTGCTGTGATGAAATAACTTTGCAATAAATATTTGTGAGAGTAGGTTTATGTATTGCTTTTGCAGCGGGAATTTATTGAATATATATATTGAATAATTCTATAAAATGACAGCTATACAATAATAATATGGTTATTTATTTACAGAAAGTCATTTTTTTCTTACAGCTGTACCTCGAACAACTTATGGTTGTCAATATTATGACCAATTCACATTGACAGCCATTTCCAGACGTTAATCATAACATATAAGTGATATGCGCTTTAAAATGAGAGCCAACAGGGTTTTTTGTAAAGTTATATATGCCTTAGTTGTACTGAAGTGTGCTTCTTACTAACTATTGTACAGTAAACCCCCCAATAATGAGCTCCTCGCTAACGAACCCCCCAATAACATTTGCGGCAGGTTTTCCAATAATGAGTTAAATCCCCCGAATAATGAAAAAAATAAAACTCCTAATTATTCTTTCATAAAAATACTTCATACAAATCTGTATTTAAAATACATATATAAATTCACATGTCTTGATAATGTGCACGACTTAAATAATTTTGAATACGTATATGCTTAAGTAATATACATATTTATGATCAATTAATTAATTAAAAAATAATGTGATTCCGCATTTCAAATTTAAAAAATCAATTGAAAATCTTAACCCCCCAATAATGAGCCCCCCAGTAATGATCCCCCTATCTCTTCATTATTGGGGGGTTTACTGTATTATACACTTAGATATTACGTATTAAAAAATATACTTTTTGACGACATCAAACTTATACGTGTCGCTCATCATCATAAGTCATTTTTAATGATGAATCTAAAACGAAATAGAGCTATGAATAACTAACAGCGAAAAACTGCTAAAACGGAAAATATAAATTAACCGTACGTAACACAAGTGCTAGCAAGCAACACTTTAATGACGAAAATTGCCATCAAATAACCGCTACGTATGTATTCATGACATAACATATTTCTGTCAAACAAATCATCTATTTGACATTATTAATGTGTTTTCCCGAGACGAAATAATTTATTTTTGTCATGGTGTCTGAATATAAATCTTTCTATTAATATTTGTTTATTTATATTCGTTCATTTTACTAACAACATTGCTAATGGTAAAAGTGATATTCCTTAGTTTACGGTAACTCTGTAATGGTGTTAAGAAGAGAATACGGCGGTTTGGTAATTTCAAATTTATTTATCTTAACATGTATTTATAAAAATACAAATAATACTTGTTAACAGGCAGTTTTAAAAAAATAAAAAAATGTCCGCTCCCAATGTATAGCATATGGCATCCTAATGAAAGTTTCTTCTAAGACGCCTCAACAGAAGATTTTTCTACAAGAATTGTTTGTTACTTAGTTGCTTGAGTAGTAGGGATATAAGGATAAGACTAGAACAGGACTAGTGGTAAAATAATCGCTCCCACTACGCCCAGTTGTTAAAAGATCGGAAATGGTGGGAGGTACATCACAAACACCCATCCCTTCGTACAGAAAACTGGTCGTACTGGGATCAATGTTTCCTCTAAGCTGCACGCGTGCACGGCCGCGCAGCAGTTGGGAAGTCCCCGCGCACTCATTCCGGGTTGGCGCGCACTACAGGACAGTTGGTCAATTAATATTTGATCGGGCCGCGCATCCTCCGCGCAGCCTTTGAAATTTCCGCGCAGCTAACCTCTTAGAGGGAACATTGGAGGGAACATTGGGATTCGAACCCGTGAGGTCTGGCACGGAAGCCCACAACTCTAACCGCTGCGTTATATTATTATTACGATGTATGTAGCTGAACACAATACACAGAAAACCAATATTTCTGTTACTCTTTTTTGTCAAAACAACGAAATCATTATTAAAGAAACTTGACTTGCAAAATTTCTATTAATCCAAAATGTGTTATATCCACTTGATGGAAGAGTTGCATTCAACTTGGCAGTTGAGAGCTTTGAAAGAGTCATGGTGAGACCAATGGTACCATAAATAGTCTACTGTTTCACCCGTCTGTGACAAGGTGTAAATAGTGTAACACCTGTTATGATCGATTATTACACCAGGATGCACTAGTGGGGATATAATTTAACATCATTGAACAATGGTACACTATAATAACAATAATAAATAACGGGTATGAATTCAACTATCCAGTTGTACTGCAGCAACCATATAATTTATTTGAACTCATAATAACAGATCAAAGAACAAGTATTTTATTTATTAAATATTAAAAAAAGGTTACGTTATAAGCTAAGATTAAAGTTTCAAAAAATAAGGCAAGAAAACTGATAACTGAATATTTTATAGCCCGTTTGATTTCGACTGAAGGTGGTTGGTGGAATTTAAATACTAAATTTGAATTGTTCAATTATGTATATTAACACAAGCTTTGTCACTGCTCACTAGTAAGTAAACATTTATTTCTTATATAAACATGAGTTCAAGTTCATTCGTGCGCTTAAACGCCTGAAGATGCCGAAAGGCAAAACCCGGGTCGTTAGTGACAAAACTTGTGTGAATATAAATAATTTGAACGATTCAAATTTATCACTTTTGGGGTGTTCACTGTCAATACTTGGTGGAAAGGCATTATATTAATAAAAACACAATATTCCTATGTACTTCATTCCACTTAATTAATTAGGTCAGGACCGGTTTCGCTCATTGCAAGCATTGTCAACTGATGGTTGACATGGTGATGGTTGATGCATGACAATGGTGATCAGTTCACAATGCTCGCAATGAGCGAAACAGGTCCTGACCTCATTAATAAAGTGGAATGAAGTACAAAGAAATATTGTGTTTTTAATAATGATTCAAATTTAATAAATGTTTAATATTCAAATCGAGTAGGTATTAATAACTTGCCTGTAAGAATGAAAAAAACGTTTGTATGCTATTGATTGCATTGGTATTAACTCAGTAGAACTTTATCATGATCTTTATGGTTTATGTTAATACAATATAGTTGATGCACACATAATTCAACATATAATTATTGTATTATACTAAAGCTCCTTAAAATTAGTAGTTTTTATGTATTGTTTATTTTTGAGTCTTAGTCAAAATATTATAGCTGTATGTTTTATAAACTACAGTATAAGTTTATATTTTATTGTTGATAATTATACGATTTCTCGTTGGCCGATTTCGGGTAAATTTACGGCTTTTCGAATACGGTATTATATGTTAGTGTGTGCATTTTTCAACAACGTTGACACACTAGTAATGATTAAATAAACAATTCATAGTGAATCATTTTCATAAACAATTCAAAACTTAATTGTGTCTATTGTCTATGCATCTACGACATTACTGTGCTGAGTCGTTGAGCATTCTTACCTACCTAAAATCAGTGATTGCTGTCTTCTGTACCTACCAACCAACCCGCCTAGACAAATCACATAGCGTTTCTAATCTTCTTTTAATTCTACACTGTCAAAATATAACATTATATCTCGTTTGTCTTTTTTTTATTTTTTTTAAGCAAAGTCATAATCGTAATTTTTTCTCGCCTCTCTTATAAGGAGATGCGCACAGATTATGTATATAACAATAGATACATCGGCAGAACAGTTAGTTTGAAGCCATTAAATTTGAATAGTGAGATGACAAAATTCAATTATAATGCAATTTGACAAAAATACAGTTTAATTTGATAGGGTTAGCTTACTGTTGAGATTAGATATATGAGGCTATAGTTTGCAAACTTGACTCTTTCCAAAATTGATAAAAAAATGTATTCATCTTGTTTTTAAATTATTTTAAAAATAAATTTTTAGTTTTAAATTATTTTGTAACGATATTTTGTAACGATGTGGTATTAAGCCAAGTTTAAGATTGCTTTTTAAAAATAGTTAAAAAAATGTATTTTTGAAAATTAAGTTACACTCGTGGGTTTTATTTCACCAATTTTGGAACGAACCATGTTTACAGATAATAGCCTCATATGTACAGTAAACATCCATTTAACCGTATTGTATTATTTTAATTGAAGATTATTAAATCTTTTGGATACCATATAATATTTTAATTAAACTAATTTGCTACAATACATATACCACAGGACCAATCGTTGATATAAACATAATTTATTTTTATGTTTATCTTAACAGAATTACAATTAAGAATTTCGACCGAAGGTGCTTGATGGAATTTCAAGTTCAAGTAGATTCGTGCACTTGAAAAACTTGAAGATGCCGAAAGGCGAAACCCGGGTCGTTAACGACAAAATCAATGAAAGAGTACAGTATTCAGAAAATTCAAATTTAAAATTACAATTATTGCGCAGTATTTATTTATATGTTGAGACAGTTTAAAAATGATTTAATAAATGTTTGGGTACTATTTTATATTACACATAACAGACTACATATTATTATAAAACAATTATTTAAGACAGTATTACAAACAAAAATTTATAATAAAACATGAGACAATTTTTTAAATCAATTCTTTCAAAAAACGTCTATTTAAAATCGTCAGATACCAGATCAGAACGACATTATTTTACTATCATACTTTTAAAGGGTTTAAGTAAATTAATTTCTTATATTTATTCTTTCAATTCTACTTATTCTTTTTGTTATATGCGTTTCTAGATGTTAACCATAATACTACAATTTTTAAGTAAACGGTGATTTATTATTTTTGTTTTAGTTTGTTTGTTAGTTTTTTTTGCGACGGCTTAAGATAACTATCTTTCTGCTGTATACACGTTTATAATTTACTGCAATATAAGGTTATTTTCCAATAATTTAATTATATTCTTTCATCGAACTAAAATAAATATATTTAACTGATACTGTGGTTATGCTATATTTTGTTTCATGTTTAACTAAAAAATGGCTTCAGTCTTCGAATAATAGGACCTTTCTACGATATTTCACATCTACAAAGATGATCTGACTTACGAACAATGGACGGCGGTTACAGGCAAATGATAATATCAGGAATGCCAGATAATGAGATAATATGTAAATGGTCATGATACTCATTTAAAATTAGATCTCAAAGAATAATAAATGAACGAAAAAATGTTGCATTTATTCTTGGAACGCCTAAAATAGATTCTAGACACGTTAAGTGTTTTTTGATGTTTTGTTATTTATCACAATCATTTGAATAATTAAATTATTTGAAAACTTTCTGTTTTTTAAGAAAAAATAATGAGAAGTTCGTATATTAATATTTCACATATCAAATGACATTGCTTATTTTTGCCAACCGTTTCTAAAAAGCTTTTTGAAGTACGGTCAAAGAAACTTATCGATTTTTTAAAAATCGATATTGCTGTGAAATATGACGTATATAATAAAGAACTTGGCTTAGAACTTCCTCTACGATGCTAAAAAATACTTCCGACATGTTGCTGGTTCGTCAAGAACCAAGTGAAACACATTTTTTTTCTAAATATACGTCCTGGGTTTGTACCGTCCTTCAAAGAGTGGCAAGTGTTTAAACATGTTTTTTCACTTGGTTCTTTAATGACCAGCAACATATCGGAAGCATTTTTTAGCACCGTTGGGGAAGTGTTAATATTGCCACAGTTTGTAAACATCAATTTTATCAAATAATAAAAAATAATTTAAAAAAATCAAAGCAAGACATTTTATGTTGCGATAAAATTATAATTTTTAACGGTTTAATTCACTTTTTAGACATTCGTCTTATTTGGTAATACTTCTTAGATACATTGTTTTTTAATTGACGTATGAACAATAACGGGGATTTCTTTGTATGTTTTAGATCTTCTTAACAACTTTCACGGTTACGGTGCGTAGAACAAGCTTCAAACTTAATTCTTCTATTCAATAAAAATTTATTCTTCTATCTAAATTTGAACCATTCAAATTATGAACATTCACACAATTTTTGTCACTAACAACCCCAGTTTCACCTTTCGGTATCTTCAGGCGTTCAAGTGCACTGTTGAACCTAAACTGACGTTTAGTAAATAAATAAATATATCATAATAAATAAATGTATCACTAAATTAAAGGCCATTGCTGGCGAGATGGATTAACCCATGGGAATAGCTACAGATTTGAATGGTGAGTAATTTTAAAAATTATATTTATTTTGTTTGCTGGGATTTTTTTATGATTATATTAACTGTGTAGGGAAAGAGTGGGAAATTTGGCAGATTGACCTGTTCATTCGAAAACTATTTAATTGTGCCCTATTTATTTCTAAAATTTTCTGGAAAAACAATTCATGCACGCCTGTGTTTGGGTGTAGCATTTTAATCCCTTCGTTCGCATTGAACACGTGGTTCTTCTCCTATCTACAATATTTGTTGTTTGATGAAAAATAGGATGATCAACTGACTTAAACAATTTCTCCAATAAAAGTCGTCAATGGAAACGGATATTTTTACTCTTAATATATTTTCCTCACACTGTCATGTTGACATCAAAATCGTGTAGAAATGTCAAAGCCTGACTAAAAACCATCATTCTGTTAATGATCTCAATTCATATGCTCTTAAACACAGTCCTAGTTTTCGCACACTAGTCATATTATTATAATCCACTTTTCCGAGCATGTAGGTATGTTTAAACTGTTATTTTCGCTCATCAGAGATGCCTACTTAATCTTCAATTCGGAGACGGTGAAAGCAAGAAGTGAAATGTCAGGAATTAAATAATTTCTATATTGTCTTTATAAAACCCAGTCGCTAATGCGTTGTCAACAATTTTCAAAGACTACAGTATTAAGCGTAGCATAATGATAATGCTGTGAAATTATTTCTCGAGATTTGGAGCATTTGAACAAGATATGTACGTCAACTTGTCACGGAACCAGTGTTAATTATTATTTTTTTGACTTTATACGATCAAATTTGGATTCGTACAAGTAAACTAAGTATAAATGATTATTTATAAAACACAATAGATTGAATTTGATGCAACAAACGACATTTATACATATATTGTTTTATTTTTACACAAACAATGCATAAAATAAAGATGATCCGGTTATTTCATTGACAAACAATTCTATAATATAAATGACGATTTGGCAAGAGAAATGTTAAGAAGAAGACTACTCCAATTTATATTTTTCTTGATTTTGTGTTGTCATTAACTGGTATTGAAATTTCTTTTATTGTATGATTATAACCTAAGAACTGTTTTGTTACCTTCTTACTACATGGAAACAAATTTTCTATATATTGTATTCACTTGCGTTTTGTTTGGGACAAGTTGAATTCATATACATATCGACTGTGGAAAGGAAAAAGGACGTAACCCACACATATAAAATTTTACAGGAGGCGCAAATTTTGCATTTGCATTTGCATATGTCACAATTTTTTTTTGTGACATATGCAAATTATGAATTATACACAACCTTGAAGTGCACGGAGACTTCTAAACTAGTGTTTAATCGACATAATCTAATATTAATTCAAGAATTTATCTAGGAAAAACCTTTATTTCGGTCTTTTTTCTTGGTTTTAACTTTTTACAAGATCATCTTTTTCAAACTTAAAAGCTAAATTTAGATACTAATTCGGCATTTGCAGCTTGCATCCTTTTTATAGAACGTGTATCAAGTTTGATACATTGTGATTATCGAAAAAAACATGTTTTGAAATTCTGTGGGTGACGTCCTTTTTCCTTTCCACTGTCGATATTGATATTAAAATCGAGACATATAGAAAACATATAGACTACACTTGAAAATTTCAGAATTGGTCTCAGATTAATCGCATCAGACAGGCCGTGTCAAAATGTGTAAAATGAAGACGTCACGTTATAGTAATTATTAATTAATGTAATAAAACGTGTTGTGCGTAGTGGCTTCGCCGTACAAGTCAAATGCCGAAACGTAACGCCACTGTGCTGGCTTCCCCACTTTGACTACCGAAGGTTCTTAAGCTTTTCCATCATATAATTATTTTAATATATTATTTTCAGTTAATACGGTGTGGTATTTACAAATGTCAAACCGCTTGTTGCAGACAAAATTGTATCGTTATTTAATTAAATAAAATTATTGGATTTTTAACTAATCGAATATCATGCTCAAATATGGCACGTGAAAGACGACATTTACTTTAAAAAAAGAATCCCTTTATGTTACTTCAGTGATACAGAATTGACAACGTTTTAATGTCTGATGCACTTGTAAAATAATATGTATATTATTTTAACAATATTTATAAATAAAAAAGTTGTTTAATTTTTGATTGCTTAAACCCTCATTTTTTTAACCATGTCCGCTCCCAATGTGGAGCATATGGACTCCTAATGGAGTTTATCTCAACAGAAGTGTTTCTACGAGAACTGCTTATTAGTCAGTTTCTCAACCTCTCCTTTTCCAAAGAGATTAAGAATAGAATGATAGGGCTAGGACAGGACTAGTGGTTAGCTAATCGCTCTCGATGCGCCCCGTTCATAGAATAGGATGGGTGGGAGAGATTAATTCAAGACATCATATACATCCATGTCTTCGAACAGAAATTCACAAATCGATTGAAAAATGAATTTATAAAACTGTCCATACCGAGATTCGAACCCGGGACCTCCGTAACCGAAGCCAACGACGTTGACCACTCGACCACACAGGCGACATAAACCCTTATTAGATATAACATAACAGGTTTCAATCAACGACTACATTTACAAACATTACATACACTAGTCTGTATAAAAGTGCGTTTTTATATATGTACGTCGGTTGAACTTATGAGTATTCGTTTGAAAAGACAACTTATTCACAATTGTAAAGCAATGCAGATGTGCGCTTGTAAGCAAGAGTGAGCTGGAGGAGGCATGGAGGAGCTCTCGCGAGCCTCTTGCTTAAAAAAATACTAAGGCCGGCGAGTCTCTTGTTAATTTAAGAAAAAACAATATTCTCAGATCAAATTAGTACATAACTGCAATTTCTGACATACTTTCCCTACGAAAGCTTCAGTATAAACAGTAGTACATATTTAGCCATTTCGATTGATAAGTTTACCGTAAATTGCGCATTATTACATATTGTAATAAATGTATTAAATAACAATCGATTTCTTATTTAAGTATTGGATAGAAGTGATTAAAAAATTCACCTATTCCCTACAACACCGAGAATTGCATTGAGATTAAGCGAGACCCTTGTTAACGTATTGGCAGCCCACCACTTTTTGAGTTGATTTTTTAGATTAAATTAATGAATGTAAAGCTTACAAACATCAAAGCTAAGCAAATTGTCATACTGTTGATACTGATAGTACTTGTAAACGTAAATATACTAACACTCATAGTGAACTCATTACGATGTCTTTAGTTTTGGGTAATTGTACAAGTGTATTATTTTTTATCAACTTTTCTATATCATTTACAGATAAACGTTTTGTTCCACTGAAGCTTATATATGTTTGGATCATTTTTATTCATTCCTCCATAAAAATAAATATATATTCGTAAGTCCTCCCATCATAGATATCTTAATGAATAACAAAAGTTTTTTTAAGTTAAAAATAAACAAATCAAATTATCTATTGTAAACAAAATGTGATTAATTGTTTTTTTATTCGCGAGCCTGATCATTGATTTGGCTTATAAGGAAAAGCCGCTTATGCAGTAAAACATAGTTACATTTAATACGTCAATATTTTGAGTGTCAGTGGTGTAATTTAAATATCGTGATGTCCTATTACCATTTATTTGATATGATACTTGGTAGTCAGTCCGGTAGTGCCTGTGGGGTTAACTAAGCGTATCAACGACGGTTGCCCATGCCTACCCAATACTCGTACACTAACTCACTATTATACTAAAAAAGCGGTACGTAATAACATAAACATGTGTTAGCACCAGAGAAGTGAGCTATGTTAGATTAGATGTCAATAAATATGGCAATAATTCAACTTCTTGGGAGACATTTTTTAAAAATTCTTATATTAAGTGGAGACCATTGGAGAGACTTGAAGAACATAAAAATAGAATATTTAGCAGCAAAATATGTCAGAGTTCGTAGCGCAGTGTCAATGTCGTTAGCTTACTTGACAGATCTTACGGGTTTGAATATCAGTGCGAACAGCATTTTTAAATTAATTTATAGATATCTGTTGGATGTTTGTAATGTCTAAAATTCAGTCCCTCCGTTCCAATCTTAAAATAACGGGGTGCAGCGAGAGCGATAAACTGATTACTAGTCTTGTCCTAACCCCATCATTTCTATCCATACTCTATTCGAAAAAAAGAGAGAAATAAGAAACTGATTAACAATCAGTTCTCGTAAAAAATCTTTTGTTGAGACATTTTCATTAAGAGTTCATATGCTACACATTGGAGCGGATATGGATTTAAATATGTATTGGCAAAATGAAGTCATATTTATGCAATTAACGTAATCATTTTACATAAAATTACAAATATTTTAACATTTAATCTGAAAATATGAATTCGAAATGTATTTAGTATGGATTTTATATCAATGCTTTTTTTAGCCAATATTATTTAATTTTCAATGGTATTTAAATAATTTACTAGGCTATGAAAATAAAACATATTTTTTTCGTACATTGTCAATTTTATTATATGTTATTTTAATTAAATAAATCAAGATTTTTTATTATTGTTTTTAATATTATTTTATAAATGTTTGTACCTTACATATTTGAGACAAAGTCGAAGAGAAATGCATCAGCAAACAATCCCATTTTTTTAAACGATAAATTTAACAAAAAAAAACTATATATGATATTTGAACTGGTGAGTGCTCATCTCATTCATCGTACTTGTAAATACTTGATTATTAAAAAAAATGATTTTTTACTATCGTGTAATAAAATTAAAAGCTTAAGCTCTCCTTTAGGGAACCACATTATTCTACCTTATTAATATTATCTCCGTTTTCTACACGGATCAAATGACACAAACGAGATAAAAGCTGTCTTCTGGAATAAATTTAACTAATTATATTGTTAACTTACTTCAAAAGAACTAAATCTCCATGAAATCCAATCTTTTTTAATATTCCGACGTTTGATATAAGCCACGTGCCCGAACTTACTAATAATGTATTAGTGTCTTAAAATTTTTTATTACGTATGGAATTGAAAGCGTTTTTTCATTATCACAATATTATTTTATTGATTGATGAGAGTCAACATTATATTAGCCTGTTAATCATGCTGTCAAATTATTCATAACTAATAATAAAAAAATATATTTATTTTAAAGCAGTGTCTAAATCAGCCATACTGTCCCTTTTTTACGTCTGGGTCGCATGCTGGTTTTCGCTACATTACGTGAGCCGCAGCATATTAAAAGTAATACGTAAATATACTAAATACTAAACATATTATAGTGACATAACATACATACATGTAAGCACACAAAAATACAAATTTATCCAAATATTCTTTCGTATAAGTAATTTTTTGCAACAAATATCAGACATAATTTAAGATTTCGACTCAAGTTGCTTGGTAATATTTCAATAATAAATTTGAATGGTTCGAATTTTCGTGCATTCGTAAGTTTTTCAAGATAATCCGAGCACTTAAGCGCCTGAAGATATAGAAGGCGAAATCCCTCCACCAGCTATTTGAAAAAGCATTTGACGACTATGATTGTGTCGGGTCTCACATAAAATCTAAATGGACCGCAGGTTGAGTATCGCTGGTCTAAATGAACTTTGGAAAATTATTCGGTTCTCTGTTACACATCGCAAATATATTTATACATGTTTTCATTATGTGTTTTTGACATGATATATAAATATCGTTAATGTTGTTAACGAAATGAATATCTAGCAAATTACCTTTAGACAGCTAAAGTCATATTATATTTACATGATAATATGTAATTTCCTCGAATCACCTCATAACATAATAATGTGGAATAATTAACAAGTATTGTAATTTAAAAAAAACACACAGGATGCAAAAAATAAATAGGGTACTTACATACATCTAAGCTTTCGTTTCAATAACATATTCTTATAATAATTATTTAAAGCTTTTCTGAATATAACAAAGGTTTAGTTCATATTTAGGCATATGAATTATTGTAGATAATTTGCGTAATCATAAACAATATGCTTTTGATTGAACTTAAAATAAATGAAGACGGTGTACTATTTTTTGTATTGTTTATTTGGTTGGGCTGATATCCAAAACGTAGAAATATTCGAACACGCGTAAAAAAACTCAAATTAAATCAAAAACTATATTAGTACTCTCAAACCGCCAAAGTAAAAACATCACATTCGAAAAAACATCCTTACAAAATTACTAGACCTACATAAAATTAACAAAAACACAATATTCTGTAATTTATTCCACTTTATTTAAAAGGTCAGGACCGGTTTTTCTCATTGCGAACATCGTCAATTGACAACGCTGCATTGTCAGTTGACAACGCTCGCAATGAGCAAAACCTGGCCCTTTAAATAAAGTGGAATAAAGTTCAAATGAACATAGTATTATTATTAATATAATGCCTTTCCACCAAGTATTGACAGTGGAAAACCTAAAAGTTGCATAAAATTGTTTGTTCTGTCTGCTTACAATATTAAAAAATGTCATGCGAATATCGTAGAATTAAGATTTTAGCAGTGTCAAATAATAACCTATTATCCCTTAAAAGTTCTTCAATAAACACAGCTTGTAAAAATAGACAGTGTAAAATAAGACGTGGAATAAAACAGTTTTCAAAAGCTACACATCATTAACTTCATCGAATATTACTAACTTGCATATGAATACATCATCTCAGTTTGTCGTTGTTCCAGATAAACATCACCTGTAGAAAAAATGTAATAAGGATTATTAATAACAAGCATTGAGACTCAAGACAGTAACTCGTAAGTACGGCCATGTTGAAGGTTCAGAAGGATCGACAAAAGCTGTAAATTAAAAAAAATACACCGCTTATCTAAATCTACTAAAGAAAGAAGACATTTTGGCCGCTTTGTAGAGTATTATTAAATTATAAATTTCATTTATTTGGTTTGGTAAAAATGTTTATTTAACAATAAGTATCTGAAATGATTTTATTTTGATGGTTAACGAAATTGAGTCGTGATTTTTCTACGTATCAATTGTCTGGTTTGGTTAAGTATATTTTCTGATAAAGTTCGCGATCAATTGATGTCGTGATGCATACAAAATAATACTTACGATCAATTCATTCGATCGTTTGTCGTGATATAGTTATTCTTTGAGTTTGGCGGTCGTTATTCGTGGTCACTAAAGGCACAGTCTTAAAACTTTATATATTGATACAGTCAAACTCGGTTATTACGATCACGGTAATAGCGGGATCTCGGATGTAATGAAGACACATTCGTTGACATTTTAGTTTATGGTTTTCTCCATACATTTATTCACTTTTATAACGAGCAAAAATATCGTCAAAATTTTTCACAATCTTTTTGCACAGAGCACTGAGACCACCTAAAAGTCTTTTAATGGGTTGAGTTCTTTGAGGGGAAATTAAAAAGCAATGAGAGTGAAAACAATAAAACAAGCTTCATTTCAAATTTCTTCAGAAAACTGGATTGATAGAAAAATATAATGTGTGTAACGGGTGTGTACATAAATTATGATTGTGTATTTTTGTTTGAATTGAGACTTTTTGTGCTATGTGACCGCTCTAGATACTTTATGTGATGTGTATGTTTCTAAGCATTTAAAAATAGCTTTTCTCTGATATAACGAGTAATGCTTATAACAAACAAATTCAGTCAGCCTATCTTCGTATTAACCAAATTAGACTGTATAATAATCATAATGAGTGTGTATGTAAATTGACGGTGTTCTCTGATAGAAAGAACACCTTCTTACATTAAATTGAATTTTCGTTCATTATCCACCGGATACTCTTTTAAAGACATTCAAAATATTATGTTATGAAACGTAGTCTGTCACTATCTCATTTGGAATAGTCACTTGTAGGCAAGGAGCGTGACTAGTTGAGTGTACCATTAGGTACCTATGCCATGTATTACAGTAATTTCAAACCTCTTGTCTTACTTCACCGACCGGCTAATCAAAAAAATAAGAAAACTAATCTATTTCCATATACGAGAATTATAAACACAATAATTTTATGTCTACTTAACTTAAAGCGAGTACTCAGTAGTCAGTATCAAGCGCTGCATTATTTTATTATTTTTACTTAAGAAGAACAGTGGTGGGCTGCCAATATCTTAACAAGGGGCTCGGTAAATCTTATCCATTTATTTGTATCCATTTTCGCTCCCAATGTGGAGCATATGGCCTCCTAATGAAGGTATCTCAACAAAAGTTTTTTTTCTACGAGAACTGTTTGTTAATTAGTCGCTCAACCTTTCTTTTCCAAAGAGAATAGTAGGGATAGAATGATAAGGCTAAGACAGGACTAGTGATTAACTCGAACCCATAAGGTCCGGCATGGAAGCCCACAACGCTGAATGAAAAAATTAATTGGCTACTAAGTCTTGTTTCTTAATAAAATTGAACCATCTACAGAGATTGCATTAATGTGCTGATTTGATCTAAGACTAATGATTTTCTTATCTTAACAAGGGGCTCGCGCGAGCCCCCTCCAGCCCGCCCCTGAAGAAGAATAATAATAAACACTCTGAAGAACCAAAGCAACATATGAGAGGCTCAAAAATGCACTATCACGGTATTTCGACTTAAAATATTGGCAAAATTTGGTAAACTTGATATAAATAAAAAACGAAGTGAAAAATCGACATTTAAGGCCCTTCGTCTATATCAGGCATGGGCAACCTTTCCTAGGTATGGGGCCAAATTATCATTCTGTCTCCGAGTCAAGGGCTGGACCAAATTATTAAACATAATAAGGTAATATTAAATTGAATAAAACACGTTGCTATTTCGTATATGGTGGTAATCACGAACTAGTAGAGTGGAGCCACTGCAAGCGCCCGTGTCATTTCCATTATTTAATCCCTCCCTGGAACTATTATTTTATTTCTCTAATACTTCGCCGAGATGAATCAGGGCCGGACAAAATAGTTCGGCGGGCCGGTGGTTGCCCATATATTGTCTAAATACTCGCATAAAAAATAATTTACCCGAAATGGATAATATTGAATTTGTACAGATAATTCGTTATTTATCATTGCATGCCTAACATATAACAAAAACTATCCTACTGAATATTTTTGCAATGTGGGTCTGAATTTGGCGATTATAGTTTATTTTTGCTCTCCTGTAAAATTTTGTGGAAAATGTTACTCGCAATAATTCGAAGAATATATATTTTAATTACAATTTTTGCACAATCAACATTAGAAAAAATAAATACTGCATCATGCCCTTTTCAACGGTGTAAAAAAATCAAATCCAATAATTAAATTTTTAATTTAACAATTTATAATATGCTTAAATAAAAACAAAACGAGAATTACTGGTTTATGAGAAATCAGTAACGGTATTTTTTTTTCTTGAAATTGGTAAGTAAATTGAATGTTAGTTTTAACAGAAATGAAAAAGCCGTTAAGATATCAAATATTTTTAAGTTTTTAAAATAAAACTCAAAATACAAGAAATCATAGTAATCAAATACTTAATCGTGGCCTAGAATAAATGTAGGCTAGGCGTATAAATGACTAAGCTCAGATCGTTATA
The DNA here is from genome assembly GCA_031772345.1 of Himalopsyche anomala. Taxonomy (NCBI): domain Eukaryota; kingdom Metazoa; phylum Arthropoda; class Insecta; order Trichoptera; family Rhyacophilidae; genus Himalopsyche; species Himalopsyche anomala. The sequence continues at coordinate 26,003,451 of CM062828.1, forward strand.
TTTTGTCTATGTCAGAACACCATCCCATAATGAGATTTTAATAGTCGTTGTGTCGTAAAATATTTGAATTATTTCATAGTTTGTTCTGATAATTTGACAAAAATATAATTGTAGTGTAGACTTGGTTCGCAGCGACAACATTACACGAACACGAAAAAGGTGATTCCGTATGATAATGTTTTTTTTTCTTAATTTTTGTCAAAGCGCCAAATATTTTAAAGTTGAAAGATCATACGAGAAAAAATCGATGATAATTTGATTGTAAGTCACAAGATAAACACGAGGTAATTTTTTTTTTTATGATGGTTGATAGTATAAAAAAGTGCGCATATAGTATTAGAAAAAATTAAGTCAAAATTCGGAGAAGATATCAATTTCACAATTGGCTCGTAAAATTTTTGTGGTTTGTTCGGATTATGGGTTTCTAAGATATTTTATGGTAGGCAGGTAAATAATTTGAGTGGGTTGCCGTCTTAAGACGGCAACAATGTTCCACGATATATTAACGATATAATTAACACTCGTAACATTTAAAAATCAGTTGATCTGATTTTTGTTTCAATATTATGTTGTAATAGCTTTCTTATCAAATATATTTCATTTATGTCCGTTCCCAATGTGAGAAATATATCCTCCTAATGGAGGTATCTTAACAGATATTTTTTACGAGAACTATTTGTTACTTAGTTGCTCAAATTGGGATAAAAAAATAAATGACTAGGACAAAAGTATTGGTTAGCTAAATATTTTCGCTACTTCCATTTTTAAGATTTAATAGGTGGGAGGGAAATCAAGACATCACAAACGTCAATGCTATATAACCGAAGCCAACGGTGTGAACCATTTGACCACGCAGCCAAATAAAATTAATGAAATTTAAATACATATAAACTGTTAAATTATACATTTATTATTTTCGCTCGTTTTGAAATATTCTTTGTATTGAATTTATTCATTTATTAGCGTCCCACTGAGAGCTAGTTGTCCTCAAGTTGTAGAGTATTTTTACTGTACGTTTTGACGTACAATGTACACATAAAAGATAGGGATGTGATATTCCAAATTGTGTTCAGTTGTTAGTATTCAATATGGGATTATAAGTAATTTCAAATATTGTTTACAACAGGTTATAAAATTAAGAATTATTGCTGTTTTTTGTGTATTATATCACCAACATCGTTGTGAGAAACTTTCGTCACCTTGAATTAAATTCCTGATTATAAAAGTAATATGTTAATCTTCTGCTTAGTTATTTGAAATAAAATCTACCTGCTTAGAATATTGACGTGCATATTGAAGTGGAGTGGTTGTGAAGAAGGAAGGCTGTAAAAACTTGAAAGCCGCAGAAAAAAAAAACGTTTCATCATCGTATCGTAGTGGAAACAATGGAAACTCCAGGAATTCCTCATCGCAAGATTCACAAGTTGAGCTGTTAGAAAAAATAATGCGAATGTTTGGCTATTTGCAGTTGTTTAAAACCAGCTCTCATAACCAAGAATGTAATATCTTATTACTAAAGTAATATTTATTCAAGAATCTAAATATAATACATGCTTAATAACGACATTCTGTATAATGTTAGCAAATTGCTAATTCATATTTTTATTTGCGAATTTTCGATGCGATGTTGAAGAATTATTTTTTAGTCATTGTTGAAATGATTTGATAAACAATACTGATATTCTAAAGACAAGTACTGCACAAAAGCATAAAAATAGTACCTTTTTATGTATTCCGAGTGTTTTTATTAACATTTGTTTGCCAAGAAAATCCAGAACTAGTTCTAATAATAATCAGAACTAATTGATTGAAATGCATTAATATCAAATAAAATTAATACTTATTTTGTCTAATGATTAATCAATTAATGACTGAGTATGTGGTTTATTAACTGGCTGTTAAAGAATGCAATAATAATATTATTAGAAAGAATTATTTCCATGAAATACTAATGGAATTGCAGCATGACAATCAATTATTTGGCATAAGTCATAAAACGATCTTCTAAAAGTTTGGTCGTAAAGCAGATAAGATTTTTTTACCTACGAACTACGTTTATGATGGTAACGAGACAAAACAGAACTATGACAATAATTGTCTTAAAACTGTTAATAATAACTTGTTCTGAATTATTTAGAACTAGTGTATAAAATATATTATGATTGTGTTTGTACAGTATGTATACTTTAGGTGAAAATAGGTTAGGTAAAATATAGATACCTCAATATTTTTAACACATTATAAATTTTCATCCGCCCGTGTGGTCGAGTGGTCAACGTCGTTGGCTACCGCTACGCAGGTCACGGGTTCGAATCCCAGTACGGGCAGTTTTATAAATTAATTTTTAAATCGATTTATGAATTTCTGTTTCAAAGACATGGATGTATGTGATGTATTGAATTCCCCCCTCCCACCCATCCTATCCTATGAACGGGGCGTATCGAGAGCGATTAGCTAACCACTAGTCCTGTCCTAGCCCTTTCCTTATATTCCTACTCTCTTTGAAAAAGAGAGGTTGAGCAACTGAGTAACAATTAGTTCTCGAAGAAACACTTCTATTGAGATAAACTCCATTAGGAGTCCATATGCTCCATATTGGGAGCGGACATGGTAAAAAAAAAAAAATCATAGTTCTGTTTTTCACTGTTTTGTTTTGTCGAGTTCTGTTTATTCAAGAAACCGATACAACAGTTGGCAATAGCTGTCCGCTTGAATATACAAATATCTAGCGGAGGTGAGTCGAAGGCAAAATTCAGGTAAGTAAGGAAGACGATGTTCGTCAATTTAAGGACATGCGAAGAATACAAAAAAATAAGAACCACAAAGAAAACAATAATAGGATGAATTTTATATTCCTTGTTATATCTTTTATGATAGTACAAACATATTATAGAGTGGAGTTAATAATTAGAGTGATTTTGTTATCGACAGTCAACATATTATTTTTAATGTTGTAGTTAGTTGTAATTAATGATGGTTATGTGTTTGTATGTGATTACAGTAAATAAATGACAAATTTTCATTCCTCAACGAGTATATTTTACGACTTGAAACGGTGTCTAACCACTCTATTACATTCATAGGCCGGATATAATTTGAATGAAGTCGTTATTATTAAAGATAGTTTCACTAGTAACTTTAACGTGTTGCTTATTGCAATACCGCGGAGAATATACTCGATTATAAATAGCAGATTTTAAAAAATCTATTCTTTTTTTTAAAGTACATAATAGAAAACATTTGAGTTTTTAAAAAGAGCATTACAGTCGATCATAACTAAAGTGTATTTTTTTAATGCTATTTTAAAATCTAGGACATCTCTAGAGAGAAAAAAAGGTGTAATATTTTACGCTGTGCGATGAAAAAGTGTCACACTAAATATAGGTAAATGGGTGCGTCTTTTGTCTGATATTGAATAATTTTTGTTGCGTTTTATTTTTATGAAATTAAGTTACAATACAATACAATTGTCGCCTACTGTGGCTCAGTTGGTTAGAGCTTACTCTACCGACCCCGCAAGTCTGGGTTCGATTCCCGGTCAGATGACAGTGAATTTGAGATTTTTTTTAACCATGTCCGCTCCCAATGTGGAGCATATGGACTCCTAATGGAGTTTATCTCAACAGGTGTGTTTCTACAATAACTGCTTGTTACTCAGTTGCTCAACCTCTCTTTTTCCAAAGAGTGTAGGAATACTAGGATAAGGCTAGGACAGGACTAGTGGTTAGCTAATCGCTCTCGATACGCCCCGTTCATAGGATAAGATGGGTGGGAGGGGGGCATTCAAGACATCAAATACATCCAAGTCTTCGAACAGAAATTCATAAATCGATTGAAAAATTAATTTATAAAACTGGCTTCGGTTACGGAGGTCCCGGGTTCGAATTCTAATTTGAGAATTATTCAATTCAAAGTTTGTGATGTAAAATCACATTGTATCTACTCCTCACATTCTTCTGATTCTTTAATAACTGGGTGTAGCAATAGCGATTAGTCAATTACTAGTCCTTATCCTTCTTTTCATACTTACTCACTTTGAAAAAAGTGAAGTTGACAGTAACAAACAGTTCTCGTAGAAAAAATCTTCTGTTGAGATACCTCGTTAGCTCAGCATTGGGAGCGGACATGGATAAAAACAAGATACAATACAAGAAAGTCTATCCATCATTTATTTTTATTTTGTCAAACTTTTTTAAGCGGTTGTTTTACACGGTATTGTGTGGAATCACCGTGTAAAAAGAGATGTAATATAACATAGTAGGTTTCCCACGATTGCGAATATACGATCTAAAAATTTAATATTGCGAATTATAAAGATTGGAGAGGTCCTATATAAATTTGAATATATGCGAGACTGTGCGCATATTGTTCGCGATGCGCTGTACCCAGGCGCACGTACTTGATTATGGATAATTGCACAAACGACCGCGCAGGACGGCCTTGCTGCCGGCATTCGAGAATTGCCCCTACAATAAAAGGGTTGCCAACTCGCCAGTGTCTCGAATATCCGTTATGGAAAAATATTCCATTTTTAAAAAATTGTTACTAAGCGCTTACAAATAAATTCTTATAAAAATATGCACCTTCTGTACAATATGATTGTATATCTAATAAATAAAAATATTCCATTTTTTTAAAACTGTTACTAAGCGCTTACAAATAAATCCTTATACAAATATGCACCTTCTGTAAGATATGATTGTATATCTAATAAATAAAAATGAATGTTTGTTTTAATATAAAATTTAAAATAACTTTAATTATTCCACGTATTGTGTAACTAACTGTGAGACGTGTTTCGCCTCTTTCAGAGGCATCTTCAGACTTACTATCGCAAAGTTTGCTTAAGTAATGAAGCAAGATTGATTCTAAAATTTTAAATTATGAAATTAAAAAATGGAGTTTGGGTTTTTTTTTCTACTTTTAAGGGAAGGAAGGAGGGGGTTGATAGAATCGAAATAAAGCAAACAAATAATGATACTAATGAGCTGAAATCCATCAGATTGGGATTTTTCCCTTTTAAGAGAAGCAAGAAGATGTTTGTTTGTTCATATTTTATGCGTTGCTACACCGCTCATCCGATTGCAATAAATCTTTGACAAATTTTTGCTTGCACTTCCGGGAAGGTTATAGGCATAGTAAAATTAACTTACAGTAGGTCTTATATATAAAAATGATTTTTTGTATGTCTGCCATACAGTTCATTTTAAAAACGTATGCTTGCACCTGCGCGAAGGTTATAGTATAACTTACAGTAGATAGCGCGTGTCGTGCCATAGAAAATCGGCAGCAAACGTCAAACAGGCAGAAAAAGAAAACATGCACTTCAATAAACACAACTAAAACACAAACACTTTCCTTCATTGAGTGGCATTGCAACGCTTGCCAGGAACAGGAATGTATACAATTTTACTGAAAACTGCTTGATAATATTATGTTTTTACATTACTTGAATGGTAGCTGCAAAAATATGTTGCTTAACTACATTTACCAAAAGGAAAACAAATAAATATGAATCTATGAATATTGGTTGTTATCCAGTTGCTATACATCAAATTTTATCAGTGAATAAGAAAAAAAACTTTTCATATATCGAATGAAATATTATAAGGTGTTTTTTGAGACTGAACCCATACAATATTATCCACTAAATTGTCAATTATGATAATCAACAGAGTATTTATAAATCTTATAAACGATTAACAAAATCATATTTTTTCTACTGCCATCCTTTGATTCAGATATGACCAGGGAAGCAACACCTTTCCGTTCTGCTTTCGAACCACGCCTACCAAATTTATTCACATCTGACGCCGAGCAGACGGTAGAGATTTATCCTTAATTTTCAATTCAAAGCCTACCTCTCACGGCAAAATATTCAGTATATCAGATCGGCGAAATTTATTTCGTTTTTGAAACTACGGGTGCTTTAATATAAAAAATGGCTAAAATTCTATAATTCAATTAAAACCGTGCTTTGAAACATGAGATTATTTTCAAACCATATAAGAAATTATTTAAATATTCAAAACTCGCCCAATTTTAATTTCAGATCTAAGACATGGGTGTTTGTGAAGTTAATTCTCCTTGAGTTAATCTCATGTGACTTCTCATGTGACATGTGACAAAAATTCTCATCGAGTATATCTTTTATGATCTTTCAATTTTAAAATATTTGACGCATTGGCGTGAGCTGTAATGTCAAATATTTTTTTTAATTAAAAAAAAAACGGATAGAGTTTGACTATTTTCATCTCTAGTTTTTCAACATAAAAAAACATTCCATTCATCACATATCATTTTGTTTCAAGTAACTTACTTGATAACTAAAATTAAAATTCTTCATTTGGATTAATAAACAAAGATTTTATTTTATGTGTTCATTTTTTTTTAATCATATCCGCTCGCTATTCAGATCCTACTTGGATTCACATAGTTACTCCAAGATTCTCTGTCGCCCACCAGTCTCTTTGGTTCCTGATCCTCCTCTGAGTTGATCCTATGGATGGTCATCAGTGGTCTTCCAAGTAAATTATTACTCCTGAATCAATTAAGAGTTTTACTCATGGATATATTACTTACTAAACGCTATAGTTAAGCTGGCAAACAATATAGTCAACACTGAACACAATTATTTAATTTTGATTTAATTGAAGTAGTATATATTTAGTTGTATATTCTGTAAAATGATAAAACAGAGATTGTAAGCTAAATTTTTTTCATATTAATATGTGTACATCTGTCCTCAATTGGTTTGCTTTTGACAAAAGAATTTCAACTATCAACATCGTTTAAGTTTCGTCCAAAACTAAGAAAGCATCGTTTCTAATGAAGTGTTTACTTCAATGATACTATTAATTGGTCGATTACGTAGTCATATTTGAACTTAAAAACATAAATAGAATCACCAAAAGTTGTTTAGTAGGTTGTGAATTGCTTAATAAAGAAGATAAAATATAGAAAAAAAACCGTAAACAATAATTAAGCGGCCAATACGAGCAAGTTGTGTATACCGGAGAAAAAATATAAACAACATGCGTTTTTACACTTTCGAGGGCGAACTTACATAGTTGTAAATTTCAAAACCAAAGAGAAATTGAACAGGAAGCAGTAGCTATAATGAATGAACAAAAAAAAACCGCTTTGTTTGATTTATTAGTACGGGTGATATCGAACGCCTTTATCGTGCGTTCGTACCGTAATTCAAATTTTCTAATAGTTTCAGCTGCTAGACCAAAAATGGCGTATCATTTTATCTCCGCACAATAATTATGATTATCTTTATTTACGATTTACGGAATGGTAGAGGTGTGTCATTGGAAATGTTACGAATCCATATTGTGGTTAACAAGAGTTCAGTTGTTAATTTATAACGTACAACCCCCTTTTTGATCATTTTAAGATAGTATTTATGGTTCTCGCCGCAAAAGATGACTCGATTACTTCATTGGTTTATTTAAATATTTGAACCAGTAATTATCCCAGTACGGACAGTTTTATAAATTGATTTTTCAATCGATTTATGAATTTCTGTTCGAAGGCATGGATGTATGTGATGTCTTGATTTCCCCCCTCCCATTCATTCTATCCTATGAAAAGGGCGTATCGAGAGCGAATAGCTGACCACTAGTCCTGTTCTAGCCTAGCTCTATCCTTTTATTCCTACTCTCTTTGGAAAAAGAGAAGTTGAGCAACTGAGTGACAAGCAGTTCTCGTAGAAACACTTCTGTTGAGATATACTTCATTAGGTGTCCATATGCTCCATATTGTGAGCGGACATGGTCAATATTTCTTTTAAGTTTCATTAACAGTCGTGATTACAAAAAAGGTAAGGTTAGGTTAGGTTGCCAATATTAATCTGAAAATCAAAATTATCAATACTAGCTTTATTAGTAAAAACACAATATTCCTTTGTACTTCATTCCACTTTATTTAATATGTCAGGGCCGGTTACGCTCATTACGAGCATCGTCAACTGATAAGAAATATAATATAACAATGCTACTTGTACAAAAATGAAAAGTTATAAACAACAATTGGCATTGAAAAAAAATTACCAATTACATTAAAGTGATTCTAAAATAACACAAAATTAAAATATTTAACACATCTAACATATAATTAAAAAGTCATCCCAGATTAATAAATTTAGAATGGCGATTGAACGTAATTACAAACTAGCTTTATTTTATAAATACTGATCATTCAATATAAATAATAAATATTTTATAAAATTTCTGTATAAATGCTAGTTTATATAGTGACAAGACAAATAAAAAAACTTATATATAATATAATATGGGTTGAAAATTTACGAATGATTTCACTTTGTACCTATATTAGATTTAAGCATCAGAAATTTTCCCATTATTAATTTGCTTGGTCTTGAAATGATGACGTCTTATAACAATAAATCAATTAAAAAACATCTCGTTTAACCTAATACCTGGGATGATGTTATAAGCTCTTTCTTATCTGTTTTTTTTTTCCATTTTGGTGTCTCCAAACTTGGGATGCGTCTTATAATCAAAGTCGTGATAAATATCGCTATGATATGCTATTTCTTATTATTGCTATATACAATTAAAGGTGCGTATGTACAATAATCGAGAAAACGGTCATTTCCAGTTGTCATCGCAAAAAAGTCATCCAGTTAAATGTAGACCACAACGAAGCCATGATTCATAGCTCAATATTCGTGGATACATCATGAAGTCGATGTGTTGACCCGACGCGAGATATTTAGATGCAATTTACATACTATGGGAATTATGCGGCGGCAGCGGCACAAGACGTGATCACTATTTGACCCATTGTGAAATAAATTGACTCTCAATTCAAGTTTTCTTTTAATATTCAAATAATAATACGATAGTATTCCCATACTTTCAATTTACAATATTAGTACTGTTGATGTATCAGATTCGTATACTGCTTTAAGAATGATGTTATATGTGATATTATAATGAAGTTGCACCAGTATTGAATTAAGCACACGAGAGGCCCCAGGAAAAATAAAATTTGGAGGCCCTGTTTTTCGGATAACTTTTAAGGTGTTCACTGTCAATACTTGGTGGAATGGCATTATAATAAAAATACTAAAAGATTTTTAGTACTTTTTCCACTTCAAATTTATTTGATCAGGACCGGTTTCGCTCCTCACGAGCATTATCAACTGATAAACATAAAAACGTCCAAAATATCTATGTACATTAATAAAAACAAATAAAAATCTAAACAAATGTACATATATGCAATGTTCCCGCACACATTATTCCATCCCCGAACAAGGCCGCATACAGAAATATTGTAAAAATTTATATTGGCGCACATTTTTTATTTTGCTGAAAATTGACTGCTCACAAAAGTTGATGGCCCGGCCTGCACACACTATATAAAAATTAGAAGGAACGTTGCATATATGGATTATATAAGTTTATGTCATTTTAAGGCCCCTAAGATTTGGGGGGCCCAAGCGCGCGCCTCATCCGCTTATAGGACTATCCGTCACTGAGTTATGCTGAACAGTTATTTGGATAGTTGACTTTTAAATAAATAAATAAATGTAAAAAGTAATAAAACTGCTGTGTTAATCAACTTCATGTGTTACTCTGAATGTGATGTGACACTTGTTTCTTTATGTTATCATCAAGAAAGTTTTTTGAAGAGTACACCTGTGCTTAGGGAAATACAATATTTAATTCGATTACTTAATTTGAGCAGTTGAGATAGAATTATTCTGAGGGTTAAGATAATTTTTAGAAGGTAACCATTATCTTGCTATTTTTAAAAGTATAAATATTATTTTAGTCTGTCAAATATATATTTAATCGTTATAACTTCGATACTGAAAAATTAAATCTACTTTATTCATTAGACATTGTATTACATTCAATTAAGATTATTTATCAAAATTGTATTCGTTTTAAACCATTCGTTAAATTTTAAAAAAAAATGCATACTAATATGATATACATCAATGAATTACTACCTTTTCTATAAAGAAAAGATGACTTCGAATATATAACATGGCGATTTAGATTTAAGTTGTTATTGAATAGATATAAATGCATTGATGAAAATATTTATTTCGTATAGTTCAATGAGCTTTTATGGTAACTCAAGAAGAAGTTTGCGCCACAATTTCGATAGATATGTGACTAATTTCTTTTGAAATAGAAATAAAATTTACGTTCATGTAATGGCAGAGTCACAAATCGATTTATTCTAGTCACATACGGATGAAACTAGTGAAGTGAGTATATATATTATATAATTGATTAAGCAATGCTTATTCGAATTACATTAAAATTAAATCTAATACCATTGCCACAGCGACGTGATTTATTTGCGAAGCTGGTTCTGCTACGCCACTGGCTCTCAAAACAAGTTACATTGATACCCAAAGATATTTTAGGGTTAATTAAGATAATACTTTGGTAATAGTGAAAATTCAGGGCCGGCGCTACCATACAGGCGAAATAGGCAATCGCCTAGGGCGGAAATCATTAAGGACTGCATAAATTGAGTAATCAAATTATTTTTATATTCTAATAACAAATAATAGTTTATACTTGTATCTGCTCGTTATAATTATGTATCGTATTCTATGTACTTCGAAAAAGGTAAGGTCAGCGACTGACTAACAAACAGTTCTCGTAAAAAACTTATTTTGAGATACTTCCATTAGGAGGCCATATGATTCACACATAATATTACAAAGTTTTTTAAAAAGTTTGTTTTTTCCGTACACGAATTACCCGTACAAGAAATTTCCTCACAGCAGTTATTACTGTTTATATACTTCAATATTAAATACATATAACATCTTTTATTGTGTTTTCTTATTTCAGAAAAGAATTGAGAAGAATAATTGGTGAGCGGAAAATTCGGGAATATAAGAATTTCGGACGGAATAATCCGTTAATCGTTTTAAGATTCATAAATATGAACAAAATAATAAGAACGTTGCCTTACTGAAAAAAAGTATCAAATAGGAAGGTGTTTCAAAAGTGTATCGCAAATATTTTTGAAAGGATAACAATATCTTATTTATGTCTTTTAGCTTATATTTATTAATGCTACCAAAAAATAACCAAAAGATTTATAGGATAATAAACTTTATACCATTATCACTATAGACAACTTATTGATAGAACTAATTTAATATACGAAGAAATGTTATGGATCTTTTGACGTTTGTCCATATTTTTCTGTAAATAATAAATTGATTTTGAGAATCACTGCAGCAGGTCGGTCCATATTGGTAAACCGTTATAATGGAGTTCGTACATAGTTAATTTATGGAAGCAGCGGCAGCAAAGTATGGAAATAATATCCCGCGCACGGCTCTAGGGGCAGAGCTCACCGTTCGGAGGGCGTATGCAGATTACGATTCGGATAGCGCCCGCTCTCCGATCATGACCGACGCTAAATTGGTTTTACACACCCGCTCAAATGGAAGCGGCTCATAGACGATACAGTAGGCAAAATGATATAATCGCTAATAAGTGTATTTATAACATATAAATATAGATTCCTAAATAATTTATCTATTTAAAGTATGACAGACAATAATTTAAAAAATACCCGTTCTGATATAAAATATTAAATGAATGTTATTTAATTCAATTCAAATCAATTCATTATTTATTATTAATGAACGCAATAAATTTCCAAAAAAAATAATTAATTAATGAGTACTTGATTTTGTAAAAAAATAATGATTGGAATATTTCAGCCCTCCCCTCGTACATGATCATCCACTTGAATAATATAATCACTCGTTCGTTTAGTAACTAAGCCCATACCTCTATTTATGCGAGACATTTTTTACACGGTCAGGAAGAGTACATTCATTCAATGTGTATTAGAATCGATGTATTTGAAGTTTAACCACGCTGTAAGCAGTCAAGTAAGCTTGACGATGATATCAGTGATATTAATGATTCTGAAAAATCAAACTTTAATTTAAAAATATGTTTTTAAATATTGATACAAATATTGAACATGCAGTGAACTTGATTAAAAATCAATGTGGACAGTAAAAGATTTGATAAAAATAAAACGCAAAAATCTATAACAGATTGTTAAACAAGGGTTAATTCGAAAAACGTTTTTCACTTAATGAGTTTATATGCCTTGATTAAAGGAAATTATATTTTTTTGTGACCTATCTTTCCTATGTTCTAAATTTCGGTTTACACGAATTGGCTTTGCGTAAAATTTTGTAGAACCTATCTATCGCGGAAATAGAGGTGTGGGTGTATTTTATTTAACGTTAAAGACAATTTTTCACTAAATTCACATTATATCATCACATCATTAATAGTGCTTTGAACTTATTCTAGACAGAAATTATAAATATTAAATATCATACTTTTTGTAAGATGCATTGTATTCATTATTGTCATTGCAGATATTTTACTAACATACTACGTTGTTTAAAGTGATTACTCAGGAATAATAATAAAAAATGTTTCCGAAATTAAAAAAACCGAAAGAATTCTCACCTGCACATCAAAATGAACAGAAAACACAATTAACCCAAAGCACATCACAAAGAAAAATTACAGGTGTAACGTATTCTAATTTCGGTGTCTAAAATTGACTTCGATATTGAATTTCAGTGTGAAATTACTTTTCTTTTTGAAGTAAAAAGGCGAAACCGCTCGTTGCATTAAAGATTATGGTTAACTAGTTAAATTTGTTTACCACCTGCCGGTATCGTTTTACCATAAGATTAAGGACTTGGCATCAACGACCGCTGTTGTAATAACACAAAAACCTATTTAGCGTTGTCCAATTACATATTCGGTATTGAAAGTTCCAGTATTTGTTATTTTACGAATACATTATTTTTTTATGATAATATTCCCAATGTGTCTTAAGTTATAAAATATAATGTATTTTCAGGGTGAGTATAATTAATTGGCGTTCACTGACAATACTTGATGGAAAGGCATTGTATAATATTATATTACAAAAAAAACACTATTTGGAATTTTAATTCACAATTATTTATTTGTTTCATATAAATAGCTCTGTATTAACATAAAAAATATATAAACCTAAAAATGCTCGTGATGACTAAAACCTGTCCCGATCCCAGAAAATAATCGTGAAATAAGTAGTTACACCCTTAATGATTTAAATCCTAGGAATGTAAATTAACAATTAATATCTAGGACGTGGGTGATCATATTGTTTTTGCGCCTTAAGTTGGTTTTGATTGACTAAGGAAGTGATTTCAAAATATCTGCCATATTAATAAACATTAAATTAATATACATAAAAAAGAATTTAAAAATAAATCAGCCCGTTAATAGTGAGTACAAAAATACTCATACATCTGATAATTTGTAAACATATTTCCTTAACAGTTTTTAGATTCAAATTTATCGAAGTAAATTAAAAAAAAAACCGTTTTTTTACAAAATCATTCACTGACCGAAAAATGTCTATGTTGTAAAAAAACACAGAATTTCTAAAATCCTACTGAAGCATTTTAAATGATGATTTAGGGGAGAAATAATTTCTATCCCTCTCATAAAAAATATTGTTATGAATAGACGATGGAGAAAGCAAAGTTTACTGAAGACGTTTTACAACTGCTGAACGCTGCAATATCATAATAAATTTATTGTGCAGTTAATATTAAAAATAGTTTGAACATATTTATTTGTAGGGACGTTCAGTTTTCATACCAATACGCGTAAAGCTATTTTAACAAATCTTAAACCATATAATATATTTATACTATAAATATCAATTCAATCATTTCTTCTGGCCATGGTCGCTGGAGAGCGTAATGTATTAATGTTGATAACTTCACTTTTCTATTGGTTGTGTTATTCGATGTGACGACACTCATGGTTTGCGTTGGCTTCGGTTACGGTACTCAAAGGGTTAAATCTAAGTGCAGTCAGTTTTATATATCTAAGTTGATTTTTCAATTGGTTTATGGATTTATGTTATGTTACAGAAAAAATGTATGTCTGTGATGGGCAGATTATACAGTCCTCTTTCTATCCTAAATTATAGCATAGCAAGAGCAATTAGCTAACTATCAATCTTATTATACCTTTATCTTCGTATTCCTACTGTATTCGAAAAAGTTTGGTTGAGTGGTGAAGTAACAAGCAATTCTCGTAGAAACATTTATGTTTAGATTAACTATTAGAAATCCATATGTTACACATTTAGAGCGGGCTTGGTTTAAAAATGAATTCAAATGTTATAATGAAGATCAAACTATTGATACTATCATTATTGAAGAAATTCTAAATAAACTTAATTTAAGGCATGAAACGAACAAAAATATTTGAGTTGTAGAGAAGTAAGCTGAAAGAGGTTCGTAATTTTTACATTTATATTATGTGGAATCAATTCTTGGTGGGATTCCGGCGTCCCGGACGTCCGTCGAGTACTATCCATAGGATTTACTCGGTGGAACTGAGGGATGCTGGCATGTCATGGGAGGAAGCAAAGCAATTGGCGGGAGATGGGGAAACATGAAGGTGCCGCGTGGCGGCCATATGCTCCACATAGGGAGCAAACATGGCCAAAGAAGAAAGAAGGAATCAATTCTTTAGTACTATAAAATGTGAGAAATTTATTTAGTTAAAAAAAAACATATAATTTTATACACAAAATATCATATACCAGCCTCACTCACATATTGAAAAAGCCACCCCTGATGTCAGTTATGCCATGCACAATTTGTTTAGTCTCTGTGGAGAAAGCCAAAATGAACATTGAATAATGCCCTTAATAGAGTGAAAAGGCCTTGAAAAATCATTTTTTAGCATTTTTAAGCAATCACAAACTAGATGGGGAATGTTTTCAGTTAGGGTCGCAACGGGGGGGTTGCATAGATTTTTACACAGAAGGGTAATAGTGTCGTAAGCTGGTTAATTTTTAAAAGAGTTTCCTGTTTTTTATGAAAATTAAAATACATACATTCAAGGTTAATTATTATGTCTTGTAATTTTATGACATCTCATTTTAGTTATGTGACAAAATATAGCCGAACACGTATATTGTCGTTGATAACCAATATCATTTGTAGGTAGATGTTTATTGTATTGTAAAAAGATATACCAAATAAATCTGTTTAAATATTTGCGTTTTTATAAATTGATTTTCCAACCGATTTATGGATTTTTTTCTGGAGAAATATATGTCTAAAATACACACTAATCCATGCGATATACTGATGGCTATAAACCTTTTTTTGAGAAAATTCTTGGAAATATTGTCCAGAATTGAAATATAAATGAAATTTCACAAAAAAAAAAAAATACTTAACATAACATACTTAGGATTCTGTGCATCAATTCATGGATACTCCAGATCGATCCTAGACGGTTGGTCCCCTTGGGCGTAGTACCACCAATCCTGTCCGAACCATATCTTTCTATTCCTACTTCTTTGAAGTTTGAGAAATATAAAGCTCGAACAATTGAGTAACAATCATCCATAAAAAAAAATATTTGTAAAAGAGTGGCAAGTAGTTTTCGAAGATAACTTCTGTTAAAATAAACTTCGTAAGATACCGATATGCTCCACATTGTGAGCCGGCATGTTTTTATTTTAATGTGACTAGTTTTATCGAAATATAACATTTACTTTTATTTAATAAAAATTAAGTGATTAATTTATGAAATATCTTCAAAATAGTAACATCAAAAAATATCAGCATCATAATGGTAAATAAAGAATATTGAAATATTATACATATTAAATTAAAAAAATAATAAAACTTCCAGTAAATACGCATAACTGTATGAAGATCGAATATTTATTTTTATGACGTTAGGCACAACCCAACTGTATTCCTTTAACAACCTCGTCCAGTAGAATTAACAAAGTCATTAAATAATTTAAGCAAATATTTAAAAATATTTTTATTGGCATAATAATAAAGAACCGTTTTCTTGCATAACGTGAAAGAGCTTCCTCAATAAGTTCATATGCAAAAAAAAAAATGTCAAAGAATTCCGACAGCTCAAACGGAATGCAAAATATTTTATTGTTTTATGACTTACAGAATTGCGGACCGTTTCAGATACAGTTACTTGAAATATTGCAACCCCAAGCGATTGCCGCCATAAAAAAATTGCGTCTTAATTTTTGTGCAGATATTTTACAAAATAATAAAAACGAAAGAAAGTTATACCAACGAAGGGTGGCAGTAGATTTTTTTGAATAGGAAACGTGTTTTGTTTATTATTTAATTGTTTTGTTGTGACGGAATTTTTTAACAAATAAGCAATAAATGAGAAAGTTTGTTTAATGTTTCGCTTTAAAAAACAGCTAACACAACCTTGTGCTTGAAAATAATTGGTATTTAAAAAATGTTTCTCAGTAAATTAAATTAACGTTAAAAATATGCATACAATTTAAAACAGGCCACAATAAAAATAAAAATCTTTTCTAAGAATTCTTTGTCACGGAAAAATTTAACTAAGTCCATAAAATTATGTATTTACACAGTTTACTATGTTTGGTTTATCTAGTCGAATGCGAATAATCAAATAAATCTTTAAGATTATCTTATTTTTAAATTTTGTGCTATTGCTTGGTAGAATACATATTTGGTTAACTATGTATGATTCGTTAACTATTCAACCGTAGAGACAAAATTTGGTTTGTTTTTACGAATTATAACATTATGCTGGCATCAGAAAATACCTGAAGATGTCGAAAGCCAAAATCCAGGTTAGTGACAAAACGTATGGAGATGTACAAAACTTGAACGATTAGAATTCCATCAAACACCTTCAGTTGAAATCTTTCGCTAAATATAAATATTGCTTTATTATGTTATGTTTTTACTTGAATCAGAACGAGCATTATTTTATAACAATATTGCTTTTTATGACAACCTTTTGGTTTTTAAGAAATCACAATCTAAGTTTGCGATAAATTTCATATTTTAAAATATTGAAATCTTGTTCATGCACGGATAATCCGCATTCATACAAAACTTTTATTGTTATTTCAATATTTGATTCTTTTTAATTTTGTTGATTACTATACGTAAAAAAACAAAATATTTATTACGATGTGTTGTAATTTTTTTTATTATATAACAATCTCATTACTATACTAAAAAATAATAAAATAATATTAGAAACTTACCAAATTGTTTATCTCTCATCGCCGCAGGTTCGTATACATCTGTGAAAAAACAATATTTTATGTTAATTGACAAAATGGTATTAAATGTAAAATGTTTAGTGGTATTGTAACAGTTCGTAATTATCATGAAAAAAAATTATACCTGGTATGAATTAATGCAATAACAAAGCATCCAATGAATACTTGCGTTTAATTCCTATATTTTTTACTGTTAAAATATAAAATATATAATATAGTGTTTTTATGAATGAACAATCTCAAATATTTAAATCAACCTTTTCGTTTGGCAATGTTACGAAAAGTTGGTTATAAATAATAAAATGGCTCTATTAAAATAAAACAAATATTGCAAATCGAAAAATTTATGACCCGATTCTAATAACCTCCAAAATAATTTTATTTACCGGAAATTCTGTTACAATCCTTAAGTTAATGAGAGAGCAAATGTAAATAATATAATAGCATGCTTGTGTCTACATGTATTCGTATGCAAACGATCTATTGTGAATTGCGTTATGATAGATGAGCTAATTTGTATTTAAATATATTTGATTTATAAACATTCCATGTTATCGTCAATATTATAAGAATATGCTTTTTTATTTTGACAAATATCTTTATTTTCAACGCAGAGCGCATTTATTATTTTTTTCAATACCAGATGTAAGTAAACATTTTTTTATTTGTGTTTTATCGTTTTTTTCCTTTTCTGTCAAATTTACCCAAATCCAAGATAATAAGTTTGCAAGATACAGTTAGAATTGAATACTATTGGAAAGTACACTAATTTTCCTTACGATTATGCGAAAGAAATGTGTAAAGAAAATAATAATGAAAAAGATGACGTTAGATTTTAATGATCTCAATCATAAAGTCAATCTAGCTATGACGGTTGCTATCAAGCATGTATACAAGAACATTTTATAAGTTTTTACACTCTATTATAAGTGATAACTCTGGAATATATAGAACTGTTTTAATATCAATAATCTTATTAGAGACTTTGAAAAATGTCACCGAATGACATCAAAATTTTGACATTTTAAACTTTTATTCAATTGGAATGTGAAGCACAATAAGCCCATAATGGAGTATTTCAAAATTTGTTTTCCGAAAACACTTCGAAAGTAAGTCGAACCGTTTTTCTCAGGGACAAGCGAGAACTTTATATAGGATTGAAAAATAATTAATCATTAGTTAATTACTATTCCATTAAGATAGATCGGATAGAGAGTGAGCCGTTTGATTAAAAATCCATACATTAATTGAAAATCAATAAACAAAAATTTTCATACATACTAAGTAAGAAACTCCGGAATATTTGTCATTCGATTACGGGACTGTCGACACAAAGAGCTATCAGAAACAGAGTAATGTTGAATAGGAATAAGTAATATTATTTTTCGACGAGATGTTTCCATTGTCAATTATAATATTACAACCATAGATCACCTTTCGCGGTTAAATAATATCATGTAGATTAGTTCGTAGGTATTTTTGGGTTTTATTGTGCTTCATTCATACATTTTGTTCGAGAAAACATCATTTGAAAAAATTCGCGGAACGCCTTGGGCTATCACACGACTGGATGATCATTCGAGGTGGATTAATAAAAAAAAACAACTGCTAATGCTCGTGTTAGCTTTAAAATACACACCAAATTTTTGATTGGCGTATGTGTGCAAAAACTTAAAAAAATGAGTTACGTTTCTTTGACAATAAGGAGCCGAATTATAAATTCATCCAGAAAAAACTTAACTTTTATTTTGTAATTTATAATATAACTAAACATAAGAATTAAGATTAGTTTTTAGTTTACTCGTAAAGCTTGCGATGATGCTTCTTGTCACAAAAAGCATGTCACAATTTTCAACATAACAAGTGGAGTAACAAAGTTATCAAATTAAATTTTATATTAAAAATGAACTTTCACAAAGTAACCGCCAGATGTATTGAAAACTATAACTCGTTTAGAAATATAATTTAATTTAACATAAACTTTTTTTTACCATGTCCGCTCCCAATGTGGAGCATATGTACTTATAATGGAGTTTATCTCAACAAAAGTGTTTCTTACTCAGATAGTTGCTCAACCTCTCTTTTTCTAAAGAGAGTAGGGAATTGAAGGAAAGGGCTAGGACAGGACTAGTGGTTAGCTAATCGCTCTCGACACGCCCCGTTTATAGCATAGGATGGATGAGAAGGGGAATTTAAGACATCACATACATCCATTCCTTTGAACAGAAATTCATAAATCGATTGAAAAATCAATTTATAAAACTACCCGTACTGGGATTCGAACCCGTGACCTACGTAGTGGTAGCCAACGACGTTGACCACTCGACCACACAGGCGGCATTATAAGGCGCATTTTATCGAAACTGTTTATATTATGTTTTGATGGCATTTAAACTGGAACAAAAATGCAGAGTTTAATTATTATTTCATGCTTGTGGTAATATTATGTATTAAAAATAAGTCGTTGAGTCGTAATTTTCTGAGAATTGTTCGCGAATTAGCATATGCGTTCGGATTTTTTTATTCATTTGGAATGCGAGACCCTTCCGATTTACGGGCAAGGATAGAACACTGACGAATCCGAGTCGGACACTCGCTCTTTAATAATCAATTCGTTTTAAAATTATTTAATACGAACATAGCTATGAATAAAATAGTTATTATTATCTGTGTCTAATTTCAGAATGAACGTTTCCATAATACGAATGTATTTGCAATTTAATATTATGTTAAGTTCAACATAGCACTGTATTTCGAGGGCTTAAAGCAGTGGTCTCCAAACTCAATAAGGATGTGAGCTACTTTCAAAAATTGAAATTGTCTAGTGAGCTACCTATACATATTCTTTCTTAATTGTTTCTTATGATCGGCTCTTATCGTACGATACATAATATTATTATATTACTTAAAATAAATTAGAACATCTTATTTTCTAATTAAACATGAAATGCGTACTTTAATACAAATAATAGTTGAAAAATATGTCACTCCCATCCGAATGCATCAAGATGTGCATCTGTAAGTCCGTTTTTTTATGTTTATTCTTAACCACCTTCATAGTGGAAAACATTGATTCATATAAGTAGGTAGAACAAAACAATTCTTTAAGTTTGACCGCGATTCGTACTAAAATTGCATACTTTTCTTTTGGATTGAAATGCCATACAGATTCTATAGTTGAGGCAACACTATTAAGAAACAAATCACATTGAAATTCTATCAATTCCATTTCTGACAAAGGGCCATCTTCTTGAAAATTTTCGAAGATACAGCTGAAACAATAATATTACAACGGTAACCTTTTAAGCATTTCGTTGAAATTTAGCTAAATTTTATTTTTTATTTTCCGAGTTCAATAATATTTTTTTATAGGCAAATTTATAAATATGATAAAATATCCTACGCGAGCTACCGAAAAAGCTTCGGCGAGCTACCGGTAGCTCGTGAGCGACCGTTTGGCGATCACTGGCTTAAAGTCAAACAACAGTATCTAAAAAAGTGTAACTTTTCAGAAGTTCAAAAACAACCAGCTTAACTTTACAAAGCAGATGTTAATTAAAAACTTAATAAAACATGTGATTTAAGAAGAAATTAGAAAAGATTGACATATTGTTGTTTGACAACAAGTAGCCAAGAATGAAAAAAAACCAAAAAACACTTTTTGGTAGATAACAATGTTCCTCGATTTAGTAATACGTGATTTAGTAAATGTTTTAACTCAATTAAGTTTATAAATAATATATTTGTCGCCTGCTGTGACCCATTTGGTTAGAGCTTGCTCTGCCGATCACGCAGGTCTGGATTTGATTACCGGTCAGATCACAGTGAATTTGAGAATTATTAAATTAAAAGTGGTGATCGAAGACTGGGTGTTTGTGATGTCAATTCACATTATTTCCTCTCCTCCCATCCGTCTGATCCTTTAATAACTGGGTGTAGCAATAACGATTAGTCAACTACTAGTCCTGTTCTAGCCTTATCCTTCTTCCACTTTGAAAAAAGTGAAGTTGAGCGATTGAGTAACAGTTCTCGTAAAAAAATCTTCTGTTGAGATACCGCCATTAAGAGGCCATATGCTCCACATTAGGAGCGGATATGGATTAAAAAATATATATATACTAGCTTAGAAGAGATACATAATACATTGTTTCATATACTCTAATATTTTAACATATTATATTAAAAAACAAAATATACATCAATTGACTTAACATTATTTTAAATTTTAATCATCGTTTATAATTATTATAACACTAAGCACAGTGTTTTATTGAAATGTGTTTCAACTAAGTAAATGATGATATATACTATATTATGCTAATTAAATTAGTGGTTTGTTGTTACAAAGATTTTACTGGAGTCATCAAAGACAGTTCAATAATCTATCGAATATGTGCGTACTGGAATTTAAGTCAGTTTGTTTCTAATTATAATCAAAAGTGCTCCGTTATTCCGTTGCGTGAAAAGGTTGATAACCAGCGACATTGTAATATTATAATAGCGTATATGTTATCCATGCATCTTATTTCTTTGAAAAGCCGTGCTTAAATAGAGCGCTGTGCAACCGGTAATAAATTAAAATTAATGTGCATCCAGGTAAACGCAAGGCAGTTGCAGAATCACTAACTGCAACTTGCAAACTCAGAAGTCAAAAGAATCAATCACCTTTGTGAGTGGACGGATAGATACGAGGATGTACTGTAAAATAGCGGACGACATGCCGACATAGGCACAGATGCCATCATAAAATATAAAAAGATTTATGCAAGTCGTATTTATTTATCTAAGAATCGTTTTTTGTCAAATGCGAGATGAATGTTTAAAAATGGGTGTATTGTAAGTTGGTATTGTTTTTTCTTTTTACCGGGAAACGATTTTGCGGGACTTAAAAGTCCAGAGGTGGGCTGGAGGGGGCTCGAAAGAGCTCGCGCGAGCCCCTTGTTAAATTTTACTATGGCCGGCGAGCCCCTTGTTAATTTAAGAGCAAAAAATATTCTCAGATCAAGATAGTATAAAACTGCAATTTCTGACACATATATATATATATTATTTACGACAGCTTCAGTATACACAATAGTACTTTTTTAGCCATTTAGATTGATAAGTTTACAATAAGTTGCATACTGTTACATATTAAAAGTGTGTTAAATAACAATCAATTGCTTATTCAATAAGTATTGCATATAATTGCATAGAAGCGATTAAAAAAATCACTCCTTCCCCAGAATACCGAGAATTGCTGAGATGAAGCGAGCCCCTTGTTAACGTATTGGCAGCCCGCCGCTGCTTAAAACTGCATAATTTATCACATAAAAATGTGTAACCAAGGACGAAGACATTTCGCTACCATATAGCAACAGTGAGCAAAAAAAATGAAAAAAGTCAATTTTAAAATAAGTTTGCCAATCGATTGTTGAAAGGTAAACATTATAATGAAACACTGAAATATTTTAATTTAAAAAAATGCCTCCTTTAAAAGAAAAATCTTACATTAACAATTATTGATATTGCCCTGTAACTTTGAAGCATTATCGAGATCAGTAAAATAAATAAATAAAAAAAAATCTACTATTACCTTCCATCATAAACACGTGTTACAGTTAGCAACAAAATCTTAGTTATTTTAAATTTTATATTAAAATGAACTACACAAAGTTACCGCCGAATCCATATAAAGAATGCTCCTATCATTTTTCAACGATATTACTTCAAATTGAAATTACAAAAGTGCTCGAGTTGTCAACGTTGTTGGCTTCGGTTTCAGCATGGGTTCAAATCCCAGTACGGACAGTTTTATAAATTGATTTTTCAATCGATTTATGAATTCCTGTTCAAAGGCATGGATGTATGTGATGTCTTGAAATCCCCCCTCCCATCCTATCCTATGAACGGGGCGTATGGAGAGCGACTAGCTAACCACTAGTTCTGTTCTAGCCCTACCCTTATATTCCTACTCTCTTTGGAAAAAGAGAGGTTGAGCAACTGAGTAACAAGCAGTTCTTGTAGAAACACTTCTGTTGAGATAAACTCCATTAGGAGTCCATATACTCCACATTGGGAGCGGACATGGTTAAAAAAAAACATGTTTTGTTCAGTAGTTTATAGATTTGTTATTCTACACTGTTAAAGTATTATGAATATTCAGCTTAGAAATCATTCATCTTAGACTAAGTTATACATAGATAATGAATTTCTGAATGTATGCAGCGTTGTATTTAACATTATACAAACTACAGATAATTATCTTTATCTTGATTTATTAAATATTGAAAGCAACTTTTGTATATTCCAAGAAAAAGTGTGTTATTAGTTGTAAAATTAATTGGATTTAAAATTATAGATTAATTTGTTTCAATATATACTATGATACGTTCATTGTGTGTAGGTAAAACAAGCACTGCTTAGTCTATATTTAACGATATTTAAACATTTCTTAATATAAAACGTACTTAATTCAATTCGATTTCCTATCATTGAGAATTTAATAATAACCCAACGTATTGATCAATAATGTGTGGGCATGCAGCGAAAATATGCATGGAATTATGTATAATAAGATGCACACAATAATAATTCCATATAGCGGGAGTTGGATTGCAGCATGTATCGATATGGGCACTGATATTTCTACCTGCATGCGTGGCCAATATGCATACGAAAAAAAGCCTATTATTATTTGGGGGTATGAATATTCATCGTCCCAAAAGAAGTAATAAATGGGCAAGCGAAAAAAAGAGACTAGCCAAATAATGGGGGGTTCGTTTTGCACAGAGGCGAATCACGGAGACAAGTAAATGTGAGATTACGACGCCGTGAAGAAGTTGATTGTTTTGGATAGAGAAGTGAGATCATCATGTTTATTTCGATTGTATCATAGAGGAATGTATATACTTGATGGAAAATTAAACTGTAGCTTCTTCAGATATTAGAGCATTAAAGGAACTATAATTGTTTTGACTATTTAGATATTATAATCGGTACACTTATGTCAGCGATTTCCAAACTGGGAGGCGCGCCTCCCTGGGGAGGCATGGACTATTGCAAAGGGAGGCGCGAACAGTCCAACATATTTATTTACCCTTTAAAACGTGTCTTTATTACTATATGAAATAAAGTATGGGGAGGCGCGAAGATATTTTTTTCTTCAAAGGGAGGCGCAATGACAAAAAGGTCGGAAACCACTGACTTAAGTGAAAGTCTCCAGTTATTGGTTCTGATGCATTTATAGATATCATTTTAACACTTTGTAAGCGGGAGTTTTTTTAGTGATTAGAGCAAGAATATATTACATTCTTAAAATCATCACAACTTCTAAACCAAACAATATTTTCGGCTGAAATTTTCAAAGAAATCATATGTGACATTTAATCATTAAAAATAAAATGAAAACATTTTGAATACATCATAAATTCACTACTTTTCTAAGCTTAATATAAAAACCTGTTTTTAATTTAGTAGATAGCACTCCACTTATTATCAATATGAAATATTTAAAATATTCTGTATAAAAATATCATTAATCCATACCATACAATTATAAAAATAATTAAAGTATAAAATCCTCATTACTACAATCACTGGAAGTGTGAAATCTGATGTCCTAAATATTCGATAAACATGTGCGCCTTTTTAAAAAAAATACTGTGTGAACGAACATTCAGGGCATAATAATTTATGAGGTGTATTGCTTATTGTCAAAAAGGGTCACTTGCCGCGGCAGTTCTTTTGAAGAAACCATTAAATTATGAGTATATATATATACCAACAAAACCGACAGTACGCGATAAACGTATTTTTACGTTTCCCGCCTATAATGTGTTAAATTACAGTTTAAGAAAATACAATAAGAGAAAAAGGATTTTGTTTAACTTTTAAAATAAAAATATAAAATAAATAACTGTTAGTACCTATGGCAAATGTCGAAATAAATTGAATGCTTCATTCAAATGCTTTGTGACAAAGATTCAAATGAGAGATTGGTATATGAATTTTGATCAAAATTCATGGATGTTAGTTAGCACAGTTAAATTCTCTTCTAACCAACGTAAACCTGAAAACCGCATGAATACCAAAGTACAAGAAAAATATGATTTCTTACCATAAAAAGGATTCTGTCACCGATTTATAATAAATAAGCTTTGGTTAAATATAATATATCATATTTGAGCAAAATTGTTATTAATATTTTACAGAAACTAATGTTTTTTATGTGAAACGCTCTATTTTTCATTAAAAATTTAATTGTTTAATAAAACTGATTTTTTTAAGCTACGACTAAAGTAACTTGTCCAGTACCTCCCTGATCAGGTGTATTCGGTATCCATTTTTGTTTTCGGATTCAATATCGAAACGATAATGGATTTAAAGCCACTGTGTCATGGATGGTTTTGCGAAAGAAAAGAAATCGTGCATTTTAAAAATCTACCTGGTATTAGCTAAGAAAAAAATTAAAGGTAAGCAAATAGTGTTTCTCGAATCTGCATAAGGAACTTTGTCAATAGACGTATTATTTATGGTAAAATTGCTACCAAAAGCTGTTTTGCATTGTATGTAAACGTCGGCGATACAAGCACATTTGTATACATCGATTTTTGTTTTATCTATATAAAACATTATCACGATAATCTACATACTACGAATATGTAGTTTTTGTAAGGTTACTAAAAAAATTAATGTTATCTTTCACACAAACGATTAACTTCATTAATATATTCTACATATACAGTAAAACCCCCATTTACACTAAAGTCAGGACCGTGTAATTCGGGGTAGTGTAATTGGGGGAGTGTATCTCATACAAAATTATGGATTTGATTTTTTCCGCAAAAAAATGCAAAACTAAGATTTCCCTTAGTTTTTCAAAAAAAAAAAATATGGACAAAATGTTTAGTTTATGTAAATATCTCGCACACAGACATGTATATTTTCGGTAAACGAAAAAAAAATCATTTCTTATTTTAAACGCTTTTTTGATAGTATTCGTAATTACCGAACATAATATTTTATTTAAACTAGCATTATTTTATTAATGTAATTTCCCGCTGTAAAAATCAAAAATTTACATAACAAGTAGAAAATGTTTATGGGTAAAAAATGTATATCAGTTTTCGTTCAAACACCTTTTCATATTTCATAGAAACCGAAAGGTTGATTCCATATTAAAATTACGCCGTAGAAACTGTTTGTTTCATTTTTATTGTCCATAACAAAATAAGATCGGCGCTTAATATTAATTTTGTAATTTTTATTAACAAAGATAATATACCTGATAATGCTATTTACTGTGTTCTTAAAATTTAAAGCAGACGTTAATTTTACCGTTAATTTATAGTATCATGTTTTCGAAGTACGTATGCACAAAACCGCCTATTAAATTTAATACAAAACGTGATTTCTTTTATATCTGATTGATTTTATAAACCTTATCTACTGAGATGGTCATTTATCTAAGCTTATTATTTGGTATACATACGATATATTGCCACATAATAAATTTATACGTAATTAATCTGTTATATGGCTTTTGCATAGTTATATATGAGTAAATCATTTTTTAGATTGGACAGCTTTGATTTATTTTTGTATTATATTATATAGGTACAATATCCAAGTTCAAACAGCTGCTTGGTTTTAAGAAGTAACAAAGATAAAGGTTTTTTTTTATTCCTATATTATATATTCTCAATTGTAATTGGGTCCAAAAATAAGTATCAATTTAATTTTTCCAGTCATTTCTGTTTAACTTACATAAATGTATACCATCAGATCATTATAGTAACAAGAGTAATTCTAGTATATTTTACCAATCAATATGATGAATAGACTAACAATTTTTTTCAAAATATTTGACTTCTTTTTCCGACTCCAGAGAGAACACCTGACTCCCGACATTGAAGCTGTCTCCAACTCAATATTCATGGATAAGACCAGTGCTTCCCAGATTGGGGGGCGCGGAATTTCTCCGGGGGCTGCCGAAGAACATGTTTTGTATTGAGGGCCGCGGATTATTTTTTTTCAGATTTAGAGGGCCGTGAAATGAAAAAGGTTGGGAAGCACTGGATTAGACCAAATCTTCAGACGTTCAAGTACACGGATGAACAGTTCAAGCTAATCGATGCCGAAAGGGGAAACCCGGTTCGTTAGTGACAAAAAAAATGTAAATGTACATAATTTGATTCAAATTTAATATTAAAATTCCACCAAGCACCTTCAGTCAAAATTTTAAATTAAAAGTCTAATATAAAAGTTTTACCATTTAACTACTTGGCTGGTTTGAAAAACACAATTTTATTAACTACCGAGCTTAAACCAAAATCTATTGATGATATTTCTTTGTTAATGTTTTAGATATTCGAATAAACAGGAACTATATATTTAACCTTTTCAGTACCGCGATGTTTTAAATTAAGCTAAAAAATATTCACTCACATACCTACCGCATGTTTTTAATAATTTTTGAATAGTTTTAAAAAATAGGACTGAATTTATTATTATTAAAAGTTTACTTATAAAATGATATATACAGTAAAATATTTTCAAGTTACATTCGTGGTCTTCAGTGGCCTTACGGTATTCACACCGTACGTATGTAGCGACCACTAGTGGCCTTACGGTACTGAAGCGGTTAAGATCCATCCTAGCTAAGCGGATAGTTTACTTTGTTGTATATGCTAAAATGAATCGAGCGCTAATTAAAGAGTTTTAATTACTTATTATACAAACAAATAAAATGTGATTTGGAAAGGTTCCTTTCGACTGTATCGTATATAATTCAAGAGAGGAAGGGGTAATCGGCTGCCTTTTGATATGAACCGACGATCAGATACGCCGAGTATTCTGTCGCATTCATTCCTTTTATTCATTCATTCCATCAAATAGGTGCAAGCGAGACGGAGTGTTTCTTACTTTCACACGTGTAGAGATATACATACCTATGTAGATATCAAATCAATTTTTCTAATATGAAAGATTGACATGTTGTTTTGAGTGTACGCATTCAAATTAAATTTAGTAATAGTTCTTCGTAAAGTTCAAATGTCGAAATATGAAAAGTATGAATAATGATACTCGATTAACAGTTAGTTATATCTTCTAAGCGATTTATAAAAAAGTTGAATAAATATTTAAAAAAGTAAGTAGGTACCGTATTACAATAGGTTTAGAATGTTTAGATAAACTGGAAATGTACTTATAGTATCAGCCGACCAATTCCTATGTCAGTGTAGGGGTTACAATACCAGTATTGCCGAAACCGGATCCCGGTTTGTATGGCGTCTTTTCAATGTCGAAATGTCTGTTTTAAAAATAAAAACATAGCAGAAATTTTGTCATTAAAAAATAAAAAAAACACCAAAACAAGAATGTATAGAAACCATCAAATATATTAATAAAATTGTTCAGTATGAACTAAAACATTTTAAATCTGCTAGAGTTGTATCTATATTGACAGGTTAAAGCAGTGGAGGGGATCTTGAGGCCACTTGGCTACTCTGATGCGGCCTTTTAACTTGATTAAAATATTCACTTTGTTCAAAAAAATATACACAAGCGTTTGGAAAAAAAAACGTAATCAACCCATTATATTTTCGGCAGTTAAAAACGTTTTCTTTACTGCGGTTTTATGTTCAATCAAATCAATGAATGTGGCATTTAGAAATGAAAAGGTTCCCCACCCATGGGGTTAAAGAATTGATGAGCCATCAATTTTTTTATAATTAAAAAAAATATATTTGACATCACAGCTTACGCCAGTGCGTCGAATATTTTGAATTTAAAAGATCATACGAGATATACTCGATGAGAATTTTTGAAAATCACATGAGATTAACTCAAGGAAAATTGACTTCACAAACATCCATGTCTTAGATCTCAAATTAAAATTATGTAAGCGGGGAAACAGCGGGGAAATTATGTATTTTTGTTTTTAAAAAAATACCCGTTTATGATTATGATAGATTTCTTAAACTACAATAAAAATTTTGATGTATTTGTCCGGTATTTAAACTATTTTGTAATACCAGTATTCATATTTACAATACTCGAATATTAAATACCAAACTACCGGTATTGACATATTCGTCTGGTGTCGCAATCCCTAGCCAGGGCTGTATTCAGGTAGGTGCGATGTAAATATAAATTGTTCTATTATCGCTACCTGATATTTTTGTTTAACTGCCTGCAGCAGAGTTATTAGTAATCTTACAAATATTTACAATGGGACGAAAAGTAAAACAAGTTGGATGAGTAAGAAAGTGCTCGTGATTAACATAAATCTTTGCACGCGTTATCATGGAGTGTCGACAGGATACGAATCACGATACAAAATTAATCGAATGTCCCGCGGGACACTTCAAACACGTCATGACTGGAATGGTGGTATGCATTATATTATTCCATGCTGTTTTAATATTAAATGCCAGCGAAGTCTGTGTAAGTATTGTTTATTTTATTGTGAATTGTGAGACTCGTCTTATAATTGTGAAATTGTTATTATCTTTAATTAATGACACATATTGAGTATACACGAATTCTCCGCACAAGAAAATTCCTTACACAGATTCTTCCAAACTAGATTTTTAGTACACAAAAATTTCCATACATAGTAAACTCCAGTCACTAGTATTTAGTCACGAGTATTTCGTACGTTAATCGTTCGCTCGCCATTCGTTTAGGAATGGCTGGAGCAACATTCAACTCAATGCGGACTGTCTGGGACACACAGCTGTACTCGATTAAAACCAAATGCCACTTGTTCAACGCTTGCATTCTGCCGGTACTGCTTTACGGTTGCGAATCATGGCACCTGACGAAGACTCAGAAAAACCGTATACTGAGCTTCGAGAACATATGCTTGCGTCGGATAATGGGGGTGAGGTGGTTTGATTTTGTGAGGAATTCAGAGATAAGGGAGCGTACAAGACAGCGTCCTGTCACGTCAGTGGTTATGGAGAGACGTTGGAACTGGCTGGGTCACGTGCTGCGGATGCCTCCGGAAAGCCTCAATCCTGCCTGCCTTTTCTTTCGACCGGTGGGATTCCGGCGTCCCGGACGTCCGTCGGGTACTATCCATAGGATGTACTCGGCGGAACTGAGGGATGCTGGCATGTCATGGGAGGATGCAAAGCAATTGGCAGGAGACAGGGAAACATGGAGGTGCCGCGTGGCGGCCATATGCTCCACATAGGGAGCGAACATGGCCAAAGAATTTCGTACGTTTTGTTTATTGTTTAAAAAATAAAAGTACGGTACATAACATTACAGCTAGGGTTTCCAGGTATCCCGGATTGACCGGGATTGTCCCGGAATTGGAATCGCTGTCCCGTATCCCGGATGAGTACTAAATTGTTTTTTTAAACATATGTACATATGTATTTTTAAATTGTTACGTTTTCAAACAGGTAAAAATAAACTGTGTATAAAATTTAAATCTATTATTTTGAATGTATTTGGCGGTAATTTCAATATTAATTCCCATAAGTGGAAAAAATAAAATTATAAATTTTCAGTACTTTCTCCTTCGTTATAAAATAAAGCGTTGGAAAATAATTTGACATTTAAAAATACATTTTTTTAATATAAAAAATAAGTACCAAATTTAATACACCCTTTATCAATTGCTTACGTTTGCCTATTTACAGATCCGGCTGTGATAAAATATGTATACATAAACAAAAACTTCGATTTAAATCGTATTTTAAAATGAAAGTCTTATCAATTGAGTATATATTTTTTCATGGTTGTCGGAAGTCGATGTTTTTCGGATGAAAAATTGCTCAATAATATAAATTAATTAATTTGTTTAAAATCTATGAAAATTCAAGATGGAGAATTTCTCGCATGGCTGAACGCTTTATACTATGTCCGTTATATTGTACGGACTGTAATCCAAATTAATTGCAATTATTGATACCTATGTGCAAACGGAGGCCGGCATTGGGTTCTTTTTATTCAAATGATATTTTACTGGATGTAAAATAAAAATATATATTTATGATTTCAGCGTAAGGGTCTGAATCAATGTGTTTTGAAAAGCTTACAAATATGTTTAATCTTATCCATTTTAATTAGTCTAAATATATTTTTTTATTTTTATTTATAAGTGCTTGTTTCTTATGTGAGTATGAACATACACTTAGCAAGTAAAGTTAAAGTTTTTTTACTAATGACCCAGGTTTTGCGTTTTGGTATCTTTAGGCATTCGGAACATTCATTTAGGAACGAATAAACTGACGCTTGGTAAAAGTATATATAAAGATAAAATATATAAATAAAAAATACTGTCTCAAAGCTTAAAATCAATTGATGACGACTTGAATAAACTTTGCTAACGAGTTGATATTAGTGAAGTTTATTCTAAATTTATATTATAATCTCATAAGAAATTCAAATCTTTTTGGGTTTTGAAATTATATTAGGTTCGACCATCATTAAAAAGCAATTCGGACGATCATATCATAGAAATGCTTACTAATTTTGGGTGGGTATTATCAGACGTGTTATTTAAATATTTAGATTATTTTGATTCTCAGACAAATTTAAGTTTACCCGTGCACCCGAATTCTTGAAGATGCCAAAAGATGAAAAATGGATTGCTAGAACCAGAGCGTATGGATATGCTCAATTATTCAACTATTTGTACGAACAGTATTTAAAGCGCATTAAATTCCACTAGAAACAAGCAGGCCTTATAATTGTGCTACTGATTTCAAGTAGTTATCAATGATGTAAATAAATAAAATTTTAAAGTTATCATTTTATCGTCGTGTAATATTGATAAATGAGTCGAAATTAACCCAGCCTTCTGATACGATTTGTGTTAAAAAATAGGGTACGTTTTTCTCAAACTTCCTGGTTGTATGTACAATATTACGTGGTAATTTTTATAAACGTTTCTCAAACAGTGTGTACGGAGGCTGGTTAAGGATACAGCGGGCACCGCTTTAAGGATCCCACGCCAACTGTGACTCAGCTCAAAGAGCCGCCGAGATCGTCTCGCCTATCCGTATGTCCCACAGATTCTCAATTAAAGTCGTTATTAAATCAATAAATTATCTTTCACATTTTATTGACATTGGAAATATGTGAATTGTCAATCCCATCATAATAAATAATTTTAATGTTTTATGTCTATGATGTTTATGATAATTAAAGGTGTTGAATATAATTACACGTTATGTTTACTATTAAATGCATCGGTACTAAACGCAACAGTGGTTAGCTGATAAATACTAAGATATTTAATACCAAAAATTAGTTTAATAGATTTTTTACAGGATTCTAATGAAATTTGAATACAAAAAGCTTTGTAGCAATAGTTTTTGTTCGCGTTGACTATCTACGACGTATGCAATCAAAATACCATGCCCATGCCCATTTTCATAATTTGTATTGATTATCCTGTCTGTCTATAGTACATCGTACACACACACACTCTATTCGCTAATGCGCAGAGAAATAGTGTGCATGTGTGTGTGTGCTAACATCTAGAGTATTTTTGTATGTAAAAGCACACACACTTTCGCATCGGTATAAATAAAATAATACAAACATATTCCAGTATAAATTTTTAAGCGACATTTCAAACGAAGATCACAAGCAACTACATTATATTTTTTTCAAATTGGCTATTAATGCCAAACCGGTAGAGAACTTCTCAACGTATTTTATAACGTATTAACAACCTACAACATATAACACTTTGAATGTTTTCCCTACAAGAAATAACGTTTCTAAAAAAAGATAAGGCATAGAAAATATAATATATTATTTTTTAGTGGATGTCCTACTACACAATATAATAAAAAATACAGCACTTAACATTAAAAGTTTATTAAAAAAAAATGTATAATTTAAAATGACAGATGTGATATAGAATAATATTTTTTATTTAAGCTTCAGATTTATTGTTTTGAATACATCAAATTTAGTTTGTAGTGAAATAATTTATTTTTATCGCTTAATTATTTTCGTGTTTTTTTAAAAATTATGGTTTGAGAAGCGCATATACAAAGGTAAGTAAGTGGACGGTAACATATTTATTGTTTCATCTGTGCGATCCCGCGACCGGCTAATGATAACTCAGCGGTGCTTTTACAGGTGGGTACCAAAATACACTTGCCAGCTTATT
The DNA here is from genome assembly GCA_031772345.1 of Himalopsyche anomala. Classification (NCBI taxonomy): domain Eukaryota; kingdom Metazoa; phylum Arthropoda; class Insecta; order Trichoptera; family Rhyacophilidae; genus Himalopsyche; species Himalopsyche anomala. Next base: position 26,036,740 of record CM062828.1, read on the forward strand.
ATTTTTTTTTTACTTTTTTGCGTACCAGTTTCTTGCTTACAATATGATAGATTGACCTGTCAACACCTCCCCGAGTGACGAGGCAACTGGGGAGCATTGATGCCGTGTCATACCGTGAGAATTAACATGGCGATTGACAGTCGATGAACATGGGATTTAATTTATCTCTAAAATTTGCAAATTCATTTAATTAACATATCGACCGGGGAAAGGAAAAAGGACGTAACCTACAGTTTTTTCAAAACAGCTTTTTTCACACATCACAATGTATACAACTTGATACACGTTCTATCAAAAGGACGTAAGCTGCAAATGCCGAATTAGTATCTAAATTGAGCTTTTAAGATTGAAAAAAGATGAGATTGTTAAAAATGTCCTGAAAGTTTAAATTATTATTTTTGCTCTTTATTCAAATCAGAATTATCAATTTGTTACTCACCAACTTCTGCCAGTATAGTGTTGACATATACATATCAACTGTGGAAAGGAAAAAGGACGTAACCTACGCATAGACAATTTTACAGGAGGCACAAAAAACATGTTTTGATGATTTTGGGCCATATGCAAATTGTGAAATATACACAACCTGGAAGTGCACGCAGACTTCAAAACTGGTGTTTAATTGACATTACCTAATATTAATTTAATAAATTATGTAAGAAAAACTTTTTTTTTCAGTCTTTTTTCTTAGTTTCAATTTTCACAAGCTCATCTTTTTTCAAAATTAAAAGCTACATTTAGATACTAATTCGGGATTTGCAGCTTACATTCTTTTGATAAAACGTCTATCAAAATTGATACATTGTGAATATCGAAAAAAAGCTGTTTTGAAAAAACTATGGCTTACGTTCTTTTTCCTTTCCACAGTCGATATTTATGACTATTTTTTTTTTTTTGAATCAGTATTTCATTGTATTATTATTCCATATCCGCTCCCTATACGGAGCATATGGTCACCACGAAGTTCCTCCATGACTCTCTATCTCCAGCCAGTCTCCTTGCTTCCTCCCAGGTCATCCCAGCGTCCCGCAACTCCGCTGAGTACATCCTGAGAATGGTCATCAGTGGCCTTCCACGACGCCGGTATCCATCCGGTTGGAAGAAGAGACAGGCAGGGTTCAGGCTCTCTTGAGGCATCCTTAACACGTGTCCAAGCCAGGACCACCGCCGCTTCTTTATTTTGGACGTAATTAGAGGCTGGTTAGTCCGCTCTCTAATCTCCGTATTCCTGACAAAGTCAGACCACTTCACTCCAAGCATTCGCCGCAGGCATCTATTTTCGAAACACAGTATACGGTTACTCTGCGCTTTCGTAAGGTGCATTGTATATACACAGTAAGTATTTCATAAAAAATATAATAGTTCGCTTAATGTTTGTTTTTAAGTTGAACATAAAAGAATTAATAAAAATAAAATACATTCATGAAGTCGATAATCAATCAATATTCTACCCTTTTTGATTATTCAAAAATGTACGTTCAAAAGGTTAATTTTAAGATATGCAGGATCGGAAATGAGATGATTACTGGAATGCAATAAAACTATGACACAAGGATCTATAGATATTTCAATGATAAATTAAAAAGAAGGCTTTTTAATATGGTAAAAAAAAACAGATAGGTCGCACGGTGCGCGACTGTAATTCTCCAATGACTTAGCGGAAAATTTGTGCTCATGATGACGATAAAAGGGTGTTGTGATCAGGGTTGTCAATTATTTTCATGATCAAAAAAGAAACAAAGATTTATTATTAGACGACAGTCATATAAATAAAAAATTAGACGCTTTATGTGCACTTTTTCACTACATTTTTTAATTGTAATTATATTATATTAATAAGGCCACAAAATTAATGTAATGCGATGCTCGCTAACTATCTGAATATTGGGTTTGAGTCCCAGTACGCACAGCACTTTTTCGATCGATTTTCGATTTCTGTTTGAAGGCATAGGTGTTTGTGATGTTTAAAATCCCGTCACATCTTTCCGATCCTTCAATAACTGGGCGTAGCGAAAGCGATTAGTTAACCACTAGTCATGTCCTAGCCGTATCCATCTAACTCTACTACTCTTAATGAGACATTTATTTCTTATATAAACACGATGCATTTATTTACTAAGCGTCAGTTCAAGTTCATCCGTGCACTTGAACGCCTGAAGATCCCGAAAGGCGAAGCCCGTCGTAAGTGACAAAATTTGTGTGAGTGTACATAATTTGAACTATTCAAATTTAGTATTGATATTCCACCAAGCACGTTTAGTTGAAATCTTAAATTAAACCTACTACTCTCTTTGAAAAAAGAAAGGTTAAGCGGCGAGTAACAAACAGTTCTCGAAGAAAAACTTCTGTTGAGAAAAGGCCATACTCTCCCCGTTGGAAGCAGACACGAATAAAAAAACGCTTAAAATAAATTGTAATTAATAGGGTAAAAATAGCCACATATTTAGTTCTACGGTTTTATATTTATTAGTTGATAACTATTCCGAAATAGCTATCAACTAATAAATATAAAAAAACTGTAGAACTAAATACGTTGCTATTTTTACCCAATTATAATGGAGTTCTACTGAGTAAATGTCAATAAATAAATTGTAATTATTTTCAAATAAATTTATTCTTGTTATAGTCGAAATAATATAACACTAGCTGTAAGTCCGTTGCCCTCAACGAGGAGAATTTTGTTCCATTTTTAAGTAGTTAGAAAATTTACTGGCATGAAAAATAAATTACAAACCTATTTATTGAATAAACCAGAAAATCTAAACCTAATTAATCATCATCTAACATCTTTCTTTAGGTCATCGAAAAGGTGAAATCGCGACCATACAAACATACAAACAAACAAACGTACGAACGAACCTTATCGACTATTAATATATAGATATTAATTTAATATTTTACTATACATAAACAGTTGTAGCAACCCTAATTTGTAGCCACTTAGTCGCATTGTTGTATGCCCAAAGTTTCCCATGAGCTTTTGTTTTCCACGAGGAGTGCATTAAAAAGCGTTTCATTCGTTCACGGACTAATTTGTTGTCTCAATCCACGCTGGCTTGTCATTCCTCAAATAAGAAGACGAGAGAAAGAAATGTGCGTTATGGGTCCGCAGACAGGGATCCGTAGCTAAACGGGACGTGATGATCGAAGGTTCTGCCATCTCAAGCTATCATCCGGTCATTTTGGTTTTGAAATGATCAAAGTATGTAGCATTTATATACTCACTTTTAACTTGTTTTAAATATATTTTTCGCGTAGCAACAAAGTGAAATGCCACAATTACACAATTGTTTTGATGTATTTTATACATTAGATCAGACGTGGGGAACCTGCGGCCTTCTGGCCAATTCTGTAATTCTGTAAATTTGTATAATTTCGTAAATTCTTGGGATTTTCGATGTCAAAATCTTCGAAAGACCTAAAAACAAGGTCCCACGCTGGTAATTTTGGGATATCCGGAAATTTCTGGGCATTAGAAATTGGTATGAAATTGTTTCCTCCCAAAAATTCCCTAGTCAATGTTTACTGCGGCCTTCATGTCATATCAGAAAAATGAATGCGGCCTTTAGAAAAGAAAAAGTTCTCCACCCCTGAATTAGATATAAGAGTAGAAATAAAAAATAAAATGCATATCGTCGTTAATTGTTTACAAAAACGAATCTCAACTTGTGTCAGTTTTGGGTCGTTTGATGTAATGAATTCAGAATACTCATATTCTTTTACTCGTATCCCAAAAAAATATATATTTCGTGCTTTAAATTTGAAACGTTGCTTTTTTTTGTACATTCACACAAGTTTTATCACTGACGACCCAAGTACACGGATTTAATTGAACTGATAGTTCGAGTACATTCGTGCATGCATGAAGATGTCAAAAAAGCGAAACAAGGGTGATAGTGACAAAGCTTTTATTAATGTAGTAAATCTATTCGATTCAAATATAATAAGAAACTCCACCAACCACCTTCACTCGAAATCTTAAATTATTTCATGCTTTTTTTTAACCTTATGCTAAAACGTTTGCCAAAAAATATTTTTGCAAATAATATCATCATGTGCTATGTTTATCTTGAAGGAGAGAGTGGCATAGATGGAAACGGCTTTTCTTCCTTCCTCATTAACTTCCACAAAGATATTGAGGATAAAACCGTTACAGTGGTTTTTTATAACGATAGAAAGCGGTAGAATAAACTTCATTAATCTGCCTCCTGAAAATTGTACGTTTTAAGATTCTAGGTTGTAGAAAATTACTGACGAATTAATTATACAAATTTTACATAAATAATATGAATTTGATGCAAGCTATACAATATTCAAATGAAATAAGATTTGCAGAGTTGATATCTATCACTACTTGGCGTCGAGTTCCTTACTAATAAACGCTGGTCTAAGACATAAATAAGCAGCTCTTTAAGTAAAATAAGAAAAGTAAAGATTACGAATAACCTGTTTACAGTTTGTAAATTACTTTCAGATGATAAAATAAAAATTGATAAAACGTTTAAAATAAAATCGCCTGATTTTTTAAATTCCGATTAATCTACTGTAAAACTGTCAACTTTAAATTAGATACAGTGTTCAGACAGTGTTGTTTTTGCATCGATTTATTTTTTGTCGTCATTAAAAACATGTTACTCTGATTACCTTTATTTTTTATGCAATTTAAAAACGTCTTTAACTCGTAATATATATTATAAAGTCAATTCGACAATACAAGAGATAAACGAAGAACTACTATTCATGATATTGTGCAAGTTAATCTTTCAATCGAGGATACAAGAAGAATGGCGGAAGAAAGACTCTCTAGAATCTTAGACGTACATTGTGTTTGTTATGTGCTCCTATTAGAAATGGTCAAAAAAAAAATCTTGGCATTAATAAAAACACAATATTCCTTTGTACTTCATTCCACTTTATTTAATATGTCAGGACCGGTTTCGCTCAATGCGAGCATTGTCAACTGATAAGAAATATAATTTAACAATGCTATTTATACAAAAATGAAAAGTTATAAAATGTTTAACACATCTAACATTTAATTAAAAAGTCATCCCAGATTAATAAATTAATTTTGTGTTATTTTAGAATCACTTTTAATGTAATTGGTAATTTCTTTTCAATGCCAATGGTTGTTTATAACTTTTCATTTTTGTATAAATAGCATTGTTAAATTATATTTCTTATCAGTTGACAATGCTCACAATGAGCGAAACCGGTCCTGACATATTAAATAAAGTGGAATGAAGTACAAAGGAATAGTGTGTTTTTATTAATATAATGCCTTTCCACCAAGTTTTGACAGTGAACACCCTAAAAGAAATCTTGGCATTATATAATAAAAAAAAACGTTTCATTTATATTGCTAATTTATTTTCAATTGGCATAGTAAATTCAAAATGTTTAATTATTACTATTACATAATAGTGTACCCGTCTAAAGTTAATTAAAAGGTAATGCATTTCATATCAATTAATAAATTAGATTTTTTACATTGCATTTCGTTACGTTTGATGTCTTAATTGAAAATTTCTATAGATGGAATAATATGTACTGAAGAGGAGTGCCATGCAAATATAGCTGTTAAGCTCTATGACTTCATTTGGAATCATTAACCTTTTAGCGCATAATATCAAAGCGATAGATATACATATTATGATGTAAGTAGACACATACTGAAAGGATAATCTTTTTTGAACCACGCATTTGAATATTATTTTATATGCATGTCTATGACTGTTGTTGAATGACAAGAGGTTCTAAATCAGTGATGTACAACCTTAACCTTCTAGCGGGCCGCATAAAACAAATTATCGTTGGTTCGGGCCGCAAAGGAAAAATAATTTAAAGTACGCTAAATCCATTTTTATACAGAACATATATACGTTCCATGTAAAACATCCTTAAAACCTTGTAAAAAAGATTGTGAATTTAGATAAATGAGTAATAGGTTCCATTATATTATTTTGACCGTGTTATTTCGAAAACGTGAACATAAATAAGCCATGCAAAAAAGGATTATGGGTACTTGCCTATTCAAAATCGTTTCAATGTGAAATATTTATGTTTCATTTATATGCAATTCATAAGTCTTTGTTAATTTTTAACTATTTTTTTTTAATTTTACATAATATTTGTAAGCCTGTTTTTATGAACCGATTTATTCTCCTTCATTAAAAAAAAATAAAAAAAATGTTAAATTTAATAAATAGAATAACGTTTATATAATGAAGCTCATAATTAAAATTTTAAAATAAAAAAAAAATTGTTCGCCTATGTTTCGTTGAAAAAAATCAAAGTTTATCCAATAATGTGTTAATTGCTGGCTGATATTCAGCGTTCAGTTTACAAAAAAACTTGGGCCTGAATTTGTGATATTTTTATAAATGGTTAATAACATATGTCATAATGTGAGAAATATAAAGAAAAATACACCTAGAACAAGAAATATTTTTTTGATTAAATCGAGTATGAAAAAGATTGTCGATAAAAAATATTTAACAAGCACTGTTACACATTTATTGATTATCCATATCAGTGTTTCTCAACCTTTTTGAGAGCGTGGCCTCTTTTGAGTGTCTTTATTTTTCTGTGGCCCCCATAGCATTGTTTTGTCTTCTCATGAAAAATATAATTTCAAAAACCCACCTTTTTTTATAGCTCTTCCGAGATTTTCGAATCTAGAATGCCAAAAAATAGCTGCGCGACGTCCGCCATTATGCTCTTCCCTGTATCGTTTTATTAATACCCGTGGCTCCCCAAAACAAAAATAAATCTCTGTGGCCCTCTTAGAACACGCTGTGGTCCCCTGGAGAGCCACATGGCTCACCGTTGAGAAACCCTGATCCATATTATGGATACAAGGCTTAGAAGTTAAAAATGAAAATGATTTGTTGAAAATAACTACATATATAAAGAAATATTATAAATTGGTATTTAAATTGATTATCTTATGTTGATTTAAATGATTTAAAATGTCAATAGGATGTTACGCGGCATACCTGTTATAAAGGTAACAAATAATTATCGGAACTATGCGTTAATATGCAGGTTTATATTTTGACTATTCATTCAATCCGGGATCAATTATCACTGATAAGTTTTTTTCTTTATTGTATTATAAATATATGCAAAGCGCAGATTGTATCAGAAATGGTCCGACTGAGGAAAATACTGATACAAATGCCAGATCGTTTTTTGCTTCCTATTTCAACTGGCTGTAAAAGATTGGGTCGAGGATAAATTTGAATAAGGAAATGATATGTGTAAAAAAAATTGAATGAAATAGTTTAAATGTTTTAGACAAGTGTGATTTCTATACAGTGGCGTAGTGAAACGTATTAAATTGGGTTATTATTTAAAATATACATAAATAAGCCTTTACTTGCGCCACTTTAGTCATGTTTTTTTACAATATTAAATTGTTTTAAATACTTTGAACCATTAGGTTGCCGTAGAAAAAGTACGTCTTTACTTTTACTCGATGGCTGCCACAGACGAGATATCTCGTAAAAAATCGTGCTCAACATGCCAGAGACGAGTCATCTCGTCGATAACTAATTAAATTAATGTTGCAAATTATAGTCGGAATGCTAGGTAATTATTATTAATTATCTACGGCAGTTAAAAGACTTTTAATTTAATTAGTTATTGACGAGATAACTCGTCTCTGGCGTGTTAAGCGCGAAAAATTTAACGAGATATCTCGTTTGTAGCTTACTCGTACATATTGTAGTTCTATGAATGCCGTTATCTATGGAAAGTTTCTATCTATCCTGAAATAGTTGTATTGAAACTTCGATATTAGAATAAATATAATAGAAAAAAATAAGCACATGAGTTTTCAAATCCACTTTTAATAAATATTTAATAATATTATGAAATTATACTAAAAACTATTTGAGGGCTTGTATGGTGTTTTTAATAATATGCAATTAAGTTAGTAATGTACTAACGCAGAATCCCAAGAGTATTGATTATATGGCTACTTAATCTGTATACAGACAATAGAAAAGAGGGAGTATTTTAAAAGTTTTAACCCTTTTAGCCCCAGAGCACCGATATACCGCCTAGTGCTGAACTCCTTACACGGCACTGCCGTTTACCTAATTGAATATTCACCGCGGTAATACCGGGAAGTCTAGCCTCAAGTTCTCAGTTCTGCTCTCAATTCAAATTAGTTCCCAAAAGATCGGAGTGCGGTCGGGAGGATCGCTTCCCCGAAGTAAGGCGGGGAGGTCCCGCATGCTTTCGCGGGAAGCCCCCGCGGGCAGTTTGTCAGTGATTAGGTCGCGCGGCGAGTCCCATTGAGGACCCACTTTACCCGCTGACACCAGAGAAAACAGATTCGCAGGGGTAAATCAAGAATATTTTCCACCCATTATTAATAAATGTACGCAGCAGATAAATGTATTACTTTCGGTATTTATTTCATTCAGCACAATCGTATGGATTGAATGGTCTATCGGGTAGAGCAAGGCTTCCCAAACTATGTTCTGCGGAACACTGGTGTTCCACGGGACCTAAATAGGTGTTCCACGAAATTTTGGACTAGTAATAACACATTTAAAAATCTTCATATTAAAAATCAAGTAATGGTTAATCTCCACTGACGTTTTAAACGTCAAATACCCAGGTACAGTCGGAGATTTTGAATCATTGAGAGCTTTGTTTACTCATATTTTTAAAAATATTTATAAATAATAACTAATTTAATAACATATATTTGTACAATTATCAATTAATAATTGACCCGACCAAAAAAACTGTGTTCCGTAAACATTTCCAGATTTGCGAAGAGTTCCATTGCTCAATAAGTTTGGGAAACCCTGGGATAGAGTTCTGTATCGGCCAAAGATTTCACTTTGATCAGAAAATTATACGCAGGCGTTTAGAAAAAGACCGTAATCAACCCATTTTATGTCCGACAGTCTAAAAAATGAGAGGGGTGTCAACTTTTTCTTTACTGCGGCCTTATGTTGAATCAGATAAATGAATGCGGCCTTTCGAAATGAAAACGTTCCCTAGAACTGAACTAAAACCATCGATTGATATGTACATGAATACAAAGAATTTAATATATTAAAATACAAATATAACAGAGCTTATACCTAATCATATCATATTTAAACTCGTCAATGTTAAACTGCAAGAAACTCCTATATGTTGACTTTTCAAATACTGTTAATATAATATTCAATATTCTGGGCACAATTATGTCCTACATACGCAGCTGACCAATGATCGCCGTACCCGCCTGGTGATGTCCACACTGTCCATCAAGCTACTTCCACGGTGAGTTTGTAACACTCAGCATTGAGTAATACGATTGGATTCGATTCATTTTGACTGGACCACACAGTGTGCGTGGAAGAAATTTGGTTAAAAATATAACATGTTTCCCAAAAAATTCTATTGTCACTACGTCAATGTACATTTTTTCATTTTCAATGTACATGTTTTAGAACATTTTTTAATGGTTAATTGAAATAAGCATAATAAATTCTACATTCACTGTATTATGGGTATTTTTGTATTAAAACTCTCCAATATCACATACTGTGCCATGGACAACTCTACTTGTAGTGTAACAGATTGTGATACACGTGTTTTGTCTCTTTTAGAAACATCATTAGACAGAAAATTGCAAGGTTTAAAAATAAACTTATAGGTATTATTAATAATAAATGTTTGTGTTTTTTACATTTTCTACTGAACGCAGAAAAGGAGTACGATACAAACATTGATAAGACTAATTACAAATAAATTATTAATATTAGGTATGGTAAATTGTAATGGAAATAAATTTTATTTAAATTTATTTATTGCGTCCAGTATATAATATTGGTTTTGTTTATTCGTAAATAATGATTCTTACGAAACGTGTGAAGATCACACAACAAACGGAAAAACAAAAGTATCACATTTAATTTTTTTGAAGTCAGTTTTATTTAATTTGTCATTTTGATATAAAATATTTTTTTAAATGAAAATAAGTAACGAATTTTTTTTGTAACTAAGCCGTTCGAAATTCTATTTGTATGCTGTCAATGTTGTAAATATTTAGTGAGATGCACAGGTTGGTAGTCAATTAATCAACAATCAGATTTGGGTAAAAACATATTATACAATATATGAAATAGTACCAAGCGTAGACGTAAGTCATTAGCGCTACCCACAGCATTATGGTGGTCGGAAATTATCACTTAGTATAATATATTGTATATTTATGGCACGGGTTCGAATCCCGGTACGGGCAGTTTTATAAATTGATTTTTCAATCGATTTATGAATTTCTGTTCAAAGGCATGGATGTATGTGATGTCTTGAATTCTCCCCTCCCACCCATCCTATCCTATGAACGGGGCGTATGGAGAGCGATTAGCTAACCACTAGTCCTGTCCTTGCCCTTTCCTTCTATTCCTACTCTCTTTGGAAAAAGAGAGGTTGAGCAACTGAGTAACAAGCAGTTCTCGTAGAAGCATTTCTGTTGAGATAAACTCTATTAGGAGTCCATATGCTCCATATTGGGAGCGGACATGGAAAAAAAAAAATATTTATATTGCAATACAAAATAGTTTCTTTGAATATATGCAATACGTTCTTGAAAACTGGCAATAATGAATTATTGCTAATTAATTACCTTGTGTGATTGTAATTTGTTCGTAATTCCTGCCAAGAACGATTAGTTATGACAATTCTGATATATTAACCGTAGTTAGATATGCAAACATTATAAACATGAGCGATTGACAATAATAATTGCATCAATTATATTATCCATCTTTAATCAAGGATACAAAGTAATTGATCGCATCTCAGTAATTCAATCACATCTTTTATAAAACATATCGACGTTAAAAACAAAACGGCCACGTAAAATAATCCGCACTTTACATCACAAATTACAGCAATATGATAAAAGTATATGTTTCGTTGATGAAATATTCTGAATAACTGAAGGATTTTTATTAATTTTATAATCTGTTGAATTAATCCGTAAAAGCATGTATAATAAGTTACACGTTTCCGAATAACCTACTTTGAGATGATGTGAACAATGCTCTTCAAATGATCAAAATAAATCAAATATTATTGAGTTTTTTTTCCATTTTATCCTATCGTAATAAGGTTCTGATAAAAAAATATTTTGTCAGGTATTTGGACAAATCCTTCTACAACTAGAGACCGACGTTCCCTCTAAGCTGTGCGCGCGCGCGGCTTTGCAGCAATTGTAAACCCGCGCGTACTCATTCCGGGTTAGCGCGCACGGCAGTTATTTAATTGAAATTTGAGCAGTCCGCTTCTTTATTGTTTCACTTGGGGGTCCACGGTTAGGTTTTTGCTATGAAAAGGGTCCACGAGCATAATAAGTTTGGGAATCACTGAACTGAACGATCAATATTCAAGAATGTCAGCGAATTTTTTAATCCAAAATCCAGATATCTCAAAATAAGTATTTCCAGGATAACTGTATGTTACTTAGAACTGTGTGTTACCTTTTTTTATTGAAGAAAGTAGAAAAAGAAAGGTGCTATGACAGGACTAGTGGGTAACTAATCTCTCTCACTGCGGGAAGGACTTTTTAGACATCACAAGCATCTATGCCTTCGAACAGTAATCGATTGAAAAAAAATACTTTCCTCGTGAAATTCAATCCCATGAAATTTGTCACTCCCAATGGCGATTGCCAATATCATTATATAAGTTTCATATAAATTAATCATGTTTACTTTGTTATTTCGCAGAAGTTGAATAATCTTACGTAAATAGTGAAACTAAGCTTATTTTGCAGAAATTGACGTTTATAACAGATACATCATTACATATATTCAATGATTTTTATTGACGAGCAAGTCTACTGGAAAATGTTCTGCATATTCTTTCTAAGAATGTCCTAAATTTAATACGTATAGGTTGCAGTATGCTAAACATTGTTTTCTGTAACAATAGATGTACGTCGAGTGAAAGAAGCCTCCGATAGGCATGTACCCTTTGATTTTAATATGAAACGCGTGCCGTATACAAATACAGTTAAATAATACAAGAGCCCCTAAGCAAATTCGTATTAAGTATCTTTATTTTATTTATCGTCTTTTTTGTCAGTAGGCTCACAATGAACAGAACACAAGGCAGTCGTGTGTTTTTTTTTCCTAACCCTTTCTTCAGGCTGTATTGTACGGTAGCGAGGTACACAAGGTTTGAGGTTTTGACAGGTATTCTGATACCCCTCGAGGAAAAAAAGCCAGCTTTGTTGGCATATTGAACTTGGCACGTTCTCGGTTCTGAAAAAGGAACACATTTTGGCGGGCGCTTACTTATAAGCGGTGTCAAAATAATAACGTCATTATTTACACACGTTAAATGATTACATTATTAAATGATAGAGGAATATTATTAAAGCTTTTTTTGAGTAACTTTACAAATTGAAAATCTTGACCAGGAATTAAGCGACATTTTTGTAGATCTTTCAAATGGTTTTTAATATACAAACTAAGTTTGATATAAATGATTTTATTCCTAGATATTTTTTTTTATCATGAATCATATCGACTGTGGAAAGGAAAAAGAACGTAGCCCACACTTTTTAAAAAATAGCTTTTATCCGTTTATCACAATGTATACAACTTAATACACGTTCTATCAAACGGATGTAAGCGGAAAATGCCAATTAAATATCTTAATTTAGCTTTTAATTATGAAAAATAAGGGCTCGCGAAAATTGCGATTGTGAAAAAATACTAAAAAGGTTTTTTTGGAAAATGAATTAATATAAAATAAAGTCAACTAAGAACCAATTTATCCGTCTCCGTGCACATCGAAGATGTGTATACTTAATAATTTGCCTTTGACCCAAAATCATTAAAAAACGTTTTCCGATGTCTCCTGTAAATTTTTTTATGTGTGAGTAACGTCCTTTTTCCTTTCCACAGTCGATATAGTTTCCTAATAAAGTTTATGTGTACTGCTTGTTACTCAGTTACTCAACTGGTAGTATTAAAAGGATATATCAATAACACCATCACGTCGGAGTCATTTTATTTCTTGGCGACATCACAGCCCTAGATTAAACCTTACTTTTCACATGCACTTTGATGCCCTGTTTTATGGATGTTAAAAAAACAACAAATTGCGTATTTATATTTTTTAGTTTCTCCATTAAAATTAAAATGCGTAAGTGTGAAATATGCGTAGTTAAGTCATTACTGAATACCATTATTTACATTGAAATTTATTATTGAAGTCGATAAATACGATTCTATACAATTGTACAATTAAAAAAGGATTTGCTTACAAAACCTACGGCGAGGTTGATTTTTCAAAAAACTTATAACTAACTACATATCAGTAAAATCATCTGAAATATAAGATACAAGTTACTTGAACCTTTGTAATATGGAAGGAACATTAAAGGCAGTCGAAATTTTGAATTTAGAGATGTACTATCGTATAAAGAAGATGGTATCTCATTTAAATAAAAATATTGATTGATTCGTAGGAAAGTTAAAATAAATACATATATAAATGTTATAATGAAGCGTTAGGTATTTAGGTCAAGCCATTGTAAGAATTCAAATGAAAGATTCATTTAGCATTCCGAAAATCTTTTGCAAGTTAAATAACATGACATAAAAACACCTTCGCTGGAGTAAATTCTTTCAAATACACGTTGAATCGTAGTCAGTTACCTACTTCCATTATCCATTTACTTCAGCGGGTTGACGCGTCATTAATAACCCACAGGGTGTTTCTTTTCAAAGTGAATATCATTGTCCGTGTATTATTATGTTTGGCGTCAAAGGGACTAAGTCCAGGTTGTCGGAATATGGACCTAGATCTGGATTGTATTGAGTATGCAAGAGAAACAAATTTCGCAAAATGTTAAGCTACGATTTGCATACTGGTTTATAATTGTCATAAACGTCAAAACGTCATAAAGTTAACTTGGTTTCATTCTTGATTGATACACTTTTCTTGATTTCCCTAATCTTGTTGTCATAACAACGAAACTTTAAGCTTTCTTATAGATAAATAGTCAGTATATTGGTAGAAGGCGTTAATTAAAAAACGGTTGTTTTGAATTATAAACATATAAAGTAAGCTTAACACTATTTGCCAGTATATCGATGAATGTTTTTCACGATACATAAAAAACATATTTTTTTATATACAGTGGAACCTCGATTCTACGTTTTTCAAGGGACCGTAATAAATGAACGAATAATGCGGGAAACCGATAATGCGAGAAATCTTCAAATAATACCAAAAAAATGTTTAATTTTCAAAAAACTTATTTATTTATGTAACTAAATGCGATGTAAAACTATTGGAGCGAAAAAAAAATATTCTACAGAAACGGTCAATCGGGATAATAATTGGGACGGGTCGATAATATTGTTTAGATGATAGATCGAGGAAATCAGTAAATCGGGGAATGATAAACGTGGAATTATTAAATATTGTTATGACGGGGTATATATAAACGATCCATGCAAAAAAACGAAGATAGCGAGAACGGTAGATCGGGGTTCCACTAAAAAAAACGCGAAACGAAATGCGAGGCAAAACTATTTATGAAAAATATTCAACGAAAACGGTCAATCGGGATAATATTCGTAACGGGACCAAAATATTTAAACGATAGATCGAGGAAAACGGTAAATCGGGGAACGATTAATGCGGGATTCTTTTACATTGTTCTTATGGGTGTTTGGCCGGGACTATGACAAATAAACGATCCATGCGGGAAAACGGACAATGCGAGAACGGTAGATCGGGGTTCCACTGTATACTAGTGTGAAATAAATATTTCTGATCATATCGTCGGTATACTGGCAGAAAGCGTTAACTCAAAAAGAAGTGATACAAATATTTTAACACGCTACATATTCTAAAAAAACAAATTCAGCCATATTATATGTAATTTATTTTTTTCAAGTTATTTTTGGCAAAAAACGTTACAGATAACATAACGCTTTTGACCGAATTCGTTAGTCATTTTAGAATATCATAAAGTGATTGGAACGATAAGTACTAGTTATAGTGCATCAATAGACGTGTTCAAAAATCATGATTATAGAAAATGACAAATAATCTTAAACCATTTTTTTTTTACTTACGACTTTTGTCAGTATACCGAAAAATATAACACATGTTTTTCTAAATTTGAATCATTCAAATTATGTACACTCCCACAGATTTTGTCACTAACGACCCGGGTTTCGCCTTTCGGCATCTTCAGGCGTTCAAGCGCACGGATGAACTTGAACTGTGGGAGTGTACATAATTTGAATGATTCAAATTTAATATTGAAATTCCACCAAGCACCTTCAGTCGAAATCTTAAATTACATGTTTTTCTATTTAATCTAAAACATTCTTTTTTCATTTATACTTATATCATTTACATTTATACAGGTGAAATAAATAATTAGGATAATTTATATTATTTAATGAATACGCTTTTATTGAGTGAGACAAAAGTACGGTATTCTTTAACAAGATCTGAGACCATACATTTTTTTAAGTAGAGATGTGTGCTTATAGACATCGCGATTTATGTAATAGTACAATATCAGACGAGACAGCGAGATAAATAAATCTTTGAAAGGTTATTTTATTTTATGCTTAGCGGAATCTTCCAATTAATCGTACTCTACCAGGGTAGTTTTACAGTGCGGGGGTGGCGAGTTACAACAATTGGCGAATAGTGGCGATTCTATAAATAGTTCTGAAAAAGAAAGATGAGCTCATTTAAATAATGTCGCTGCAAAAGTTGTAGGAAATTTATATTTACAAATAAGTAGAATACGTTTATAGTTTTGATGAGATTTATTAAAAAAATCTTGATTCTAAAATGATAAGTCATGTGGACTGAAGTTTATCTCAAAACATGTTTTTTTTCGTTTTTGAGGTAAAACACTTTTTAGTAAATATTTCACATTTAGTAATTAGAATCGTTTAAGTGTCGGGTACTATGGCGCAGCAGTCAGCGTTGTTGGTTTGCGTGCCAGACCTCATTGTTTTGAGTCCCATTACGAACAGCATTTTTTCGATCGATTTCTGTTCGAAGGCATGGGTGTTTGTGATGTCCCTTCTACCATTTCCGATCGTTAAATGACTGGGCGTAACGAGAGAAGTTAGTTAACCACTAGTCCTTCCCTAGCCGTATCCTTCTATGTCTCTTTGAAAAAAAGAAAGGTTGAAGGACTGAGTAACAAACAGTTCTCGTAGAAACAACTCCATTAGGATGCCATATGCTCCACATTGGGAGCGGACATGGTTAAAAAAAATTGAATCCGACATGTTTCACTCTTCACAAGAATTTTCAATTGTTGTACCTGTAGGTACAAAATAGTATTTTTCAACAATAATTGATTGTTACACAATTTGTTTTGAAGATAGTAAAGATAAAAGGAGTGATTAGCTAATAAGACATTGAAAAAATCCAAAAAATTGAGTTAACAGTAATAAATATTAAGATAATTACATCGATAAAGACGTATGAAATGGCGAACTAGGAAAAACTATATACAAAGCGTATTTATGGGGGTTGTTATGCAAAACGTACTATTTCCAAAACTCGAACTTTTCATTAGAGTCAAATACTATAACGAATAAGACAAACAAAATAACATTTGCATAAAAAGATGATATCCGATATGAAAACGACAGTCTTTTAGACATTTTATATTAAAACTAATAGGACCAGTCGATTCCTTAGGCTTGAATTAGCCTATCTGCATACCTAACTCAATATAGCTAATTTTGAAAATAGTACGTTTTGCATTATAACCTTACATTTATAAGTGTTTTAAAAAACAATCCTTAATTTTCAAAAATAAGTTTTTAGTGTTTCTTGAACAATTACGTTTTTGATAAGTGGGAGGCTTTTTCAAGTTGACGACAATATCTTAGTTATATTTTTTTTTTTTTTTTACTATGTCCGCTCCCAATATGGAGCATATGGAATCCTAATGGAGTTTATCTCAACAGATGTTTTCTACAAGAACTGCTTGTTACTCAGTTGCTGAACCTCTCTTTTTCCACAGAGAGTAGGGATAGAATGAAAGGGCTAGGACAGGACTAGTGGTTAGCTAATCGCTCTCGATACGCCCCGTTAATAGAATAGAATAGGATAGATTTATAAAACTGCCCGTACTGGGATTTGAGCCCGTGCCCTCCGTAGCGGTAGCCAACGATGTTGACCACTCGACCACACAGGCGGCTTAATTTACTTTTGATTAAGTTTATTATTTACTTGTATTATTTACTTTTGATTAAGTTTTGGAGTCTAAGCAGGTGACCGCTCACTTGTTAGAAGTGTGTCTTTTTCTACTATTGTTAAGTGGACACACGCGTACAGTTTCGCAATAACACGGGCCCTAACCGGTGGGCATGGAGACGCTCCGCTCGCTGACACACGACACCATTAATCTCTAGCTTTCAGAACAATTGAATTTGCAAAATATTTTCCAGCAATTTAAGCGAATCGCAATGAAACCATAGTGAAAGACGCTATTTATTATAATAGTTGTTGTATTACAATTTACTCATCAACAGTTTTCGAAAGTGTGTTTATGAGACGAAAAACGAATCGAAATTAAATTCAATAAATGTAATTTGTCATATCTTTGGTAACAAAATAGTCGTTTTAGGGTTTTCACTGTCAATACTTGGCGGAAAGGCATTATATTAAGAAAAAACACAATATCTCTTTGTACTTAGTTTCCATTTCTTTTTTTTTCAAGATCAGGAACGGTTTCGCACATGGCAAGCATTGTCGATTGATAAGAAATAAAATTTAACAGTGCTATTTATACAAAAAACAAATTGACACATTTTAATTTGTGCTATTTTAGAGTCACTTATTGATAATTTCTACTTTAACAATTCTTTTCAGTGCCAATTGTTTATTACACATTTTCATTTCGATTTGTTTTTGTATAAATACAACCGTTCAATTTAATTTCTTATCAGTTGATAATGCTCGCCATGAGCGAAACCGGTCTTGATCTTGATAAATAAAAGTGGAGATTAAATACAAAGGAATATTGTGTTTTTTCTTAAAAAAATAATCCTTTATATCGATAAATAATAGTAACTTTTGCAATTAAATTTGCATACAATTTTTGAAATAAATGTTATGAGGCCTGTAATCATGACATTGTTGCCTTTTTTAAAACATTAAAAAAACTAATACATAAATTTAGTATATATCTGTATTATAGCAAAAATAAATGTACATTGAGTTATGTAAAAGTGTTGTCTATATCTGCGTCAACAGTAATGTTCATTACTTTGAATTCTATTGTGTATCACTGCACGCAAAATCAGTGAAAATAAAATCATGTGAAAAAATATGCAGAAATGCAAAAGTGAAATATTATTTTCTATTTAAATCTGTAAACTAGATTCACATGCATGTATTTTTAATGGTATGTGAATAATAAATTACTTAATATAAAATTAAGATTGATAACATAGTATTCCTCAGCTCTTTAAGAAGCATCTTAAGCAAATATCGAGTTGTTTAGGATTAAACCGAATTTTTATTCCACCAAACTGATCGAAAATAATAAATTATTTAACCAAATGAGATTGAGTGAACAAATAAAATATTTAAAAAAGAATAACCCAAGACTATTCAATTCGAATTTATGTTTTTTGTGTTACAGACTTTACAGTATATAATTTTGATTTTACAGTACACATTCAAATTATTATTACGTTCGTTAGCAGCAATTTCTGTCAGCATCAATAATTATTATTCTGACCCTCAAAATTTAATAATAATATAATTCCTTGAAAGGGCTTCAATTTAATGTTTCAATTATAGTGCTTTATAACTAGCGTTGTTAACTGTATAATAAGGACAAAAATACCTCTACAGATATACGTTTTTAAACGAAATTTAACTATTTTTTTGTTAATACTTTTTTACCAATGCACTCAAGAAATCGTTAAATTTTTGAGACTTGTGATTGAGTGTTTGGCGCATAAATAGTTTTGTTATCTATTTTTATCATATTATTCATAGTAATGATAATTTGTCTTAATTGATAATGAATACTTATTAGCCTAATCATAGTATTTACCTAATTGAACTACGCATATCTTATGATAATATTCAAATTAAATGAATAACAATAATTAAAGCAGGCAAGTGTAAAGATACGAAAGATTTAAGTAAAATTCATTATTTAGTTTTCAATATCAATGCTGAGTGGAAAAGCATTAAATTAAAAATAATAATAAAACACTCTTTAAATTTATTTATTAAGATTAGGACTGGTTTATACAGGGTACGTTTATACGAAAGTATTTATACTACACCAACATAATACTCTTGTTAATCGACTTAGTATAAGTAACTCTTTTTTATATATATTAATTATTATTATCAGTTAAAAATACTCGTGATGGGCAAAACCAGTCCTAATCTTAATAAATAAGTATGCTATCAGTACAAAAAGGTGTTTCTTAAAAAAATATTTAAATTGCATAGAAATTAATTAATAAATAATACAATTTAAAATTATAAAATAGCTTTTACTGTTAAAGAATTGTTTTTTTAAATTACATATTTTTTGTACGTAATAATTATTAACGAAGTATTTGAATGACTAAAGAACATAAATTGTTTTACTATGTTTTTTAATATATGAAACAAATCCGAGTTATTTGTGAAATTTTGATATTTTTAAGCACTATCCATGTTTAGGTATCTAAACGTACAATATTATCTACCTAATAATCATTATAATAAATTAAATGTAAATATTATTGTCTTACGTAACTAATAATAATCAATAAGAATACTCATTTTTTAACAATTGATAAAAAAGAAATCTTACGCATTTTATGCACACAATAAAATCACACATTTTTCACAGTAGAATTTTTAGCTTTGTCAAATTACCACGAATAATCTTCCAATACAACAAGTTGTCGTTATGTAAATTTAAAAATAATAATTCTATTTTATAATATGTAATATCTATCACCATTCACCAACAAGCAAGATCAAAAGGTATTCTAGTCAAAGTACATAGTAAAGATAGTACAGATAGTAACATCTATTTTGATTCTGTTTTTCTAATAAAAATATATTGATATTTAGATGTTGTTAGCTTATTTTTATTAAAGTCATACCGATATGATAATTAACAAAGCACACTGGCGACCCCTGGCCCAAAGCATCAATATTAGACGAGGGACGTTTGAAGGGTGGCTGGAGGGAATATGAGAAAATTCAGTTCTGAGCAGATACCCAGCGGCGGTGCTTCGAATCTCATATCTCAGTTTGAACTTGCAACAATTATATTCTTGTTTATGGTTCTCAGACGGCGGCAATTAAAAAGCAATAAAACAAACGCATAAAGTACGTAGGAATATAATTTGGTTAATTGCTGGGCGAGGATTCTATCTGACGCCAAAAATATAATAAAATATGTTCGTGGTCTTTTTCGCTTTCTCGGAAGCCTACTGAATTAAAGATTTTGTCTAATGGGCCACGGTTTTCGGAGATGCAGGTATAATTATTATCGTAAAATGCAACGCAACGAAAAGTATTGCCTTCTGAATAAGATTAATTTAATGGGATCGATAACATTAACACCAATATATTTAGCTATATTTGTAAATTACAAACAAATACTTTATTTTGTTATCTTGACTAAATTATCAATTTTGCTTGTCGATTGAGTTCGTAATGTTTACTAGTAATTCAATATTAAAAAGATCCTTTTTTATAATATTATCTATCTCTTTTAGAATTTAGATCAGATAGTAAAACTATACAAATGTAAAAAAAAAACAACTCGACAAGATAGTAAGAATATTTGGAATCACCAGGATAAAACATTTGTAAATAATTATAATATGCATCCGTTAATCAGTGTAATAAAGTCATAACAACCAAAAAGAATTTAGAGTCTTGTTATAGTAATTGCACAGTACGTTGTTGCTTTAATCCGATTTTACGTAGATCTTCCAATCTTCAAAATTATTGTTTACGTAACTACGTAAAGGAATATTAACATGATCTGTTAAGAGTTAGCAGAAGCGAATTTCATATTGATGTACATATATCCCAATTTCATTTAAATAACAAATCATTTAATTTTTTGAAATCAATTTAATATATTAACAAAACCAAAATAACATTATCTTTACAATTTTAAATGATTTTTGGAGTATTGTTTTGATGTAAAGATAAAATGATTTGAGTCATTATAATAAAAAACAACAATAAAAAAATGATTGAATAAAAATAAAACCGCTAAAAAAATAAGTCAACGGGATAAAACAAATTTAATATTGATATTGCCGTATTGCATTTTAATCTTGCCAATTATAATCTGTACACAAAGATCAATTTTTTTAATAGTGTATTTGATTTTGACAACTTATTAGAATTTTACAACAGGTTAATAATTTGGAAGGTCAGAAAAAAATGATAATGCAGGTGTCACAAGAATTTTCCTAATAAGAAAACCATTTAAGGTCAATTGAATTGTTTAGCAATTGTTATATATATGGAGAATATGCATGTGCAAAGAAATTAAAAAAGGACCACTTGATAAATTTCTTTTGAATCAAAAATTTTGATAAGAAAATCAATCGATTTGCTCATGCATAATTAATAGTTCATTAAATCACTAGTTAGAAAATTGTACGTAGATGTTCTATATCTAAAGGTAAATAAATAAAAAAGTTACTTCTTAAACGAAATGTCAATTTAATTGGTAAAATTATGCGAAAAGTGAAAATACTTGAGCTATTTTGGATGGAATATGTATGATAATATTTCAACATGATGGTTTGTTATTTAATATTCATTAACAGAGTAGACCTTAAATTATATAATTTATTTGTTTGGAAATTTAGGCGGGTACTGCATTTATTTTAAACTTTAAAAATAATGAATATATTGTACAAACGTCAAACTGTTCTCGGATAGGTCTGCATTCTTATGAAATTGTATTTTTAAACTATTTGTTTTATTGAAATTACTTCTACTCAAATTATCTTTATTGCATTTCACTGATTGTAATAAATCGATGGCGTATTTGACAATAAATTGATTAGGTACGAGCGCAGGTGAGAAGCAATAAAAAAATGATCTATTACATTCTTGTAACCTGTGACGAAGCAATGAAAACAATCGGGAACTATTATAGCACAATAATAATATGTATACAGACGATTTGGCACTTAACAAAACACGATATAACCAATATGATTTTTTTTCCAATTGAAAACACATTTAAAAAATCACACGTCATAATTTGACAGTCCGTTGTCAATTTTCAATGGAACGGAACAACTGAGAGGAGGCGAGAATGCTCACCTGGTGGTGGGCTGTTGGGAGACCGCGCCAGCCTGAAGAGGCCGCCCTGCCGCAGGAGCAGTCGGCCCCCGAGGAGTTGAGGACCGCTCTGGAACTTTGACATGGTGAAGTCTAGCGGCTGCTCCCCGTCGGGGCCCGCGCGCCTCGGCACCACCATAGGCATCGCCGCCCTGGCCTCGACCTCTCCAGCACCGGCCGATTCGGCGTCAAAGTAGGACCTCGTCTTGAGCCAAGCGTCGGCCAGGAGGTTGTTGTTGTTGTTCCGGGCGGGCAGCGCCGATATCGCAGGGGGCGGCGTCGCCCACCGCCTCGCAGCTTCGCCGTCCAGCTCCGCCAGGGTCGCTGACGTCGCCGCCTAAAAGCGACGTCGATCGCCCGTCGCAGGCGCCGCCACGCTAAACTTCAACCCTCGAACGGCACTAGACGAGAGTTCGAGTCCCGGTAACACTCGCGGCACTCGTGGAAAAGTCACCGATCGGTAAACAAACGCGGCCGCAGATAAGAAGGAGAGTCTATCGCGGTTGCTCGGGCCGCGGGCGTCTGTCGTCGACTGGTGCGGGCGTCCGGCGGAGGCCTCGCGGCACGTGGCGGGGGGCGGGGCGCGAGCGGCGGGGGCCGGGGTGGGGTTGGGCCTCTCCTCTCGCCCAATCGCAGCCTTCGCGCGTACACGCCGACACCGCCGTATAAATCCCGCTCCCATCTAGCCTCCGTCCTTTTTATACGTTTTATATGAATTTTAGCTTTTCTTTCTTATTTCGCATAGTACCTACTTTTTCTCTTTCATATCTCGCGCGCACTTTTGCTATTCCGGTTTATGCCGTTTATTAAAGGGTTTTCGTCTCGTTCTTTTTATGGATTTCTCCTACCTTCCTCGCGGGTAATGTACATAATATATTTTTTCATATTCGCTTCTCTTTGTTCGAGTTCGCGATCGTAAATCTTTTGTGTCCCAGTAGAATAAATATTTTTCAGCTCCTCTCCTCAAAGGCGAACATTTTATAAGACATACCTACGCTGCCCATCCACCCCCCAACGTACATACCTATGCGGTATTCTCGCGCCGACAACATTGTTAACGCGAGACTTATTATCCCCCACTACGACATAGCAAATAATAATATTCAACCGAACCGTAAAGTCCGTCTATCTTTATTCAAATTCCAATTGGAAAGTTCCTCAGAAAAACGTCTCAACTATTTTCATC
This sequence comes from Himalopsyche anomala, assembly GCA_031772345.1. Taxonomy (NCBI): domain Eukaryota; kingdom Metazoa; phylum Arthropoda; class Insecta; order Trichoptera; family Rhyacophilidae; genus Himalopsyche; species Himalopsyche anomala. The sequence continues at coordinate 26,060,294 of CM062828.1, forward strand.
GTGAAGCAAATATTTACGTTCTCATTAAGTGTGTTGTACCAATGACTGACAACGCTCCGCCTTTATTCGTTGTGTTGACAAATGAAAAATCGAAATTTACTGTTGACATGTAAGGTGTATGCTAATTGTCAACATAATTACAGTTCCAAGCAATCGTAACTGAATGCATAAGTATGTCTTAATTCGAATACAACCAAATAATGCTTAGAAGTAATATATAATTGTGTTCTTATATGAAATATAGTTTTAACTACAATTCCATTTAAAACTTTTGACGTATTCATAACAAACACTTAGAGCAATAACAATTATTTGAAATATTATATTTTATAATAACGTAAAAAATAACAAAGCATTTCGTACTACATTTTTTTCTTAAATTAGTTGATAGCTATTTCAGCGTATGCCTTAATCAGAACTATGTTAAATTCTTTGTACATTTACTCATCTATATATACAGACTTAGAAGAGATACATAGTACATCCTGTTATTTACTATAACATTCTGATTTATATTACAAATTTATATTACATTTATAAAACATGACTTTTTTACGTTATCTCAATGGATTTCTACCAAGTAAATGCCAATCAAATTAATAAACTACTTTATAATATTATTGTGTGTAAATTGAATCAATGCAATGCAACAAATAAAAATGATATATGTGTACATTTCAATATTTGCAGCAAAAAGTGTTTTTATGTTTCAAGCAGAATTTTTTTGTTTTCACCTTTTTTTTTCTTTTTTATATTGCATCCTATCTTTAAATCAAAACAAAATAATAGCGTTTATTCACTGTTAAACTATTTAATTAAATTAACGTAAGCAAAATACAATCGTACATATCAGATACCAGAACCAAAGAGATTTTATATATTTCGATTTAAGAGTATACCAGAAATTAAGATTTGATTTTTTTTACATAGAGTTATATTGAGTTTTGAATCATATAAATGTTGTTTCTGTAAAATTGTGCGTAGAATACACACATATTTTTTTCTCGATTTGGAAAAAAAAATGTTTATATCAATTTTATAGCAGACGCCTGAATTTGTAGTACTACTGATTTATTAAATCCATGCTTGTAGTCAATACAGGTTTTAATCAACTGATAAGAATTTTTAACTGATTATAGATATACAATTTAGACAAGTCATTTTTACAAATCATGTATCACAATTCACAACCAAAAAGCAAATACAACAAATAACATTAAATAGAATAGCAACGTGCTTAAAATAATTATTTGGATTACAGTTTAAATAACATATGATATATTAGCATGACAAAAAAAACATTTTTCAATATGTTAAGTTCTAATTATAATCTTATAAAAACGGAAATAATAAACCATTTAATTAAAGAGAAACAATTGATAATTTTAATGAGATCTACAAATAATTTAAAAAAATAATATGTGAAGTGCATAATATTTTCAATTGCCAAAAATATGTCATAATAAAACCATATTATTAACAAAACCGTGGTTACTGCTAATAATAGATAAACTCATGTCACATGTTCATGAGCTAGGGTTGTCAATATTTATTGAAAGACGATTGTTTTGTTTGAAATAAGTCCACATTAACAATGGCTTTCTAGAATCTTTATTAACAGGGTCGTACATTCATTCTTTTATAGCAAGTGCAATATGCAACTAAACGATACATCCATTCACAAAAACATGTGTTTTTTCTCAATCGATATCACGACGAGTATGTTGCGAATGTCAGCAAATACGAATAAGATAACCCAAGTTTTCGCAATAAACGAAAATGTTTAAGTATATATTGCACTTACAGATGAAATTAGAGCTTAGATAAAAAAAGAAACAAGTAGGCAAAGTTATCACAACAATAAGGCAAGTAAAATAGTTGACTAAAACATTTTAGAACTATTAATAGTACTTTTCATTTACTTGTTTCCGACTGCATTAAAAATATTTAATATTATATTTTTTATTTGTGTTTTTAGATATTACTGATAACATCTCTGTTGTGCCATAATATTTGTCTAGTAAAAATCTTATAGGAAAATGGAAATGATTTATTAAAAAAGGTTAAACGTTGAACGCTTTTGGGGAATTATATCAGGAGGGGACTCGGAGAGGTTCAAGCGAACCCCTTGTTAAGGCTGGAAAGCCACTTGTTAATTAAAGGCAAAACGATATTCTCAGTTCAAATTAGTACATAACTGCAATTTCTGACTTATATATTATCTACGACTGCTTCAGTATACACAGTAGTACCTTCATTTTTACCCATTTACATTAATATTTAAATTTATGGTAAATTGCATATTGTTACATACTACAGGTGTATAAAGTACAACCGATTGCTTATTTAAGTTTTGCTTTTAATTGAATAGGAGTTATAAAAACTCACTCCTTCCCCAGAACACCGAAAATTGCTTTCATATTAAGCGAGCCCCTTGTTAACGTATTGGCAGCCTACCGCTGAAATATACTATTTGGTTGAGGTGACACTGGCTTCTAGTTGTCGATTTTTTTAAAAATGATTTTCATTTAATTTATGCATTTTTATCCGAAGACATGTATATGATGTTTATTCTCAACTACTTTCATACCTTTAACATCTTAACTTTTAGCTTACGTAAAACGTGCTTTTTTTTAATGTAAAATTATGAGTTCACATGGTTATAATTTGTAGTGAAAATAGTTGACAAAACTAAGTATTTAAATTTAAAGAAAAAATGGAATCATTATTTATCTCGTTAATCTTTATATTTCCGTTCAATGTTTTGGTAAATTGAATAGATGCGTATAGATAGTGGATATGAACCCCGAATAGAGCAATGGGTATCACTCAACTCACCCAGGTGAGTTTTGGCGCACCTTGCAAAGCAGTTAGCCGAACAGATGACATCTGCCGCCCCCATCACTTCGCGTACCTATGCCAAAAAAACTGTCTGTGCTCGGTCCTGTATTGGTATATCGTTCTCCCTTGCCAAAAGATATATTGCCATATCGTCCGATAACAAAAGATGTGTTTTGTTTAACATCTCTAATATTGATGATTCAAATGAAACAATTTTTATAACGTTATATATTATTATTTTGATGAGTAAAACATAATTATTAGTTTAACTAAATAACACTTTTGAAAATTGCAACTGTTTATTTATCTAACGGCCATAATATATACATTCCAATTCAGTGGCGGCCGGTCAATGTGGCATTGGATCAATGCACTCCTTGTATATGCATGGACGGTTATATTTCATGAAATAATATTCAAACATAACATTTATACCAATCACTCATTTAAAATTCTTCATGTATTTATTGCCTGTAATAAATATTAAAAAAAAAAAAATATATATTTTAGACAATAAATACTTTTTTAATTGTAACTGTATAAATGTAGCTTATAAATAAATCATATTAAAACAAATTAATGATTATGAATTTAATAATACATCTTAATAATGCTACAAAATATCTTTATAAAGGAATACGATACTTTACTCTTCGAGTATTGAGTTTGCAGAACGGGGTCTACGACTATATTCGAAAAGCGAGAAAAGTCGACAATATGGCGTGATTTTCCGCCTACCCAGCTACGTATACTGTGGGCGGCTTTGCAGAATAGAATAGACGGCTAGCCGCCTAAAACATTTCACTTTGTTTTTGTTTTTATTAGCCATGTGGCTTTTCCTTTTGTTGCCAAATAATTTTCTCTTAATTGCTTAGTGATTGGGGCAGTTTATTCCATACAATAAGAACTTTTATGTGTGGCGAAAATTTGCTTGAAAAACTTAGAATAACATAACATTTTCCAATGACGTAAAATAAAGATGAAATCTGATTTATAAGAGGTATAATAAGTAGTCATTTACTGATTGCTTCGTGGGAATTTGTGATTGATTGAAAATCTAAAAACATCATAAATTAAGCATTTTACTATCCCATTAGAGTGGATTTCGATTTGCACTGTACCTGATACCGACAAAAACTGTTCTACAAGAACTAATTGTTATTAAGTCGTTCAAGCTATATTAAAAAAAAAATAGTAGGAATAGAAAGATGAAGATAACTAAGATAGGACTAAAAGAAAGCTCGTTAGGCTCTTTTTCATAATCGAATGTTTTGAAAGGAATTCAGATATTACCGAAATCTATGACGTTGGACACAAATAAACAAATGGGATTCGACACCATGGAAGAGCGCAACCTAAAAGAATGACAGTCTGTTATAATTTTAGTCGAAATATCATTATACAATATTCAGGTAAAATAGTGATAAATTTGTTTTCTTATAGGATTTCAAAATTATGTATATTATAATAAATTAAAGATTTAAATATTTTCCGTATTAAATTTATGTAGCTAATATATGTTGGAATTCTCTTATGAACATTTGTATGCATACAATTGTATTTTTATTGATTTATAAATTTTAGTTGAAACACTGAACGTCTGATAACGTTTTTAATAGTGCTTTCTATGCAATATTTAAAAAGGAAATTAAAGTGAATGGTTTACCAATCATTTTTACGTCGTTATGAAAGTCCTACTTATTTGTAAATATTTGTACCTACTGTGTTTTTTTCTTCGTTGTAAAAAAAATAAATTTATATTTTGTCAACCTTATGCAAAGTTAATTAAATAAATACATAATTAAAAGTAAACTGAGTGACTTGCAATTTTCAGTGTAAACAGACTCAGAAGTTTGTCTGCAATAACTGTTCGTTAAATTTTCAATATCCCTTTTAAGAAGAGATTAGGTACATATGGATAGAGGCTTAGATATGATGAGTGGTTGGAAGAGTAGGAGGTAGTTTTTAAACATCACAAACACATATGCTTTCGAGCAGAAATCGATAAATCTATTGAAAAAGTCTGTCGTACTGAGATTTGAACCCGTCAGATATGTCACGAAAGCCAACAAAGTTTACCACTGCACCACGGACCTAACTTACCAATAGTATTTCAAATAGCCAATTAATTATATTCAATAATTCTTGTTAAGTTAAACATTAATGGAGATCTATAGAATTTAATACGAATTCCATCATTAATTATTTAACTATCTGCCTGTTTTTATAATACAAAAAAAACGTTGAAACAATGGATTCAAGCACAAGATGTCATTGGCCTTGACACCGAAAGAAAATGATCGATATTCCGAGGCCATAAATTACTGACGCATCGTTTCCATTCAGTAAGCCTGCGCTAATAAATTCTCCACCCCTGTCCACAGAACTTTGATTCTATTATGAACATTTCAAATTGTTCTGTTGATGATACCTGACCACGTGGCCAATTCTTTTCTTTACTCTGACCCTAAGGCCTCGTGTCGAGTGAGGCATAAATCTTCGCCGCGCACCCCCACACCGAGGGTGGAAATTTACCGCCCGCCTAAATTGCAGCCCCAACCCTCTAATGAAAACATTCAAATGGCGAACTAAGGAATTACAATACCTGCCCGGCTACTGATTTCGATTTTATTAACGCGTTTTGTTATCTGTAAATTCACAATTAATTAAAAAAAAAACAAATAATTTTTATTTTATTAATATTTACGCAATATTGAATGAATAAAATAAATAACGTTGATTAATTTGACGGTGAGTTATAAAATATATATTTTTCAATAAAGATATATTTTTAGTATAATTATAATTAAGGAGCTCTAATTCCTAAGGAGCATTAACGTTAAAATTCTTCAAGTCTCCTACATCGCTGATGTTTTGGTAATTTCCATTCCCTTTAGGGAGCATGATCACTTCAGAAGTGAGAAATCCACAGTGAAGCCAGTTCACGTGGACATCATTTGCAAGATATACTATGTATACTATACCCATACGAATAATACACATTCGAATACACACATACAATATATAAAGAATTAAACCGATGAGAGTCATTTTCGTGATGCTGTATTAGTTGTTTATTTTGTGAGAAAAATAAAATTTATTTAAGATCGTCGAGCAGAACTGTTCTAGGCCTTAAAAGGTTCTTGGATATTGTCTAGTCATAATAATGAAGGTACAAGATTGTTAGGCTATAATGTTTCCCTACCTCGCAGTGAAACTTTTGAGAGATTTCACGAATAAACTCAAAGTATTTTTAAATATGCTAGTGAATGTCTATTCAATATTAGTTTGATAATGATAGATCTTGTGATTGAATGCAATGATAATTGTTCTACGTAAAATAATATTGTGAGGGTTATGTTTATTTTTTCGTTTAAAATATACATCATACTTATCAATACAATTGGCAAAATACTCGATAGGGGGAGAGAGAGAAAGGTGGACTGGTCACAAGTCAAAAGAAGTGTTGAAGGACTCTGACCGTTAAAAATGTTTTGTATTTTAACAAAATGAAAAACGCAAATTACCTTTATAGGTTTACGGTCAATTTGAAATTTGAAAACGTTTTAAAATAGGGTGCTCGACTTTTAAACGTTGGCGCGTGTACAATAATGAAAAAAATAACGATTAGATATATTCAATGGAGCTAAGAACATCTGCCCAAGTCATCGCGTATTGGTTTTGAAGTTTTCAGTATACTCTTTCATTTATTAACATTAATTTTATTATCAACTTGAAGATATCCAAACATATTTACAACTGAAAAATTTATGAGTTCTTAAGATAATAAATTTACTATATCACTATTCAAAATAAAATACTGATTACATAATATATGTTTTTTTGTAAATGACACATATTTGACTACGTTGAAAAACATCTTGTGACTATACGTATCGCAAATATTATAAACAAAGTTTACGAAATGAAGCATGAAAGTTCCAACGAAGAAATTTAGAGAAGACTGAGTGAAATAAAAAATAACATATGCTTAGAAAATAATCTGAAGAAATATGAATTTAAATTATATTTTTTAATGCTACGTTCGCTCCTGATCTGGGACATCTTTATTGTGTTTTGTGTGACAAGTGTTTTTATTATAACTGATTGTCAGTCAGTCGCTTAACCCCAGTAATTAGGGAGAGTAAAAAAGAATGGAGAATTATAACTCTCCCTATGGTTTTGCAATGGATGTCAAATGAAATGAGTTGTATTTTAAAAATATTTGTGTATTCAAATCATTTCCTAAAATCTTTCAATCTGCGTTATATTCGAGCTGATACGGTGAATGGTAAATGTGTCAATTATAATCCAGCTACGGAAAATTGGTGCTAATCTTTAATATATTTTTTATGAAAAATGTTATATATAAAACATTCCACGCATTAAGAGTCAATACAGTCAACATTATTAAAATCCAGACCTGTGGAGTCGGAGTCATGAAAAACGAGTGGCTCAGACCCATTTAAAAAATATATATTTAATGATGTGTATTCAAACCACAATAGTCCAAAGTGTTGACATTGCATGCTTGGCTGACAAAAGATATTCTTATTGAAAACATATATATATGTATATATATATATATGTATCGACTGTGGAAAGGAAAAAGTACGTAGCCCACAGTTTTTTCAAAATAGCTTTTTATACAATAATGACAATGTATCAAACTCGATACACGTTCTATGAAAAGGATGCAAGCTGCAAATGTCGAATCAGTATCTAAATTTAGCTTTTATTTTTGAAAAAGAAAAAGTTGAAACCAAGGAAAAAGACTGAAATATATGTTTTTCCTAGACAATTTCTTTAATTAATATTAGGTTCTGCCAATAAAACACCAGTTTAGAAGTCTCCGTGCACTTCAAGGTTGTATATAATTCATAATTTGCATACGGCTTAAAATCATTAAAACACGTTTTTTTTGCGCCTCCTGTAAAATTTGATATGTGTGGCTTACGTCCTTTTTCTTTTCCACAGCCGGTATGTATAAGTTAAAATGAAATTATTGAAAAAATTCTTCGGAGTCGGAGTCATTTTTTATTTTGAAGTTGAAGTCGCCTTTTTTACACGACTCATATCCCTGTTAAAAACACTTTAAAAATCTCCATACACATAAAAGCTAGGTGTGTTTCAGATTTTAGATGAAGCAGTAAACTCGTCTAACACTGATTTTGAATGTTTTTTTTTACTTTAAAGCGACTGCGAAAATGTGCCCGCAATCCCAGGAAGAGAGGTAATACCAGACGGAGCATAAAACCGGCATTTATGACGCAAGGCTGACGTTGCGGACGTCTCCTGAAAAAGTTTGCCACCCCGTCCCGCTCCCCGGCCCACCCCGCCCCACGCCACATCTCTCTTTTCATATTTTCCCGCTACGTTATTGGTCGAGTTGAAATTTGAAAACACTCACACAAAAATACATTTGAGTTTAGAATACAAGCGAGTGGCATGCAGTGCGCGCGTCGTATTTTCCCTATGTAATATTTAGATATGGGATGGACGCGTCGCGGGGCAGGGGCAGCTTTTCCGACTCCGACGCCAAATATGAATATATTATAAAGCGCGAGTGAGAGCGGTGTTCGTATTCCGTCTCTCTCTCTAAGGCTTTTCTTACCTTGAAAGCGTATACCTAACCCGAAGAGAGTTTGATCGAATACTATTACGTAAATCATTTTATTATGAAATTCATCTTAGCTTTGTTATTACTTTCAGTTGTGTTTTTATTTTATCGGAGTGGATTACGTGAATAATTTTGAATACGTAGTTCTCGGGCTTGAATCTAGCGGTAGACTGGCGGTACGTTAACAAGAGGCTCGCTTAATCTCAAAACAATTCATGGTGTTCTAGGGAAAGAGTGAATTTTTTATCACTACTATGCAATTGTATTCAATACTTAAATAAGCAATCCATTGTTACTTAACAGTCTTAACACATTTACGATATGTAACAATATGCAATTTACTGTAAACTTATCAATGTTAATGCATAAAAATATTGAAAAGCGTTCTGTGAATATTGAAGCTGTCGTAGATAATATATGTCTGATTTTACATTTATATACTGATTTGATCTGATAATATTGTTTTCTCTTAAATTAACAAAGGGTTTGAGCCAGCCTCCCCGATCCCTTTCCAGCCCACCTTTGGATACTTTTATACCAATATATATATTTTAGGTGCAGATATAGTGATTAGTCAATTCCTAGCTCTTTTTTAACATCATTCATATTACTGTCTATTGGTTAACCGAAAAGAGAAGTTTAACAATTGACATTTTACATGAAAAAACCAGAATAATTTTCCTGACAATCGGAAGCCCTACAGTGACATTCGACTTATGGGAGTGTTGATAAACTATGCAACAAATGATTAAATACTGTGCGATTAATGACTGATTTTAACTGTTTTCATATATAAAAACTCACCGAACATTTTTTTCTGTGGCATTTTAACAAGGTCAAAATGATGATTTATTTGTCGTTTTGTTTTCAACGGTATAAGAAGTTTTAATTTATATTTATTGCACACAAAGAGAATGCGGCAATAAAATGGCTTTATTGCAGCTTTATAAAACTAGCATCTCATTAAACGAATTAAATATTTAACTACTTTTAAGGTGTTCACCGAATATTCAACTTATGTACAATTATGCTGCATCATTTTATGCGAAGGAATATTATTTTTTTATATGAAATACCAGATTTGAGAAAGAAAATATTGCATAAATATAATTGTATTTTTTTTCAATATGTATTTGCCTACTAAACAAGTGGATACCGATTGAAGGATATTATTGTCAAATAAGTGATTTGAATGGGAAAAAGAATTAATAAAAACTCTTTGCAAATACTGTTAGTAAGTGTCCAGTTAATAAAAAAATAAATGAATTATTATTGATATTGTTTCCTAATTACAGCATCTTTTGATATATATGCTTTTAAAAGAATATCGAACGAAAGAAAAATTTAGAATTGGTCAGTGATCTAATGAAATAATTTTAATTTCGTCTTTTCGTCTGAATTTGGATTTTTTTTTAAGTCCGTAAATCTCTCATGTTCCAACCGAATATTCAGATAAAATTGTTTAAATTAAAAACAATGTTTATAAAAATGAAAATGTGAATATTTGAAGACCTCTCTAAAATACCAACATTTAATTTCAACGATATGGGCTAAACGGGTTTTTAAATGTAAAACGAGCCCTTTTTATGTTTTTTTTTTAAATCTGGTATTGAGCAATAAAGTGGTAATACCATTACTTCACCTTTTTACAATTACGTAAGTGTAATAAAACAGTAAATATTTAAAGAAATAAAAAATGGCGACCATATATCTTTCTCTTGAGGAATAACAACATATAATACAAAAGATCCGGAAGCGTAACTACAAAACCCCAGAACCATAAAATTCATTATAATCTTTCATCGGGTTTGTGAGGGGATCATATTTTAAAAGTGAAAATATTGTAAAACAACGAATAATACCCATTGAGGGAGGCGTGGGTGATTTATAACACTTTCGTTATGGACGTCAGAAAGGGTTGTCGGCTTGCCAGTGCAGATATATCAAACTCATTCATAGCGAAGGGCAAGTTTTAATCCTTGAATTAAATGTATACAATTCTATAAAATAATTGAAATTTACGCGAAATTAACAATGTATATCGACTGTGAAAAGGAAAAAGAACGTAACCCAGACATATCAAATTTTACAGGAGACGCTAAAAATGTATTTTGATGATTTTGTGACATATGCAAATAATGAATTACACACAACCTTGAAGTGCACGGAGAATTCTAAACTGGTTTTCAATTAACATAATCTAGTATTAATCAAAGAAATTGACTAGGAAACACGTTTATTTCAGCCTTTTTTCTGGGTTATAATTTTCACAAGCTCATCTTTTTTCAAACTTAATTGCTAAATTTAGATATTAATTTGACATATGCAACTTGCATCCTTTTGATAGAATGTGTATCAAATTTGATACATTGCGATTATCGATAAAAACCTGTTTTGAAAAAACTGTGGGTTACGTCCTTTATCCTTTCCACAGTCGATATAGTTTCACAAAACATGTGTTATATTGTTGATAGATAATTTTCCATCACGCCATCGTCAGTACAAAGTGTATAATAGTTGGTTATAAGTACAGTAATGACTTAAGCATAATAACTGTTAATAATTCGCAAAAAAGAAAAACGTTACTTTTTGGCATACATAATATACAGAGTTACAGAAAGTAAATTTTAATTAAATATTAGGTATAATCATTATACATGTATTTAAATCTGTTGAATCCGTAGCGCAGTGGTCAACGTCGTTGGTTTTCGTGACGGATATTACGTGTTCGAATTCTAGTACAAACAGCATTTTTCAATCAATTTATGCTTCACATTAGGAGAGGACAAGAATAAGTAAAACCTAAAACGTAAATACTTTATCAGTCGAAATAAAGTCAACTGTATTTTATTTACATCTTGAACTTATTCCGTTATCCTGCAATACATTTCATTTTTTAATTACTACAGTAAAACTTCATTTTAAAAAACAAGTGTCAAAGATTCAAATGAGATTTAAATTTAGTTTTGTGGTATGGATATTTCAATAATTAAATTATTATAAAGCTGTCCTCTTTTTTCGTATTTTACTTGACCCACTATTATTGGTAATAGCAATAGATTTAAAAAAAAAAAAAAACCATGCCCACTCTCAATGTAGAGCATATGGTCTCTTAATGTATTTTATTTTAACAGAAATTTTTCTACGAGAACTGCTTGTTAACCAATTTTCAAACCTCTCTTTTTTTATAAAGTAACTAATCGCTCTCGCTGTGGCCCATTTTTAGAATTGAGTATTCGTAAAAGGAATCTTCATAAATCGATTAAAAATTACATGTTCATACAGACCCAAGCCCGTGGGACCACGAATCAGATAATTTATACTTGGAAAATAATACCATTTATTAAAGAACTACACCAATTTTATAAATCAATGACTAAAGAATATTTTTTATAGAAATTTTGTTAAATTTATTACTTTTAGTTTTATTTTTTACGATACAATAAAGTCAAGTCGAAAAATTTAAGGCTAGCGGGCCCGTCTATTCAACATATTAGTTTTGAGGGATGAAAGATTTCATATTTTTTCAACGGCTTTTTCAGATAGTCACAAAATTAGCTGTAACGGGCGCGTGCCTCGGACAGGTTTTTGATTTTTTTAAAAGTTTATATTGTATGTGTGTCAGCTATCAGGATCGATCATCGAGCGATACTCATTTTTTGCGTCTAATTTACTTTTAATATGCTTAATGATTGATTGATAGATTTTTAGATTTTTTGTATATACCTACTACATAAAAACATGGAAGGGTTATACGATAATCATTTTTAATTGATTTGGTATAATTTAAGATCACTGCCGCCTGTGTGGTCTAGTGGTCAACGTCGTTGGCTACCGCTACGGAGGTCACGAGTTCGAATTCCAGTACGGGGAGATTTATAAATTGATTTTTCTATCGATTTATGAATTTCTATTCAAAGGCATGGATGTATGTGATGTCTTGGATTCCCCCCTCCCACCCATCCTATCCTATGAACGGGGCGTATCGAGAGCGATTAGCTAACCACTAGTCCTGTCCTAGCACTATCCTTCTATTCCTACTCTTTTTGGAAAAAGAGAGGTTGAGCAACTGAGTAACGAGCAGTTCTCGCAGAAACACTTCTGTTGAGATAAACTCCATTAGGAGTCCATATGCTCCACATTGGGAGCGGACATGGTAAAATAAATAAATAATAATTTAAGGACTAAAAACCTAACAATTAAATAGCAACTTATTTTAAATCGCTTTATAAAAATCCTTTCCCCAGCCCCCCGGAACGTTTTGTATCAAGCGGAAAATTTAAATCCCCACGCTTATGTAAATTGCACCCATTCAGGAAAACCCATTTGCGTTTTAAAATATGACCTAAGCGCGTTTACCCCGTCCGTGTAATGTGCCATCCAATCCCAGTCCCCCCTAACCCTTTTATTATGGAAAAAAGTTAATGCGCACCACGTGCCGCTGAGTACACTGTCAACCCTTTAGAGACCCAAAAACAACCCCTTACTCAATCACACACACTTACCCACATGAAGCTGTTTGCCTGCGATGTTTTTACATAAGGCTGAAATTTGTGTTTAAAATCTGAAATTCGACCATCGTATATTATATAAATATTGAATGCTTGGATATAAGAAAGACAAAAAATACCTTTTTAAAACATATAAACAAAAACTAGGTATAAAGTTGTTAATCTAAAAAATCTAAGGATGTTTTTTTTAAATGAATAAAGTAAGTTTATAAGTCGCAAACAAAACCTTTTAATTTTTATTTATATTTAATTAAATGTTTATTTTTCTATCATTATCTTTTTGAATATGACGAGAACAAAGATGTTTGATAGTTAATACGTAAATTCTTTCTTTCAAACAAAAATATGTATTTAAGCCATTTATAAATAAGTGAGTTAACTTCTTTTATTTTTCACAACGGCTGAGAGCAGGACCCTTTTAACTATAATTCAGCTGTTGTCTGTGTGGTCGAGTGGTCAACGTCATTGGCTTCGGGTACAGAAGTCACGGGCTCGAATTTCAGTACGGACAGTTTTACAGATTGATTTTTCAATAGATTTATCAATTAGTGTATTTTTGTTCTTCCGCGACAAACTGTTCCGAAACATTTGCCGTTTAGTAATAATATCCTCGCGCCTCCCCATACTTCATTTCATGTAGTGACTTGCCGCCTGTGTGGTCGAGTGGTCAACGTCGTTGGCTACCGCTACGGAGGTCACGTGCTCGAATTTCAGTACGGACAGTTTTACAGATTGATTTTTCAATAGATTTATCAATTTCTACTCGAAGGCATGGATGTATGTGATGTCTTGAATTCTTCCCTCCCGCCTATCCTATCCTATGAACAGGGCGTATCGAGAGCGATTAGCCAACCACTAGTCCTGTTTTAGCCCTATCCTTATATTGATACATTCTTCGGAAAAAAGAGAGGTTGAGAAATTGAGTACTAAGCAGTTCTTGTAGGAACACTTCTGTTGAGATAAACTCCATTAGGAGTCCATGTGTTCCAAATAGGGGGCAGACATGGTAAAAATAAATAAATATAACGATGCCAATTATCAATTTCACAATTAGACACATTAGATAATATTGAATTTTGATATTCTTTGTTTAATAAATTCTAAAAGGTTAAAACATTTTCGACGAATGTGTTAAATAAATAATGAAAGAGACTGTTTTATTAAAAAAATGAGAATTGCTTAAAGGAAATTCTGTATGGTTTTTTACTAGTCGAACATACATTTTATATCATCTATATTCGAACTCTTTCAGTTCTGGTGAAACCAGATATTTTCTCATGCTAAAAAAGTATTTGTATAACTAAGTAATCGACCTATATTTTATGATGGATATAACGAATATTCACACGAGATTTTGCGTATAAAAGGGGAAATTCATTTTTTATCCATTTCAGGTAAGCAAGGGTGCAAAAAAAAGCTATTCACATTCAGCGACTGTAAGGAAATAAGAACAATTTTTGGGTCAGATTTTATGCACGTTTACTATAAAATTGATGCGTTTTTTAGGTAAATCTTCATTGTTCAGTTAACCTTTTTATATCAAAATCTAGATTATTCAAAAAAATCTATGACAGCGTGTGACTGGAGATGTGAGTAAAGAAGTAAAAAAATACCAATAATGGATTAAATATTTCATAAGTTGTGTGAGATTTCTCGCTTCCTAACCGAGTAGTAGGCGCTCTCGGACTCTCTCCATACTCAGTTGCGCGTTAAAAGGATCGAATCCTTGATTGACCACTTATTAAAATATTGATTATTTAATTAATTTATGGTGTATAATATTATACAACCGATTAATGTAGTTATTTCAAATCATTATCGATAGTCGGTGTCTTGACTTTTTTAACGAAAATTTACTTATCATATTATTTCATCAATCTTTTACATTCATTCGGAGACTCGAACCTTTCTCCGCGCGACCCACAATCGTGTTTCACGAAAAATCATTAGCCCAAACAACTCGGCTACGGAGGCAGAGCACATAAAATATAACATTCGCCCGCTATGGTCTTGTTGGTAAGAGCTTGTTATACCGACCAGTTTGGGTTCGATTCCTGGTAAAGTCAATGTCAAATTTAGAATTTTCAATTTGATACCTAAGACGTGGATGTTTGTGATGTAAATTTACATCGAGTTTTTTTCGTATGATCGTTCAACTTTAAAATATTTGGCTGAAATGCCAAATATATTAAAAAAAATAAGCATTAATATTCAAGAACAAACAATATTCCTATCTTAATATTTCGTTTAATACATAATTACGACAGATCTCCCTCAAGAGAGCCTGAACCCTGCCTGTCTCTTCTTCCAACTGGATGGATACCGGCGTCGTGGAAGGCCACTGATGACCATACACAGGATGTACTCAGCGGAATTGCGGGACGCTGGGTTGATCTGGAAGGAAGCAAGGAGACTGGCTGGGGATAGAGAGTCATGGAGGAACTTCGTGGTGACCATATGCTCCGTATAGGGAGCGGATATGGAATAATAATAATAAAAAACATTATTAACTTTCAAATGAAATAAATACGTATAAAATTGGACAAGCATGGTAAAATATATTTGGACAGAAATTATGAATTAAATACGGTAATATTTTGTTCGGGTTCTTTGCGAATTAGTCTTGATTCAAAAAAGTTAAATAAAATGCCTTAACCTTTAAGTGTAAGTGTAACCAAATTATACAACCCGGTAAGCAGTAACTTATCATGATGAAGTACGTGACTCCTTGAATGTCAGTTATCGTCGATCTTCGACCCGTGAGCATTGGGCAGCGATACTCATACTACGGCATAAAATTATGTTAAAAAAATATATTCAACTCAAATCAACCGAATACAAAGATGAAATGTTTGTTTTGGCTTTTTATATCACTTAAATTTGTATTATTAGTGTATTTTTTTTCTTCCGCGACAAACTGTTCCGAAATATTTGCCGTTTAGTAATAATATCCTCGCGCCTCCCCATACTTTATTTCATGTAGTAATAAAGACTTACGGGGCGTATCGAGAGCGATTAGCTAACCACTAGTCCTGTCCTAGTCTTTTCCTTCTATTCCTACTCTCTTTGGAAAAAGAGAGGTTGAGCAACTGAGTAACATGCAGTTCTCGTAGAAACACTTCTGTTGAGATAAACTCCATAAGGAGTCCATATGCTCCAC
This sequence comes from Himalopsyche anomala, assembly GCA_031772345.1. Classification (NCBI taxonomy): domain Eukaryota; kingdom Metazoa; phylum Arthropoda; class Insecta; order Trichoptera; family Rhyacophilidae; genus Himalopsyche; species Himalopsyche anomala. Next base: position 26,076,426 of record CM062828.1, read on the forward strand.
GTTGGGAGCGGAAATGGTTTAAAAAAGACACGTTTTAAAAGGAACATAAATATTTTTAAATTTTCACGCCTCTCTTTGCTATTAATAGCCCACGCCTCCTCAGAGAGGAGCGCCATTGGAAATCGCTGATAACTAATAATTTGCACCAACTAATTTTATAAATTGACTAATAGTTTTATCTGTACATTTTGAGTGGACCTGGATAAAAAATATTTATTACATATGATGTTTAACTATTCAAGGTCATTGGCACAAAAAAGGTTTATCTCATCTGATCCGCCTTACCGTTTCTCAATGAAATTTATTGTATTGACGACCGTTTTTGTGAATCGACCAACGAACAATATTGGTAACCGATGGATTCTTTTTTTTTATTTGATAGTAGGTAGTTACTCCAAATAACGAATTGGTAGTGAAAGTTTTTATCTGCATTGTATCTAACGATATTCTTTTAATCGATTTCGATACTATGTTACGACACTTATATAATCGAAGTGATAAATATCGATTAATTATTTGGATCGGTTGCATTAAGTTTTTGTCGAAATTTGACATAATTTATCATAGAAAATTAATGTTGCGTACATTTTTAATGAAATCATAAGTTTTTTTTAATTGCCGGAAATTATTCAAGTAGTAAATTAATTTTATAATTAATCAATACAGAACAATAAATATTTTTATACCATTTTTTAAATTATTATACAATATTATTTAAGATAAATGATTAGTTTTTTTTTGTATTTGGACCACACACCACAATAAGTCATTGCACCAAATCCAGAGCACAAAATAGGCATTTGTTATATTTTGAATGTACAGGAAGATCAAGTATCTAAAACTATTTGATTAATAAAAGGCTTGTATTTTTCCGGTCTGAATTTTAATACAGATTCAATCATAATTTTTATCACATTGGTCTGAATTTATATTACATTGGTCAGAATTTATATAAAATAGTCATAACTTCAATGAAATTGAAAAAAAGCCTATCCTAACCTAAGCAACCAAAATGGTTATAAAAATTTGACCGTTCATATTTTTATTCTGACCAAGAATTGAATTTTGTTCAGACCAAAAGTTTATTTGAATTCTGACCAAAAATTGATTTAAACTCTGACCATTTGATTTGTTCCCTTAATTAAATTATTAAAAAAAGTATCAAAATTTTGAAACCGAAATTGATAAACTTTCGTATTTGAATTGGCAAAATACAATTTTTGTCTACCTTTGCTTTGCGTTATACATTCGGTGGCGTAACGTTTTGCTAGTTCAAGAATTTTATTGAATATTTAAAGGCAGTATTTATGAATAAATAAAAAAAAATACAGTTCTATAAAACTACGAATATGGTATTGGATCCAACGAAAATAAATATTCATCAGTCATCACAATAAAAAGTATTGTAATTTATGCTGAGTAAAAACGATCCTTATTTAAATAAAAGAAAACGAATTTAAAAAATGTACTTCACCGACTGAATACAAGGTAAATTATTTTAGCGATCGCCGTTTGATTAAAAAAACATGTATACCACACATCATTTAAAAATGGAATATTAAACAAATGAATTATTTCAAATCGTTCCAAATACTTGCATCTAACTGATCGCTTAAATACGTTTCCCATGACGCCTGGAAACTAAGAATGTAATAGGTATTGTCACTTTATAAATCGATATAAAATATTCAATCTAATACTTTCGATGGTTTTGGCGGTAACTTTGTGGAAGTTCATTTTAATATAAAATTGAAATTAACTTTGATTATTCCATGTATTGTGTAACTAACCGTGACACGTGTTTCACCTCTTTCAGAAGCATCTTCAGACTTACTATCGCAAATTTTGCTTAATGCGATAGTAAGTCTGAAGATGCTTCTGAAAGAGGTGAAACACGTGTCACAGTTAGTTACACAATACGTGGAATAATCAAAGTTGATTTAAATTTTATATTCAATCTAAGATCATCGCCCTGTGTTATCGTAAGCTACATATAACAAATCAAGTTAATTAAAAGGTATCATTTAATTTTCGTCAAATTTTATAGTTACAGTTCAGAAAACAGTCAATTTTTCGACCCGTTCGTAATGAAGTATTTTTATATAATGTCTGACTAAAGATATCACAATCAAATGGAAACATTATTTCACTTCATATGACATTCAAAAATAAAAAAAAGGAATTGATTATAATATTCAAAGCTAAAATAAAATACTACTAGTTCAAAAAATGTGATTAATCTACCAGTGCTATTTTGTTTTAGTAGATCATGGTGACTGGTGACGACATAGAAAGTGCATATACTGAGCTTAGAGAAAACATAATTGGCTGCATAGAATTCTAGACGTTAGATGGTTCGACTTCGTGAGTTATTTGGAAACTGGGTAACATACCAAACAGCTCTTATGTCACATCGGCAGTGGCTGAGAGATGGTTAAGACTCGCGCTATGGACGTCTCTGGAAAGCCTCAACCCCGCTTTCTCCTTCTTGACGTCCTGCCCGACAATCAGGTGTGTAGGGTAATATCCACAATGCTTAATCGGTGGAATTCAAGCATGCTGTTATGTCATAGTGAAACCAAAGCGATTGACAGGTGGCAGAGAATCTTGAAGTTTCCGCGTGATGCTCATGTGCTCCAAACAAAGAAAACATAATACGATTGAAGAAAATTAAGAAACTGAAGAATTATACTAAATAAGCATTATTGTTTAATAATTTCTTTTAATTATAATGTTATGATGTTCCTCATACTTAAATATTGATGTGTGTAATAAATTATTTGAAGATATTTTACCCTGAATAGAAATGCAAAAATATAGGGGTGCGTGATTATGCGATATTTTGAACAGTGGCCGTCGGTTGTTATATTTATTCTTCTTAGGGGTCGCGCTTTCAAAAATTAAGTTTATCGCGAAGGTCATTTAGTACGAAAGTTGCAAGAGTAATTCGCTTTATCAATGATTTAATGACAATTGTTCGTTGTTTGTTTTATATTGGTGTTTAATATTGTTGTTATAATTCACGAAGTTGATCAACCTTAATGCCACTAAGACATCTCAAATGAACAAACAATTATCAATGTATCACCGTTACTCAAACCCCTAATTTGATTGATAATAAATACCAGTTTAATTTAAACTAATTTATCTTGATTAATCTCATACTTGTCGTTCTTTGAAAGACTTAAGTCGGGTTTAATAAATGTAATACTTTAATTTAATAAAAAATATTATGTTAGAGTAAATAACAAGATGTTTTGTGTATCTCATCTATGGCAGTATATAAAGCTGAGTAAATGCAGGTTTAACCCATAACATGCCATCCTAAAAAATCACGTTCCCTGCTATGATGGCATCTCAGTTTCACTGTTTATTGACAGTATTTAAGCCTAAGTTAGAAGCTAAAAAATAATTTTAAAAATATATATATGCTAATAGAATACCTAAAATGATAAATACTTATTGACAATATTAAGAGAAATATTGAATGATTTAATGGCTCAACTATTTACGATTGCATCATGGGCATGGAGGTGTTAAACATAGTTCTGACGATGGTAGACGCCGGAATAGCTATAAACTCATTTTATTTAAAAAAATGTAGAACTAAATACTTTGATATTTTTGCCTTTTTACAATGGAGTTCTACCAAGTAAATGACAATTAAATCAATAAATTATATTTTTTTTATGTATATAAGAAAATATTTAAAATGTAGTTTACTAAAAACTAAAAAAAATAATTGACAAATAATGAAGAGAAAGAGAGAATTCGTATTATCATATAAATGTTTTGAATTACTCGTAGTGTATTACAAAACAAAAAAATTAAATGTTGTATGAATATAGATAATAATTCATATGGGTAATTAATTAAATTTAGGTGGATTAAATAAGTGACGCCACTGTCATTCGCTGTTAAATATTATCAATATTGCGCTTCTCATGAAAGCTTGATAGATACTTTACCTATGTATGATAACATAATGGATGCACATTTTTGTATTGTGATGACTCATCATCCCTCGCAGGATGGAAATGTAAATACAAATTCACAGACAGAGGGGGATGCAAATTTCGGTGAGAAAATAAGATTCGCCAACAATGAAGTAAACAATATTATTGAGCTATGAACGTTGAAATCTGTTCAATTTACCCCTATTTTACTTAAATATGGATTTTTGGAATCTCATGTTAAATTTACTTCTATTCAAATTGTGTTGACGTTAAAAATGGCATAACTGAAAGAATAAAAGAATTTAAAAAGTGTCTTCTTCCTGGAATAATGGGGATCATAAAAAAACACTTTTTCTCTTAAAGTTTTAACTATACACCGATACATCTCGTCTGGTATGAAATATACTGCTCATTTTTTAGTATATAGATAAAAGGCGTATTTGTAAAAATATTATATACAACAATAATTTTATCTTAGTGACATAAACTGTTTTATTATTTTCAATGGATATGGCAGTTTCTTTGTGGAAATTTATTTTTAATTAAAACAGTTATTTTATTATACCACTTTTAGGGTGTTCACTGTCAATACTTGGTGGAAAGGCATTATATTAGTAAAAACACAATAATCCTTTGTACTTCATTCCACTTTATTTAATATGTCAGGACCGGTTTCGCTCATTACGAGCATCGTCAACTTTTTTATACTACTGATTTTGTTGGCTTTCTGAAAAAGAATTTACAAACAAACTACCATAAGGTTATTTACTAATAAATACAAAATAATTATAATTCTTAACCTATAAATAACAAAATGAAGGTTTGAATTTCTTATTATTTTGGATACGAGACAAAACTTGGTACAAACAACAGTAGTACCTGTTTTAAAACAAATAGTAATAACAAAATATAATACTTGTGTTTTTAGAGAAAACCCTATATATAGGCTTCAATTAATATTTTTTGGGGACAAATCATCAAACTTACAACCCAATTTTTATGACAATAAAATTAAGGTAAAATCTTATTAAATTATTGAGATCAAAACAAATCATTTTTTCACAGTGGTGTGAGAAAAATGAAATGGCTTCTTAAGCTGAAATCAAAAACAATAAATTCAGAGTAAACTGAAAAAACGAGAGATATCATGCGGGGTCAGTTCCTTTGGAGATCCTTCAACGGTTTCTCACGTGTAAGTCATTTTATCCTAAGCGATGTTTTTTTTGTTAGTATTATATTGTCCTTGCTTTGCATCTTTTTACATGCAATAAAGGGAAATGTGTTTTTTAAGATATTCTCATATTTTATGAATACAATTTACCTCGGTACGTAAAATTATGCATTTTGCCGTTTTTTAAACCATTGTGGATACCGAAAGAGACATAATAAATAAATGATTTATGATTTTAGTGAAAACGATTTTTTTAAAAATAATAATGCTTTGTCATGAATATCCAATATATCTTTTTTATTATTATTTATATGTACTATAATGTCCAACGTAATGACTAAACAATACAAAAATGCAAGCAACGAAGAATTGTGCGTCATATAAAAAATCATAAATAAACAAATTTTAAGGGTAAGTGATAAATTCGTAAATAATTTAGGTATTAAAAAAATGGTTAACCAAAACATGAAATATATTCAAAATGAATTTGGCATTACTTCAATTATAGGACCAGAAGCTTTACTAGCTTTACTATCAGTAAACACTTTTTTGTAATGCCAGTATGGCTGGACGAGTGAGAGAGAAATGTGAAATGGTAGTTGTAATTTCAGGGGTTCGAATCCCAGTAATATATTGATTGTTCATTTGATTAACGTGTTTGTGTGAAATTACCTACCCATTGCAATCTATCTGATCCTCCGAAATAAGCAAAAATTTTGTACTGTCCTTAGCCTATCCTTCTCACTTAACTGTCTTAAAAAATGTTTGACAACTGAGTACCAAGCAGCTCTTGTAATAAAAATTTTGGTCCATAATTATTCTCAATAATAAAAAGTTAAAAGTAACTAGTGATATATATATATATATATATATGCCTTGATTTGTGCATCTGTGACGTATAGTATTTTATTGCATTTGCGCACAATGCGCATACAAAAGTAATGCGTTTGTGAGTTTGAGTGCTGTGTTGACAGTTGACACTGTCATCTGATAATATTATTAATTCTACAAATTTTAGCTGTAACGATTATATCAATAATTTAAAGTATTTATTTGGCAAATCTTATCTTAAAAAGAGTATATAACTATTTGAAACAGATTTTTTTTAAATATGCAATTATACCTTAATTAATTAATATCATTTTTCTAAGCAAATAAACGAATTTTATTTTTAGACGAATTTCTCATTTTATAAAACGATATTCATCATCAAAAACAAATACCGAGACAATATATTAATATACTTTAAAATTAAGCTTATCGTACATACAAGATAGCTCGTAAAAAGTAAAACCATCCGTGCATTGAAAATTCATTGAGAAATTCCCACAGAACGAAATCGGCATCGAGATCGTAAACACTGGCATCTGTGGGATGTATTAAAAGGTTGTCTTATTTTTTTCGTATTATATTTGCTTAACTGAGGATTGCACAATATATTCCTTAAAGGTTGTTTGATAATGATTTTGTGTAGCACAGGTAGTGTTACTTACAATAGCAGTTGCGTACACAGGTAGCAGGGTGAGTGGGGCAAAGTAGCCACCCTTCCTTACCTCTACTAACCTACTGAGATAATCATTTTTTTTTTGCTATTATGTATTGTTTAGCTAAGCGCCGTATTGATAAAAATTCCATACAAATATCGTTAGTATGTATGGGATAGTATCAGCGGTGGGCTGCCAATACATTAACAAGGGGCTCGCTTAATCTCAAAGCAATTCTCAGTGTTCTGGGAAAGGAGTGAATTTTTTTATCACTCCTATGCAATTATATGCAATACTTAAATAAGCAATCGATTAATACTTAATACACTTATAATATATAAAAATATGTAATTTACCGTAAACTTATCAATCTAAAAAGCTAAAAATGTACTTCTGTGTATAATGAAGTTGTCGTAGATAATATATAAGTCAGAAATTGCAGTTATATACTAATTTGATCTGAGAATATTGTTTTCTCTTAAATTAACAAGAGGCTCGCCAGCCATAGTAAAATTTAACAAGGGGCTCGAGCGAGCCCCTCCGAGCCCCCTCCAGCCTATCCATGCATATCCTCTCAGTCATCTTCAAATAATTACCAGTTGAGTGCAGTTTTTATTGGTATTGATTCGGTAAGTAAAAAAGTATCGACTTTATCTTAGTAAATAGGAAATACCTTGCGATCCTTTTGTAGCGGATTGGCACCCCACCACTGTCTTTATGCTGCAAATTGTATTCATGTGGTATATCATTCATAAGTTAATCCGTAAGACATAACGAATTTGCCTAACTTAAAGAATTTAAGCAAACAAAAGTTTCAAATATACTTACGTCTTTTTCATTCGTATAAGTAGACTTTTTAGTCAAAATATTTAATGAGGTGTGTATTTTTGATCAAATTATTGTTAACTCGATAAATACTAATACAGCGTTTTTGGTCCAATGGATGTGTGACAAATACAGTGGAATATCATATTCAATTTCAATATTATATTCATTTTACTGTCTAAGAATCTAACAAGAGTTTTTTTAGAATTTTTATAGTAAATAGCGATGTTTTCTAGAATCTAGTTAAGCCCCGAGAGAGGTTTGGGACACCACTGGACAATGCGCCAAATCTTTTCAAAATAAATTCACAATAGAGGGAGAACCTGTAACATGCATGTTTACTTCGATGCTAATCCCTGATGATCCCCAATCAATCAATCTCAATGTATAAAAAATAGTGTATTAAGAATATTGATTTTATTAAATTCAAATATCACGTTGAAAAATTATCAGTTGTGTAAATTGTAAAATTGCCAAAAAAGAATTTAAAAGATGTTTTTACAAGTTCCAGAATTGCAGTAATTTAAATCATTTTTTTTCTGATTCGTTGAAAGACTTTGGTGATTGAATAAATAAATAATAAAAAATTAATTCATATAATTGTTAATTGTTAAAAATAATTCTATAATTATTTAGACTACTATTGTATTTTGTTGCAGTGCATCAAAATAAATTTGAACCATCAGGACAGAAAAATTAAAATATCTCATTATATAGCTTATCTCAACGTTCTACGAGAATTGTTGCTTAATATATCTTTTTAGAAGATGGCAACGATAGAGATAGAGGCATAGGGCTAGAACAGAACTGTTGGTAAACTTATCGCTCTCTTTATTCCCAGTTTTTGGGTTTGGATACCGTGACTTCAAATATAAATGCCTTGATTGATTGAACAATGAAACTGATCCTGAATTGGGATTTGAGCCAGAACTGAAGCTTATTGCGACAACCACTAGAGTACGGACTAAACCTAAATGTAAATATTTTATTATTATTGAATAGTCGGGATAAGGGCTACTGGTCGAGGAGTGGTAAGATCTTTACCATTGCGATCAGATAGACCCGAACATATATGTTTTTTTTTTTAAATATTAATGCTGGCTTTTCCTGATGTTAGAGAAGCGGTCACCGCGGACTGGATTCAGCCCTAGAATAATTTTTCATCCGACTCCAATTTTTATATATAAATGTTTTATATAGTTATATGAATTAATATTAATTTCATACGATTTGTAATAAGATTCCTACAAGAATGTTTTCAAAAAAATCATCCGGCCCTCTTCTCCATAAGTTTGATGATCCCCTTGGGGATGTAAGAGCATGAATGTGAAATAGGTCCTGATCATACAAGTAAAAAATATTAGAATTAATACTTTCAATATTTTAAACCATATTATGATTCATTACCATCGCTGCATTTATGGTGCGAGAGTGCGCAGTGGTTGGATTATGACTAGCGATTCTTACGCATGAGAAAATACAAGACAGCTTTTTTAATAGCCGCAATAAACCGTCAACGATTTAATTATTTTCTCTCAGTTAATATGCAAATATGTTAATTTAAATGCTCACTAAAACAACCATTATTACATGACGTAAATGCTATCAAAAAGAGGGATTGCCGACACCAAATGAATGAATATTCAAATTTCCACGATTACCATCTCGAGTGTGCTCTTTATCAAACATAATGCGCCACTAAAACGGGTCGTTAGTCCATTTAGTGGTGTACATTTTTGAATAACGCTGCTTGTACAGGTGGATTAAATTAAACAGGTAAAGTACCCAACTTTTAAAAACATATATTTCTCATTGATAAGAATCAAAGCAATAAAATCTATGGTAAACTTACCATTAATAGACAAGACAAAAAAGTTTGTATCCAAAATACACTATAGATATCTTCGATTTGGCGGCAACTTTGTGGATGTTCATTTTAAGTTTTTTTTTTTTTGATAACATAGTTTTTCAATAAACAAGGCTTGCTGCTCAATATTGGTATTTACTTCACCTAATATAAGTAATTCATCTGCAATCAGTACTGTTAATCTTTAGTTATATTCTTCTGCGTACTTCTGGCGGTTTGCAAACCGTCAGAAGTACGCAGAAGAACAAAGCTATAGTATCTTATCCAGTGTCAAATATACGACTGTCCTTCATGCAATGCAAACATAATATTTAAGGAATAGTTTGTGGAACAGTAAGACGTTGAATATTTATTACCTTTAGAATTGCAGGAGTGAAAATAAGTTATGATCTGCAAGATTTTATGGTTTAACGTAAAATATATGCCTTTACATTTCAATTATTTTTTAGATCGAATGCTAATTTTTCACCAATGAAGTAATTAAATTGCCAAGTAAGACCTGCGCATATAAATAAACATTATTTTTAAGTACTCACAAACAATATTACGCTTTCTCCATTTTAAATAACAGTCCATGCGTAGTATTTATGTTACGAACAGAAACAATGCAATAATGCAAATGCGAAATTGTCTAATAAGGAATATTTTTCCTGTTGGAAATATGTTCATACTATTGAATATGCATTTCGGATTTATTCAAATGTACTGCTACAAAATGCAGTGATATAAAACTGGTAGAATCTGCTCATAATAAAACTGGTACTTTCACGTTATTTTTTTTATTCGTGCCTACTTCTTTATGAATAATATTTTTACCTCACAACAGTTGAAGAATCTATATTAATATTTTTCATTATTTACGTAAAAAGTCCGTGACCAAATTTGCTGTTAGTAAATATTATATATTATGAACCGCAAACGTTTAAGAAATCGAATAGGATTGTTAACCAATGCGATCTTTTTCATTATTTATTAATTTATCTTTTCACTATGAATATAAGTTTGCATTGTTCAGTAAAGGAAATATTATTTATAAAATCTATTGCTTGCCAGTGACTTTTTTTGGGTTATCATTTCCACCGAACTTACTCTGACCTAAAATTTGTATTTAGTAGTCTTCCGTGTTGCCGATTTCTAGTTAGTTTGAAAAGGTAAGAAATGTGATTTCAAATAGCTTTTGTTTTTTTTTTTAAATCTAATACAGAAACTTAACTGATATTCTGTGATTTTATATTCCTGTTAATAAGAAACAGTATCAATTATCACTTTTAGGGTGTCCACTGTCAATACTTGGTGGAAAGGCATTATATTAAGAAACACACAATATTCCTTTGTATTTATTTCCACTTTTATTTACCCAGATCAGAACCGGTTTCACTCATAGCGAGGATTATCAATCTTCAGTTGTAAATAAAAGTGGAGATAAGTTTAAAGGAGTATTGTGTTTTTCTTAGTATCAATTATGTTTCAATCATTGAAACGGTTCAATTATTCTGTTTAACTGTATTCCAGTTGAAAATTTGTTGTACTGTATCGGTCAAACATGAGATTCTAATGCTAGTCTAACGTTCGTTATTAATATTCAACCTAAAGACAGTACTAAAGATTTCGCTATTCTGTATAAAATGAATATGTATCCACTTCTTCTACAATGTTTGCTTTAACAGTCGCTCTTGGAGTAGAATTATTCCGCACACTACAGACATGGACATGGAATATGTTAAGAGTTGGTCACTACTGAATTCCATTAATGTCTTTTTCTTTATATAAGTTATAATATAAACACGTGGTAGTAGAGTAACCTTTCAATAACATTATCTCTGTTCTTCTGCGTACTTCTGACAGTTTGCTGAAGTACGCAGAAGAACAGAGCTATTTACACACAATCTATCCCTCTCTTTGTCGACGCATCGTGCTTCGTGTGCAAGTGTAGTCTTATTGAATTATTAAAAACAAACTTTATTGTGTTGTAAAAATAAACCGACCTATCTCGTCTACCAACCAGATGGATTCCGTAGTCATGGAAAGCCACTGATGAATATCCACAGAAAGTTATTGGAGCCACTGGACGCTTTGAGGAGAGGCAAAGAAACTGACAGGGGATAAAGAATATTTTAGGAATCGTGTAGTGGAAATATCATATCACATATGCTCCGAATAAAGACCAAATATGGTTAAAAAATGGTAATAACCTGCTGACTATACTTCTTTTTAGTATTAAATGAATTCTTACAAAGTAGTTTTATAAGTGTTTGATGTTTTCATAAAATAAACACCTCATATTTAGCAACTCGTGCGTCTTGAATTTAAGAAGGTCATTACCAAATATTCACACTTTATCTTATTTTGTATTTGTTACATTTGCAGTGAAAAAAATACGAAAAGGTTAACTATCACACTATTTTTGATCCAACCAACATAAATAGTCGACTGGACTACTTCCCAACAAAATTTAAATCCTTTATAACAGCAAAATATTACCTACGGAAAGTGTCTACTTACAATTGCAGTGTTTTAATTTTTATTACAATGCTCAAATGATATTTTCCCAGATACGAGATTAATTATTATAATAGCAAAGATGGAAATGTTTTCCAACAATCATTGAATCTTAAAATGGCAAGCTTATTCCATATCAGGAAATTGATTAGAATCTAACATGAATTTGTTTGTATTCTTTTACGCTTTTAAAATTAAAAAATAAATGCAATGGAATTCCTTAAATGATAATAATTGTTGCAACTGTAAGCTTAATTTTTATATTATAAGGATTTTATTGGAATCTGCTTAGAAGTAATGTTTTTTTTATTTAGAACAAAATATTTAATTTCTTTAATTTAATATTTTATTTAATTTTTGTCAATTTATGGAAAGCTTTTTGAAATCACAACATTTCATATAGCCGTGTCGACGTGTATGTAGTCTTTAAAATGTGTTTTTTTTTAAATAAGTTTACATATCGACTGTGGAAAGGATAAAGGACGTAACTTAAGCTAATGGTTTTCACTACGCCTCATTTTAAGTATCGGATATGTGGTGTGAGTAAATTTCAGAAATCGCATACATCCATGCCTTCGGACAGAAATTCATAAATCGATTGAAAAAATGCTGTTTCGTACTGGGACCCAATCCCGTGAGGTCCCACACGGAAGCCTACAACGCTGAATGAAAAAATGAAGGGACAACTAATTTTAAAATTTAACCATCTACAGAAATTGCAGTTATGTGATGATTTGATCTAAGACGAATGATTTTTTTTATCTTAACAAGGGGCTCGCCGGCCGCTCCGAAATTTAACAAGGGGCTCGTGCGAGCCCCCCCAAGCCCCCTCCAGCCCATCCCTGCTTTTATTGAAAGAGAGTAGTAGGGATAGAAGAATAAGGCTAGGACAGGACAGGACTAATCGTTAACTAATCGCTCTCTCTCTATGTCCAGTTATTAAAGAATCGGAAAGGGAGGGATTTTTAAAACATCACAAATACCCATGACTTTGAACAGAAGGCGTTAAATCGATCAAAAAAATGCCTCCCGTAGTGGGACTTGTAGCCGTGAAGTTCGGAAGCCCACAACCCTAACCGCTGCGCCATAGGATTCGACAATATTTCTATAGGATTGATAAAAAAAATTAAGCGTGTCGCTTGTTAATGAATTGGCAACCCAACGCGCTAGGTATACGAGTTTATTAAAAGTACATTTCGAACAAAACCGTACAGAAAAATTATTTACGACACAGAAATAACAGACGAAAATAACACGTACCATAAAATTCAATGATTTTAATTAAACATTGTTTTGTTGTAATTTCATTGTATTTTTAAAGCTGTCATACATGTTTCCGTCCACGCTGTAAGTGGTTCTTGTATTAATTGCCACCATAAAAAGATGTTGCCTGGAAGTTTCTGTACTGACGGAATAAAATCGTTATAATTATTATGCTCTGTGAACATGTTTAGTAAAATATTTTTTTCGCTTATGCAATTTATCGTACATGAAGTGTTATTAAAATTAGCATAATTGTATAGATTTTAAGAAGCTTGATATGGATTTGGGCTCATGTTTTATCGCGCATGATGTTCGACATTTGAATATATAAACGAAAGTCAAACTAAACTGTCTTGACTGTCATTGCAAACATTTGGCACTGGAACGATAAACTTCAGCTCACTTGGCTATGCTTGCCACAGGGTTATAAAATCGTCTCGTCATAGCCCCGAACTTGATTTAAATTTGCAAATGAAACGTTGCTAAAATGCACAACGGATAACAAGAAAACCGTGAATGAATGATTTACTTTGCAATTGAATACTTAATCTTGCATGATAATTATTTGGTCATTTTTAGATGCATGCAGTGGTGGGCTGAAGGGGGCTCGAGGGGGCTCGCTCGAGCCCTTTGTTAAAATTCGGTGCGGCCGGCGAGCCCCTTGTTAAGTTAAGAATTTCATTCGTCTCAGATCAAATCAGCATCTAACTGCAATTTCTGTTCAACTGTAATACGAAGATGTATCATCTATAGCAGTCGTGGGGAACCTGCGGCCTTTTGGCTACTTTGGTGCGGCCTTCTGACCAATTCTGTAATTCTGTATTTTTTTGAAAAATTCGTGGATTCCTAAAATTATATCCTATAAATCAAAATCAGATAATTGAAATAAATGCAGGAATAAAATTATCAAAATAAAAAATTTATCCATTTTCTAATTTTTCACGGGTTGCAGAGGGTAAAAGTGTAATAGATAAGATAGATATGTTATGTATTATTTTTTATATTTAGTAGTTACATAATTTTATCAGCTACTTCAGTCACTCTCCACCCCTAAAATAAATTGCACCTGCACCACAGACGGCGTGACTCATTGTAAAAAGATGAATTTCGGTCGCAAATTTATACATATGAAAATATAATCATAAAAAAAATAGCATTTAGTTTTCTATCAGTGACAATTCAGATTATATAAATTTGCTACTGAATAATTTATTTATCTATCAAACACAGTTTTTTGTTATGTTCAATGAAAAGTTTGGTGATGAAGTACTTGTTATTTTGGGCCATATGCATTTTGGTCTAAGCTTGTGCACCACTGTGCTAAAACGAGAATTGCTTGTTAATTAGTTTAAAGTAAGATTTTAAAGATAAAGTTACGGCAGAATTGAAAAATCGGAAAAGTGGGAGAGAACACAGAAATCTATGAACGAACATTCAAAAAAAGGATTTGAGCGCGTGACCACCGTAATTGAAGACAACGGTGCTGACACACTCGACGATATATCAGTAATATTAGAATATTTCCACATAATATTCTCAAAACAAAATAACAAAGAGGTTAGTTATCATGATCCAAATTTCATTGGTATGACATCAGTTAGTATACGAAATGATAATAGATGTTATGCTGATTTAATAAATCAAAATTTAAAATATTTATATCAAACATTTGATAATTTTTCTATTTATGATAGCGAAATAGTATCATAGCAGATATATGTTAATAATGCTGATTTGTGTATGAAACAAAATTTCAAATCGTTATACTAATTTTCATACAGCACTGCTGTCTTTGATAACACAATTGTTTTTCTAATAAGGCGGATTGTAAAACGAAATTGGCACGCGACCACATCGTTTGCATCTACCGCCCCCGTAAAATTAAGAAGATTATCAAATAACGCACAACAAGCTAAAAACACCTTTACAAATATCAAAATACATACTCGAATAGTAAAACTAATAAGGCGCAGTTAAGTCAATATGGAATAACTGGGTGTAGATTTTAAATTAACTATACTGGAAATTTCCTGTTTTGAACTACATATTTGTCTGGAATATTTTTATATGCGTTTGTTACTCAATATAATATCATTAGATATATGGTTAATGCTTTGGCTTAAAAAATATTAAAATAAAAATTAAATAATGGAAGCAAACGAATTTTAAATTTAAATTTTAATTTATGTGACCCCGTTCGTCCTCTATTTCCGAAGTTTACAGCTTATCTGCTTTTGATTTCCGCTGTAAGATTTTTCGAATGTTGACGCGTATATATCTAATATTTTGTAGCATTTTATTACAACTGAGTACCGACAATATTTTTTGCATACTTTTGTTGATATTAACGTTGTCATATACTAAGTTGGCCATTAAATGAAGAATTATGTCCTGTGTGGACAGAAAGAAATACGCAGTCTTTGAGTCAACTCATTGAAGCAATACACATTAGGTTTATTTAAAAACACCGCGGACTTCAAAGTCGCCAACAATTTGTATACGTATTGTTAAATGAAATAATAACGTTTTTACAGAGTTTTATTTAAAAATGATACTATATTTATTAACCTTTCTGATAGCAGTTGCTTTCAAAGTAAAATATATATCTTATATGATTTCATACTATAATTAAAAATAAGATTATTTTAAGAGATTGTAGATAATTGTTTTGTGTATCCAATTTTTTATAATAATGGGATGAAGACGAACGAATTGATTGAAACATAAATGAAAATAATATAATGGAATCTATTTTCTATTGTGATACAACCAGTTAAGTAACAATGTTATTTTTTTTATGAATATATAATTTTATTATAAACATGAAGATTATTGTCTAGCCAACATCTTTCTGATTTGAAAAGAGTCCAAAAATCCATAGTGCCTAGTGTTGACAGTGTAACCCATTCAAATAAAAAGAGAATCGAAAAAATTCCATCAATCAATAATGATTTACTTAATTCGTAGGTAAATAATATTGTTTGTTTTATTTAACATGGTTTTGTGTGCTTCATACTATGGTAACTGCGTAAATTGTTGCAGTGTTGAACGCTTGAAGATATTTGTTTCTCTTACTTAATTAATATATTTTAGAGCATTCCCTTCTCTAGTAAGTCCCTTCTTATGTGCACTGGTTTTACTCATCACGAGAATTATCAACTGATCTTTGTTTTATGGTAATACTGTTTTATATTTCATCATAATATTCGCGCTTCACAAACATGTATATTTTTTATAGTTTTTAGATCCATATCGACTCTGGAAAGGAAAAGGGACGTAACCGACAGTTTTTTCAAAAACATTGTGATTATCATTTTTTTATTGATAATCACAATGTATCGAAAATGATACATGTTCTGTCAAAAGGATGCAATCTGAAAATGCCGAATTAGTATCTAAATTTAGCTTTTAAGTTTGAAAAACATGACCTTGTTAAAAATTTATACCAAGAAAAAAGACTGAAATAAAGGTTTTTCCTAGACATTTTTTAAAATTAATATCAGATTATGTCAATTAAACACCAGTTTAGAATTCTCCGTGCACTTCAAGGTTGTGTATAATTCATAATTTGCATATGGCCCAAAACTATCAAAATTCATCAGTTTTTTGCGCCTCCTGTAAAATTTTATATGTGTGGGTTACGTCCTTTTTCCTTTCCACAGTCGATATCTTACTTACTTTAAAAACTTAATAAGGCTCGTAGTTTTTCGGTCAGAATTTATATGAAATGGTCATAGTTTAAATGATTTTTTTAAAAATCTAACCCAATCTTATCTAACCAAAATGGTAATAAAATATTCTGACCGTATAATATTTATATTCTGACCATTTTATAACATCTTCCTGACATGTTATATTTATGGCACGAATTGTTTGCGTCTCCGTGTCAACATGCCCACATTAATTTCATTCTTGTTTGTCGCGTAAAATATTCAGAGATGCTAAATAGAAGCTAATTACAATCGGCAAGATCAGAAGGAAGACTACAGCTCCAATTTGAATTGGCCGCTCTTAATAAAATGGTGTCTTGATTCCAAAGCATTGTATTTACGACGAAATATTGTTTATTGTGTGAATCCCAACCTCGTCAAGCTTGGAGTATGTGTACAATTGATTACGTCGCGAGTAAGGATTCTGTGTCGAGACGTCCCGGGACTTTTAAGGTTTTTTGCTGTCTTAATTCCCGGGACTTTGTTGTTAAATGTCCCGGGACTTAAGAAAGCCAAATTGTACATTTTAATTTTGATAAAACCATTCTTACAAATAAAAATTGGATGCAAACTAATTTTGTTACCTTAAAAGTTAATTTTGATTTAAAATAAATTTACATTGGTGTCTATCATCTGATGTTGTTTTATTTACGAATGTTTTTCACTATTGTACAAAGTTACCAATGTCTCAATAGGACAAAAAAGGTATAAAAGCTGTATGTATTGTGATTTGTGAAGTAACGGTCATATTTTACCCAATTCATTGTTATTTTTTCAATACATGTACCGTTATCATCCCTTTTTAGTACATACATACAAATATTTAATTTAAATAAATTTATAATTTTATTAAAGGGGAAATAAAAGTCCCAAGTCCCGGGAAGTCCCGGGACTTTGACTTTATCACGTCTCGAGTCCCGGGACTTTGAAAAACCCGAGACTTCAGAATCCCTAGTCGCGAGTAGTAACAAAGATTTTTGTCTGTCTATTTAGTGAGCCAACGAATTCATACTTCATTCAGAGCGTTTATTGATGTTTAATTACCTCGTACGCTATGCAACTTTGAATAAATAAACGAAGCAATTAGTTAATAAAAAAATTACCCTCTCCGAATAGTTAGCTTGTATTCTTATAATTCTAAAATATCTTGAGTATTCAACGGGTCTGAAGAGTTGCAGACAAATTCGTGGAATCGTGCTGTTTTGACTGAAGTCTAATTTATTTTTTATCTATGTCCGCTCCCAGTGTGAAGCATATGGCTTCCTATTCCGGATCATATGATGGAGCTGTTAGCGTTGTGGGCTTTTGCACCAGACCTCACGGGTTCGAGTCCCAGTATAAACAGCACTTTTTCGATCGATTTATCGGTTTCTGTTCGAAGGCATAAGTGTTTGTGAGCTGAACAGCTGGGCGTAGCGAGAGCGATTAGTTTACAACAGTCCTGTTCTAGCCTTATCCTTCTATCACTACTACTCTCTTTGAAAAAAAAGAAAGGTTAAGCGACTGAGTAACAAACAGTTCTCGTAGAAAAACTTCTTTTGAGATACCTTTAAATTAATTTAAAACAGTTGTACTTTTCAGTAGATATAAACAAATTTAAATCGTTCAAATTATGTACATTCACACAGATTATGTCACTAACGATCTGGGTTTCGACTTTCGGCATCTTCAGGAGTTCAAGTGCACGGATGAACTTGAACTGACTGAAGATGCCGAAAGGCGAAACCCGGGTCGTTAATGACAAAACTCGTGTGAATGTACATAACTTGAACGATTCAAATTTAATGTTGAAATTCCACCAAGCACCTTCAGTCAAAATCTTAAATTAGATATAAACAATGTTTTTTATTTTTGTTGGAGTCGTATTCGTAGGCGGAAACAGAATTGATACATACTTTCAAAACTCCCCCCTCCCCCTGGTATTTAGTTATATTAACTCTCATGTCTCTAAAAATGCTTTATTATACATATGTCGATATATTTCAATTATAGAGCGGAAACGAATATTCATATGACCAATCTTATCTTGATTTGAGTCATATATTTGATTTAAGTCTGGACAGTTTTGCATACTAAGTAAACATTTTCAAATGATAGTGATCGTTCAATCTCGAAATGGTTTAGTCCAAGTGAAATGTCGCTTATTTATGCCGTCCAGGTTTGAATTCTGGCAGCATATAATGTTCGTGTGTGCGATGCTTAATAGCGAATGGATTCACTAGCAGTGACGCACAGGCATGGCGGAATAAATTATTGGCTAAGCCACTTGGCACGCGCCAGTGATGGAATTAAATCATTACAAGGATACAGATTATATATACATATGTCTATGTGACTAAAGAATATTTTTTTTCATCGCATGTATTGTTATTATTATTTATATTAGATAAAGATGAGCGTAAGAATAGAGGCTACACATTGATAATCACAAAATTTGCTTGTGCTTAACTTTGGAAAATGCTATAAGTGAAAAAAATACATTTTTCTATCGAAGCTATTTTTTCTATGTAAAATGTTGAGATACCTATTAAAACATAGCCTGAACTGACAATAAAGCTTTTTTGTCAGTTCATTTCGACTTTTCCAATCCTAAAATAATGTAGTGAGAGTGATTTTTTAATCACTAGTCCTGTCCTGTCGCCTGCTGTAGCTCAGTTGTTAAGAGCTTGCTCTACCGATCACGCAGGTCTGGGGTCGATTCCCGGTCAGATCACAGTAAATTTGAGAATTATCCAATTCAAAGTTGTGATCGAAGACTGGGAGCTTGTGATGTCAATTCACACCATTTCCTCTCGTCTAATCCTTCTGATCCTTTAATAACTGGGCGTAGAATAGCGATTAGCCAAACACTAGTCCTGTTCTAGCCTTATCATTCTTTCCCTACTCACTTCGAAAAAAGTGAGGTTGAGCGATAACAAACAGTTCTCGAAGAAAAACTTCTGTTAAGATACCTCCACTAGGAGGCCATATGCCCCACATTGGGAGCGGACATGGATTTAAAAGTCCTGTCCTAGCTTTATTCTGTCCCTTACCTCTTCCTAAAGGAAACGTTAAATAACTAAGTCAAACACAGTCCTCGTAGTAAAAAAATATTGATACCTAAATGGAGGTCATATGGTCAGGGACGCCCCGAGGGCATAGGCAAGTTGGCAGTTGACTAGAGAGCGGCAAATGGTCACAGATTTTTTAAATGACTAAATATTTGACACGAATTTGATTTAGAATAAATATGATGTCTTCAATATCTTAACAAAGTAACAAATCAAGATTCGATACTTATACAATTTGGGTGCTGGGATTATTTTTTATGATGTGTAGTGAAGGTAATAGATTTTTGTTCATGATTACTGATAATAATGTGGGCTTTTGGATCATATTAATTTGTGAGGATCTTTGTGAATAAAGTACATATTATGAACCACCTGAAAGCAAAACGGAATAAGTGTCAAAAGATTCGTTTGAGTATGTACGTACGTGAGTAGAGGATTCGAACTTCTATATGTGTATATTTATTCCTATAATAATGGGAAGGAATGAAAGAAAATGGGCGCTATTTTAGGGGCCTGCCTAGGGGCGGCACATATACTAGGAACGTCACTGCATATGCTCCTCATTGGAAACGGATATAAGAAATGAGGTTTTTTCCAGAGGATGAAAATGTATTACGATTCGTTAGGCAACCTGTGGAATAACAAAGTTATCAAATCTAATTAATAGTGTGAAAAATGAATTTCCGCCAAATCCATCGTAAATGTTTGCAATGAATTCAATTTAAATAGAAGTGTTTATATTTCGTTTAATATGTAATATTTATGCATACAAGGTTTCTTATAATTAAATTCTCAAATCAGTAGTGTAGTGGAGCGGAGGTGCGTAGGGTCGGTGCTCACACACCTTTACTAAACTACAATACTTTACTAAACTACGAGACCATTAAAGTATTATAATAAAACAGCGCTCCCAGTTTTTAAAATTAGCACTACACCACTGCATGCCTAAAACGACTTTCTGCCAAAATTTAGCCTCTATAATATGACACAAAATAACAATGTCCATATTCTTATAGCACAACTAATTCATAATTAATTATTATAATATTTCTCTTCATAAATTATCACTGCAATGAATTACTCGGTTCTAGGCAGTGGTGGGCTGCCAATACGTTAACAAGGGGGCTCGCTTAATTTCAAAGCAATTCTCGGTGTTCTGGGGAAGGAGTGAATATTTATTTCTCTTAATTTACAAAGGAAACAAATTAAATGGTCAGAATTTAAATCAATTTTTGGTCAGAATAAAAATATGAACGTTCAGAATATTTAATAACAATTTTGGTTAGTAGGTTAGGCTAGATTTTTTTTTAATTTAAATTATGACTATTTATTCTGACCGATATATTTTGACCATTTAATAAAAATTCTTAGTGTTATTTAAATTCTGACCAGAAAAATACGAGCCAGTTAATTTTAACTTAGTAAAATTTAACAGAGGGCTTGCGCGAGCCGCTCCGAGCCCCCTCCAGCTCACCTCTGTTTCTAGTCGAGATTATACTTAAAGTAGCGTTAGGTTATAAATTTTCGTCTCGATTATTCTCCTCCTGATATTAGAATAACGAGTTTTTTGTGTACTCTATTCTTAACCGCAACGCAACGATCGCATGTCATTGTATTCATCTTTCCGTCTTTTCGAGGAAATGGTCGCACATTTTGTTTATTGTGTCATTCTTAGTGACGCCGTGACACGCCATCTTCAAATTAATATATTCACTCTCGTGATCATTACGCTAATAAAAATGAAAGATGCGTCGAAGGTATACAGACATTGAAGTATTCCTAAATGAAATCTTTCTCGTCATACAAAACGGTGATCATTCAAAACATATGTCCATTATATACATTAGTGAGCTGCTAATACTTAAACGAGGATCTCACCAAATCTCAAAGCGAGGAATAGGCAGGAGTGGGCTCGGAAGGATTATCACGAACCCCTTGTTAACCTTTAAACGCCCGTGGACTTTTTGCGAAATATTTGCATGACCCGTAGCTTTTATAAAAATAATTATATCTCTAAAACTAGTCAGCCTATGTGGGTAAAATAAAAAGCATTAGCAAAATAAAAGATTGTTTATAATTAAAAAAGCTTTATTTACAATTTTTACATTATTATACATTAAAGTAGACAAAACTTAAAAAATTTAAGCCATCAAATAACAAAAAAATAGAGAATTTTCTAGGTATGGAAACAAATCTGTATCCCCATTGAAATATGTTGTATGGTGTGGATAAAGCTGATTTATTACGGTCCGCCTAACACAACGCATATTCCAAGAGTCGACCTTGTAACGCAGATGCTTATATTACTCAATATGACAAAAATATTGAAAATATACATCGAAACTGAAAATAAAATTATGGATCGGTATCTCAAAGTCATCATTTATGTAAGCTAATATTCATATTTTGAATACTATTATCATAAATCAGTGTAATCCGATAGCGAAATGTACCATAATCACTGGTCCCGTACGGGACCGCCGGGCGTTTAAAAGTTAAATCTTGCTAAGGCTGACGAAACTCTTGTTTGTTTAAGAGAAAACAATATTTCCAGATCGAATTATTAGTTTTTACTGCAATTTCTATGTATATATGACAGCTTTAGTATACACAGTAGTACATTTTTATTTGATTGGTTTACGATAAATTGCATATTCTTACATATTATAAATGCAATACAATAGAGTGCTTATTTAAGTATTGCATATAATTGCATAGAAGTAATAAAAAAATCATTCTTTTCCTAGAACACCGAGAAGCGAGCGAGCCCCTCGTTAACGTATTTTTTTTATCCATGTCCGCTTCCAATGTGGAGCATAAAGCCTCCTAATGGAGGTATCTCAATAGAAGTTTTATTCTACGAGAACTGTTTGTTACTCAGACGCTCAACCTCACTTTTTTCAAAGTGAGTAGTAGGAAAAGAAGGATAAGGCTAGGACAGGACTAGTGGTTAACTAATCGCTATTGCTACATCCAATTATTAAAGGATCAGAAGGATGGGAAGAGAGAAAATAATGTGAATTGACATCACAAGCTCCCAGTCTTCGATCAAAACTTTGAATTGAATAATTTTCAAATTCAATGTGATCTCACCGGGATTTGAACCCAGACCTGCAGAGCAAGCTCTAACCATCTGGGCCACAGCAGGCGACAAACATTAGAAAATTGACGTTACGGAGTTTGGGCATATCTTTTGTTTTATAGCTGGATTATCTTCCACATTGGTTCCAGTGCAAAGCGGAAAAGTGACGTCACATTTCTGTGGTATCTTAATATCGTATGGAAGTAATGGTACCTAATAATAATCACGAATCGTGGAGACGATCATTAATCTCGTTGCGCATGAAATTCGGAATGCAAAAAAGGTTAATTGAAGAAAAGTGCCGCATGACATTTTTGATTATATTTGGTTACATAAGTCGGACTCGTCATAACGGTCATTACGATGCAAGAAACAAAGCGGTATCTAAATGGTTATTTTTCTTTTATCTGCATATGAAACATTACAATAACCATTTTATTAAATCACTTGCTTAATAAAATATGGGTATATCTCATAGATGTTTGCAGTTTTTCTGAAATGTAACAGAATATACAAGGATTGTTGAAAATAAAATAAAAGTGTTTACAACAATCGCTACGGAGGGCACGGGTTCGAATCCCAGTAAGGGTAGTTTTATAAATTGATTTTTCAATCGATTTATGAATTTCTGTTCAAAAGGCATGGATGCATGTGATGTTTTGAATTCCCCTCTCCCACCCATCCTATCATATGAACGGGGCGTATCGAGAGCGATTAGCTAACCACTAGTCCTGTCCTAGCTCTTTCCTTCTATTCCTACTCTCTTTGGAAAAATACGCGTTGAGCAACTGAGTAACAAGCAGTTCTCGTATAAACATTTCTGTTGAGATAAACTCCATTAGGAGTCCATATGCTCCATATTGGGAGCGGACATGGTAAAAAAAAAAAAATCCTTGTCCTCAAACATGTACATTTCAATGAAACTGCGAATATCTAGATAAGTTTGAATTAGGGCATCCAATTCTGGACCCTTTTTGTAATCCCGGGATTGAATTTTTTTTTTAAATCCCGGCGATTTCGCGTTGAATATTCACAGTAAAATCGTATTGAAATTCAGGTTTGATTTTTTTTCGGGTGACTTTAAAATTCTAAGAATTTACGGATTTCTCAAAATGAAGCGACGTGAGACCTTTTTTTAGTGTTTCTTTTTCTTCTAAGAGTTCCGATTTAAAAAAAAAACACGACTTTACGGAATTCCCAAAATGAAAAAAAATGGAAATTGTTTTTAGCTCTCACGCAACTTTTTAAAATCTCTTCAATCTAACTATCACAATCCCGGAAACTCGGGATTTCAAAATAAGACGGAATCCGGGGATTGGAGGCTCTAGTATGAATATTGTAAAGCATGTGCCATGTTTATATTAATTAAATCGGTGCTATGGACGAGTGGTGAACACTCTTGGACTTTGTCATATTCGGTTGTGAAATCAACAGGGTTTTATTAAAGACATAACTACATATCTGTAATGTTTCATTCCTTTGCCACACAGCTAGTCTTTAAAACATGGCGTAAATAGAGCGATTAGCTAACTAGTTATCTTATCCTCTTCAAAAACAACTTCTGTTAGAATATTCCGCAAGGAGTCTACATGTTCTTCATTAAAAGCGGACATGGCAAAAGAATATACAATATATTGGTTATCAAAAATTGTCCGATTCGTTGCAGATATACTGAAACAATAATGCTGCAATTCTGTATGTCAAATATTTTTTTAATATATAATTTGAAGTTATCAATCTTATTTTATATTATTGAAAATGCATACCAAACTATTACATTTGTTGATTGGCAATCATGGCATCCAACGAATCAAGCTGTATTGGAATATCAAAATGAAAACCAATATCGCATGCTATATATTACAATTACATATACTAATGCCTTGAATTTCAAATTATTTTGTGAGTGATAAAAATAAACTCGAAATAATAATTGCATGTTGCGTGGACTGCTGTTTTAGACATAAGACGGTGATAGTGCCTTCGGATCTTTTTGACAAAGTTTTTTTTCACAATATGTGGCTAAATTTTGCTTAATTGATAAGGCGCCAAAATACGAACTTGCCAATTCTCACAGTGTTAAGCACATAAGAGTTGTAATATATTAATATGACGTATTAATAAAAACACAATAATCCTTTGTACTTCATTCCACTTTATTTAATATGTCAGGACCGGTTTCGCTCATTACGAGCATCGTCAACTGACGATGCTCGTAATGAGCGAAACCGGTCCTGACATATTAAATAAAGTGGAATGAAGTACAAAGGATTATTGTGTTTTTATTAATATAATGCCTTTCCACCAAGTATTGACAGTGAACACCCTAAAAGTAATATGACGTAGTTCATCCACTGAACTCACAACTAAATAGGGGATCAGAAACACTTACGCATCCAGATTTTCAAATTTTTTGATATTCATTGGTACTACAAAAATATTAAGTATGTAAGTTATCAATTATTAAAAATAAAATAAATTTATTGTAATATATAATATAATATATATAATATAATATAATATATAATATAACCTTATCGTTCTTTGAAACACTAAAATCTCATTTAATAAGTGCAATATTGTACTTAGAATTTGAATTAGTATGTTAGAGTGAATAATATGATGCATTGTGTATCTCTTCTTAACCAGTATATATAGCAGAGCAAATTTACGTTTAAAGCATAGTTCTGACGATGGCGAAAGCCGAAATAGCTATCAACATATAACATAAAAAAACTGTAGAACTGAAATACTTTGATATTTTTACCGTATTAATAATATACCATTTTTTAAAATTCTGAATCTATGTTGAGCATGCAAAGCGCATTCTCAGTTTCTCCACTACATTAATTTCTAAATTATAAACAAACTTTGTTTGATATCCATTTTCCGCATGTAATCTTAATTAATGAAAATTGTGCCAGTTAATACTTTTAATTGGAAGAAAATAAAATGTAAGCCCATTAGAAATATTGATTGTGAATGTTTTGTAAACGGAATTGTTTAATTCATTATGTCTTTTAGAAGAATTCAATTTTACTAACTCAGTTCCTTAATAACATTAGAAATTCATACAGACTATCCACAAGGACATTTACCAGAAGATCGCATACATAATCTACTTTTTACCTTTCTAATATATGTATGTATCTTGTAATACGTTTATTTTCTTTAAAGGGTGGATGAAATTTTCAAGTAATTTGGAAGATAATCTATAATGCTGTATCAAACATAATTAGTAGCGGTGGACTGCCATTACGTTGACAAAGAGTTCGTTTAATCTCACAGCTATTTGCGGTCCTCCGAAAAGAAATGGGTTTGTATAGCAATATAATATTACAACACTTGAAGTATATAACAATACGAAAAATACTAACCTACCTACGATTGCAAGAGTGAATAGTTCTAAGATCAACACAGAAATTAGATCCTTTTTTTGCTCCAATTCTGTGTTTCAGACATTACAACTATGATAATTTCTTAGATAATATTATTTTTAACGGAAAATTGTCAGAAACATTAATTGATATACGTTACTTTTATTTTTTCTTTCTTTCTTCTTCTTTTGGCCATGTTCGCTCCCTATGGGGAGCATATGGCCGCCACACGGCACCTCCATGTTTCCCTGTCTCCCGCCAATTGCTTTGCTTCCTCCCATGACATGCCAGCATCCCTCAGTTTAGCCGAGTACATCCTATGGATATCCGGAATCCCACCGGTCGAAAGAAGAGGCAGGCAGGATTGAGGCTTTCCGGAGGCATCCGCAGCACGTGACCCAGCCAGTTCCAACGTCTCTCCATAACCACTGACGTGACGGGACGCTGTCTTGTACGCTCCCTCATCTCTGAATTCCTCACACAAAAAGAGACTTTTAATTTTAATGCATATTTGTATATTATACTGTATTTTTTTTTAAATATTTTGCTTGGCACGCTGTGGTCTAAGTCAAATTTAAAAAGCATTTTTTCTGGTAAGTTTACTTAAAGAGTATCGATTTCAATGGCCGATTTTACTCTTTTCAAACTGTATAAAATATGAACAAAATTAACGCAGACTTTATTTATAAAAATTCTTTAGGTGATTTGAGTAATTAAAAAATTGCACCGTTAACCCGAATTATTGCGCCTGAAAAACCCAGAAATAATAAGGTTATACCACTCGATAAAATAATAAATGTTTTCAATTATTATATTGCCACCTGTGTGGTCGAGTGGTCAACGTTGTTGGCTTCGGCTACGGAGGGCCCGGGTTCAAATCCCGGTACGGACAGTTTTGTAAATTGATTTTTCAATCAATTTATGAATTTCTGTTCAAAGGCATGGATGTATGTGATGTCTTGAATTCCCCCTCTCGCCCATCCTATCCTATGAACGGGGCGTACCGAGAGCAATTAGTTTACCACTAGTCCTGTCCTAGCCCTATCCTTCTATCCCTACTCTCTTTGGAAAAAGAGAGGTTGAGCAACTGAGTAACAAGCAGTTCTCGTAGAAACAATTCTGTTGAGATAAACTAAATTAGGAGGCCATATGCTCCACATTGGAAGCGGACATGGTTTAAAAAAATAAATATTATATTATAATGAAATAAGGAAACCGATTCCGTTGATTTCGTTTTACTTAAAGATTTGAATCTTTTTTTTAGATTTCGTGTTAGATAATTTTAATTTCGTCTAATTCGATTCGAGAAAAACTGTATTAAATGAAAATTATATTGCGGAGTAAAAAAAAAACAATAAAATGGGCCGAAAAATAATTATGTAACACAATAATATTATTTTTATTTTATAGAGTCGATACAACAAAATGGAACCGTTGATATCCGGTTTTCGTATTGACTGTAGAGGATACTTGGTAATCTTAGCATGGAAGATTGGTTTTAATCGGTGGATGGTCTTGGCGATGTTCACGGCTATTGTCTAAGTATAAAATCTTCGATGCGTTTCACTGAACGCTTGTTAGTCGTGTTTCTTCGGCAGCGATTATCAAAACAAAATCTGTAAACAGAAAGTATTTTAGATTTACCTAAATACTACATTATAAATTAAACACAATTGTGTCGAATGATAATATTACAGTAAAACATTGAAATTTTACAAAAACTTAGTAAATTTATTAGTACATAGATAAAATAGTACATACAATCATACTTTTATATCGACTGTGGAAAGGATAAAGTACGTAACCCACAAAAAACAAATTTTACAGGAGACACAGAAAACGTTTTTTGATGATTTTGGGACAAAGGCAAATCATGAAATATACACAACCTTGAAGTACAGGGAGACTGATAAATTAGTTTTTTATTGAATTTATCTAATATTAATGAAATATTTTTTTTTCGAAAAAGCCTTTTTAAGTCTTTTTTCCTGATCGCAATTTTCACAGGCCCTTCTTTTTTCAAACTAAAATAGTAAATTTAGATACTAATTTGGAATTTTCAGCTGGC
Organism: Himalopsyche anomala; assembly: GCA_031772345.1. Classification (NCBI taxonomy): domain Eukaryota; kingdom Metazoa; phylum Arthropoda; class Insecta; order Trichoptera; family Rhyacophilidae; genus Himalopsyche; species Himalopsyche anomala. The sequence continues at coordinate 26,104,778 of CM062828.1, forward strand.
ATACTTTTGATAGAACGTGTTTCAAGTTGTATACATTGTGATTATAGAAAAAAACTGTGGCTTACGTCCTTTTTCTTTTCCACAGTCCATATCATCTAATAATGAAACAATCATGGCAATACGAAAGAATCTTTATTTCAAATATGTAGTTGTTTATTGTCAATAGATTGTGCATTTTTTTAGGTAGGTCGATATCTCAAATTTAACAGTACAACAAAATAACTACAAACCACACATAACATTGATATAAAAAAATACATTTTTTAGTTGCTGTTTATTTAAAAAAATCTTATTTAGTATTTAGATATTTGAAATGCTTTCAAATTGTGTACTATTTATGTCATGTATGTTATACGTTAATATTTTATTTTAACTTATACAGTGGTAATAATTTGTGTATAACTTCTCTTAGCACGTAAAATACTTCTGTTTCCAAAGATATGTATGTTTCCAATGGATGGATGGGTTTCACAAGACCTGCGAGTGCTAGAAGGCGGATGATCAACTGAAGAGGAGGAGCTGATTGAGACGGCCAAGTTTCACCCCTACTACAATTACTTGTTGGTTATCATCACAGATTTCAGTTATTTCAGACAGGGGTGGGCTAGACGGAGCTCGGAGGGGCTCGTGGAAGCCCCTTGTTAAATTTCGTCGTGGCCGGCGAGCCCCTTGTTAAGAAAATCATTCGTCTTTGATCAAAACAGCACATTACTGGAATTTATGTAAAATTTATTACGAAACAAGACATCGAGTTCCGGTACGAAACAGCATTTTTCGATCGATTTATCGATTTTCTGTTCGAAGGCATGGGTGTTTGTGATTTCTAAAAATTCCCTCTCACTCTTCCGATCCTTCAATTCAACTGGGCGTTACGTGAGCGATTAGTTAATCAGTAGTCCTCTCATAGCCTTATCATTCTATCCTTACTACTCTCTTTGGAAAAGACAAATTGAGCGACTTAGTGACAAACAGTTCTCGTAGAAAAAAAATGTTGAGATAAGGAGGTCATATGCTCGACATTGGGAGTGGACATGGATAAAAAATGGATAAGATTTACCGAGCCCCAAGTTAAGATGTTGGCAGCCCACCGCTGATTTCAGAGAAGGTAAAATATCAGCTAAAATATTTTCAATAATAATGTTTGTATGTAGCTGTAATTGAATAATATTTAATGTCCTGTCAATTTGTAAGTTAAAAAATGTTTCATTCGACTTCTCTCATCTACATTAAATGTTTATTTAGATATATGTTTACTTAAAATAATATAAATATTTATTAGTAAAAACACGTATATTATTATTTTGAGAACCATCTCCCGATTTGGACCTCCCCGAGTTTCCATTGATTAATTTAAGAAAAGGGAAAATAAGAAACCTGTCACGGAAAATTATCAAACTGTACAGATGGAATACTCCGATTTTGGTAAGCATTCATGTTGACCAATAAGTAACGTCAAATCTATACTAACATCTCAGTCCCACTTATTTTGTCATCCAAGCGTATCTATTTTTTTTATCAGCGCCCATTTTTCATAAGAATAGAATATGCAACTAAACTTAGAATTAAAATTAAATTATAATGTGATTATGGCGAAACTACATTCAAACGTTAATATAATATATCATACATAGGAAGGAGTCCATTTATATCTTACTTTTTATCCTACTTTTTCCAAATTTTCATTAATTAACCCTCCAAGGACGAGCGTAACCATACGGTCACAGTAAGCACCGTTGTCTATTGATCCCACTATTCATCCTTTTTCTACCTGAATATCGTTGCTTTCACTCATATTTGGCTTAGAAAGGTACAGACTTCAGTAAGTCATCAGCCGCGGGGACAGATACGGTCACCAAAAGCACATGCAATTTGATTTTTTTGATTTCCGTTTTTTTAAATCTACTTTTTGAAACTCTTTGATTTTTTTTATAAAAACATCAACATACTTGTATTGAAATTATGTAGACCTAAAGAGGTCAAATTGTAAATATTTAAACAAAAAATTCACGTTTAGCTATATTTCAACCTCGAATGTTTACGAGCCCATACGGTCACTTTTGTCTTTACTACTATCCGTACTCAATACTACACGGTAATAAAAGGATGAGCATGACCATATAGTCATGCGGGGTTTCTATATAGCGTTTTTTTTTATATTAATTTGGATAGGAATAAAAGTTATCCGTGACTTCAATATGGCCTAAAAAAATTTTTTTTATCAGAAAAAAGCTCTCGTCTCTGGAGGGTTAAAATATTTTATTGCACCGACATAATTACTTTTTACTACTTTTACATACGGGTTTATTTAGGGGTGGGCTGGAGGGGGCTCGTGGGGGGTCGCGCGAGACCTTTGTTAAATTTGACTTAAACCTGCGAGCCCCTTGTTCAATTAAGAAAGACAAGGTTCTTAGATCGATGCCTTATAAAATGTTTAAATATGTATTATTATTCACTTTAATAATGAATTGATGTTTAATACATTTAGTGTTTCTGACATATATAAAACATGTAATTGGATGCAGTAGGTTATTATATTTTTCAGCTTTTGATATTAATTAAATATGATTGTTACTTAATACATATTAGTTTATGTAGTAAAATCCGATAGCTTTAATAATAATTGCGTATAAGTATGTATAAGAGTAATACAAAATCAACCCTTCTCCAGAACACCATGAATAGCTTTAAGATTCATCGAGCCCCTTGTTAAAGTATTGGCAGCCGACCGCTAGGCTTATTATCAGAAAAAAAGTGATAACATTCTTGTTTGTATTTTAAATTTTCTACCAGAACCCGCCATTGATAATTTTTTATTATACTTAACCAAAGAAAATTACCATAAACATTTTACAGGAATGACTTTAAAATTGTATTAGAAAAGAAAATATAATAGTAGGCTATTAAAAACACTCCTTGTACTAATCGCATAATTATATCAGTACCGGTTTCGCTCATCGCGAGTATTATCATCAATTGATCATGAAATCGGTCTTCCTCTAATATAATTAATTTGGAAATTAAAAAATAGTATTTTTTTGTCTAATATACAGTAATTTTGTCTACGTCTTTCCGTCTACAATAAATCGTCGTTGCGCTATCAAAATCCGCTGCGTGAATATTTTCACAAAATCAGATTGATCATTAAAAAATTGCAATTTGCACCGTATTTTAATATGTTTTGAGACTATGGCAATGTTTTGAAAAAAACACAGCCGATTGAAAATGTCGCGAGTCAACTTGTAATTGAATATGTTTTTGAATGCAACATAAAAAAAAATATCAGCTGCACCGTTATCCGTTTTATTATTTAGTAATAATTTTAGCTAACTTACGAGATAGTATACACTTTAAATAAAAATAAAAAAGATATCCATTAATGTTTACTGTATAACAAGGAATTATCGCAGTAAAATGCCACATCCTTGCCTACTAAAGCAATGAAAAGATGTTAAAATAAAAATTAACGCTCAATGAATGCCTCATTACCCGACTTACGTCTCAATACAACGAAAAAGTGCAAGTCACCAAGCTTTTTTAACCAATAACGACAAGTAAACTAAAAACACATCAGACACGCAATACGTCAACTTGGTAACTACATCTTTTCCGCAGCTGATACAGCACGTAGTATTTTTTCACAATGAAATTGACTGTGTATTTGATGGCGTTAGAAAAAGTACAGAAAAAGAGTGAAACATACGAATTTAAAAGAGTGAAAGAAAACTGGTACAAAATTCTTTCATATTTCTAATAGAAGCTTATGTACTACAATAATTCCTTGTATTTTTTTAAAGACCTTTACTTCATATAAATTGAAATAAATAAATTGAAATATATCAACCAAACCCAAATCTTTATATTTATTCTGTTGGGTAACGTGTAATACGCGGTGTTTCGCTGCAATTGCTTTCTTTTAACGTATTGTTATATTATATTAATCTTGCTAAGTTTGTAATTGATTATTTGAATAGTTTGAATAAAGAGGTCATATTAAAATTGTAAATATTATATATTTTTTAAAATCCACACCCACTCCCAATTGTAGCATAATATATGGCCTCGTCACGAAGGTATTTCAACGGAAGTTTTTTCTACAAGAATTGCATGTTACGCAGTTGCTCAACGTCTCTTTTTCCCGAAGATAGTAGAGATAGAAAGGATAGAGCTGTAATAGGACCAGTGGGAAGCTACTTTTCGTAAGTGCAGGAGATGATTTTTAGACATCATAAACACCCATACCTTCGTACAGTAATCGATTGAAAAGAACGCTGTTCGAACTTGAACCTGTGAGATTTGGCACGGAAGCCGAAGACATTGATCACTGCACCACGCACTTGACAAAATGTGTTTTTCGAAAACGGTGCTAATAAAATGTTATAATTCATCAAGTGTGTTGTGTAAAATTAATACATAATCGGCAAAAGAACTTAAGTGACACAATTAGATAAATAGTGTTATGCCAATATTTTTTCAATATCGCCTAAGGTCTAAGGGACAAAAATTTTAATGCATCATCTCATTCGCCTGATGTATTTAAAGGCCTTTGCATTTTAGCGTTTTGACTTATTATCGTTTGATCCACGTAGGCCCCGGTTAAGAAATGTTGATCTAGAGAACTAAAAGTAGTCAGAAAATTTGATGTAAAATGTATAAATTGTAAAAGTGTATAAATTGTCGATTACGGTTTTCTGTCTATTACGGGTCGATATATTCACAACCGCGTACAGGCGGGCTTTACTGTTTGTATACAGTTAGTAAGAGAAATACAATAGTTATAAAAAATATCATTATTACTGGAACTACATTCCTTATAGTTATTTTGTAGAACTCAATAATTTAATATTTTTTTCCCTTTCTTTAATAAATTGTTATATTCAATTCAATCTCATACCTTTTTAAAATACATTCTGACTACGAATATTGAAAAGCTCTGCTGTTTGAATTGTTCAAGTATAGTTGCCTAATTTGAATTTGAAGTGCCCACAAAGACAATGGCAGCATCGTGTGCCCAAAGTATAATAATTATTACAAATTACAAATTATTAAAACGTCGATCACGATTTTCGAGTCGTATTTAAATACATCATTGAATCCTTGTTATAATGATGGATCGAATGATTATTGTTTGATTACTTATTGTGTATGTCTTTAATATGATACTAATTCATGCTATTTTTATGATATGCTTACTTAGCAGTGAAGACGTGGGTGGGTTAGAGAAACAGCCATTTATTTGTTGTTGGTAAAATTAATATATTTGTGATTAGGTAATCAGTGTCACAATTTCAACAGCAGGTTATGTGCAAACTTTTATAGGTTATTTTTAATTGCTTGATAAAAAAAATGAATTTATTGGTTTAAAAAAATCAGCATATTTGCTGTCCCATAATCGATTAAGAGGCCAGTACATAATATAACATTTTTTTAAATAAACAAAAAAAACCACTTTCGATGAACAAGCATTTGTGAAAGTAAGATTGTCTGAGGATGCCTCTGAAAGAAGCGAAACACGTGTCACAGTTTGTAGCACAATATGTAGAATAATCTAAGTTATTTTTATATTAAAACATAACTAATTTTTAATTAATCCTTTCCACGATATAGACCTATCATATAATATATATATACAATTTTAAAGTAACTATGTGATAATAAATGAGCCATTGTGAACTTTTTTATTCGATTCGTATCACTGCGTTACGGAAAATTTACGACTCAAGTTTCAATGCTAAAAAGATTCTCCGCAATTCATCCAGTGATGATTTAATTAACAATTTTTCTTTCAACACGATAATACAGTCGAACTTGACTATTATGAAGAAGATGGGACTAACTAAATTTGCTCGTTATAAGCATTACTCGTAATATCAGAAAATATGTATTTTTAAATGCTTACAAGCATACTCATCACATGAAGTATCTGGCGTGGTCACATAACACAAAAAGTCGCAATTCAAACAAAAATACACAATTAGAATTTATTTACACACCCGGTACACACATACTGCATGTTTCTGTCAATCCACTTTCCTTATAAAATTTAAAATTGATGCTTGTTTTATTGTTTTCACTCTCATTGACGATACTGTTGCTCGGTATGCCCGAGAAATAGCTCGTTATAAAAGTGAATAAATATATGGAGAATACCATAAACTAAAATGTCAACGAATGTTTCCTCATTACATGCGAGATCTAGCTATGTCCGTGATCGTAATAACCGAGGTCGACTGTATGTACATACTGCTGTAATGTCGCCTCAATGCGGTCGCTTCCAGAGCGTCAACATGCAACATATCTCGCGTCACGTTGAGCAACATTATGTCCCTTAACTTTTCCGGTTCTAAGCTCAAGAAATGCGACCCCAATACCCACATATTCTCAAATATCTATTTTAATATGGGTGATACAATGTTTATAATTAAGGTATTCTTATATCATAGTTTTTTGGACCTTTCGTAGTATATATAAATACACGATAACGCGACGCGATAATGAGATAAGCGCCCGCTTATCAGCGATCGTTCGTAAGATAACTACGCGTGAAGGCATCACTTGCAAATACATATTTGCACTGAAATGACGTCTTTTTTACGCGCAACTTAAAATATGATTATTTATTAAAAAAAACACGGATTTTTATAAAAAAATGTATGAGGAATAATGCAGACAGATATTTCAAGGCCCTTAGACTATTTTTTTTTTTTGAAATTCATAAGAATAAGGCCAATAATGAGGAAACCACTGGGGTCCCTAAACGACCCCCATCGGCAGAGAAGTATTTTTCTAGTCTTCGAGCCGCGAGAGTTAATGAATACGGGCTTTAAAAATACTTGTAGTGTAAGCAAATTCTCAATCCGTCCCATGTTTATTCATTCTAATGGTATCTGACCTGTATATCCTTTGATAATGGCGACAATGGTTTACTTTAGCATGTGATAATATAGATTAGAGTGCCAAGTGTGCGGCGTCAATTTATTATTCACATTAGCTGTCACACAGTGGCTACTTTATAAAATTGACTCATCGTTTATGTGTAATTTGCTTGTTTGAATGGAATATTAAAAGCCGACATGGTATGCTTATTGATGCTAATACCGCTGGCACACGATCCGAAAAGAAGAGTCAATCTATCTGACGACGGCGCTTGAATCGGTCGGATCAGAAATCGGAAGTGATATCTGGATTTCAATCTATGAATCTTTATCCTATTGTGTCTTACACTTTAACTGCAACTTTAAACTATTACTAGTTTGAACTGATGTTGAAGCCATGTCTTCATTAATCAAAAGACAGGTTGTGGCAAAATATAAAGAAAACACAGACTGTCATTTCTAATTTAGTAAAAGCATTGAATTTGCGACATAATTTTTGTTTTATGGCTCAGAACATTGCTTTATATGACTATTGTTGAGTTTTTAGCCGGGTTTTTGAGTTGTAGTGTTTTGTGTGAAGTCAATAGTCAATAGTCAATTGAAACAAGGGCTCAGAGGATCTCACGCGAGCCCCTTGTTAAATTTTACTAAGGCTGGCCTTTGTCAATTTAAGAGAGAAAAATATTCACAGTTAAAATTAGTATATATGTAAGTGCAATTTCTTATCTATATATTATCAACGACAGCTTTAGTATACACTAGGGCATTGGTCGGCAAAGTGCGGCTCTTTAGCCCTTTGAGTGCGGACAATAATAGACAGATTTGCTTTCCAATGGCTCCCAATATTTTTTTAAATTGTTTGTAATGTTCATATTTGTCTCTTTGGCGAATACGTTTGCCGACCACTGCACTAGGGCATCTAAACCCGGGATCCCGTTCGATTTTTTGATCCTGAAATTCAGGGATTGACACGGTCGCGATCCCGGGGTTTCGGGATTGAGAATTTTTTAGAAAATCCCGAAAATTGATACGACTTTGGAAATGCAAAAGCTAAAAAAGTTCTGGTGGAATAGTATAGCGAATCCATGATTTAAAATTCCTCGGTGAGCTAAAAAAAAAACGAGTTTTGAGACAATCTGGGAAAAAAGTAGCGAATTGAGGATTTTAAATTTCTCGATGAGCTATTAGAAAATTAATCAATTCCGAAATCCCGGGATCGGATAGTCTAGTATACACAATACTACATTATCAGCAATTTAAATTGATAAGTTTACGGTAAATAGCATATTGTTAACTATTGTAAGAATATTAAGTAACAATCGATTGCTTATTTAAGTACTGTATAGGAGTGATCAAAATTAACTCCTTTCCCATAACTCCGAGAATTACTTTGAGATTAGACAAGCCCAGCCCACTTCTGAATTGAAATTTAAAAACAGACATCCATGCCTTTGAAAATAAATCTTTGAAAAAAAGCCGTTGGATCCTGTTGAAATTGCAATTGAAGAGTACAACGCGATCATTCGGCTATAATTAGGATTGCCAGGTGTCCCGGATTGGCCGGGATAGTGCAGGAATTGGAATTACTGTTCCGTATCCCGGATGAGTACTAAATTGTCCCAGAAATATAGAAATTGGTTGGGCTGAGCTAGAAAAAAACGAGTTTTGGAGATAGTCTGGGGAAAAGGTAGGGTGAGGGATTGAAAATTAATCAATCCCGAATTCTTGGATTACAAAAAGGCTTCGGGATTGGATACCCTAATTCCTGGGTTTTTGGATTCGAAAGTCAACAAATTGGACAAATGTCCCGGATTCATTTGCAAGAAATCTGGCAACCCTAGCTATAATTCAGGCACATTATTTTATAATACAATATATTGTAAAATTTAGCGTAGAATGACGCCTAGCTTAGATTTTTGACACTATGTATATAAATAAGATATCGGCTTCTTGATTTACTTATTTTTTTAAAGTATCTATTTTTTGTACAATTTATTTAAAATAAAGTTTGGCTCGGAAACCATAGCTTTTGTATTATAAGAAATACAATATTTATTTTCGATATTAACACAGTATTAAGTATATATTACATCACACTTTAATTATTTACGAACGCCATTTTGAATAACTAAATATAACGTATACTAAAATCGTCAATTAGGAAATGCCTAATCGATTTATTATTCAATTGTATTCAGCAAATCAAATTGTTTCTTTCAATACAAATACTAATTAGTATTAGCCAATAGATTTCTTTTACCACCTACTTAATCCGACAGCAAGTTTGACAGTGGAACTATGAATATTAATGAATATTGTTAATAATTGGAGGCGTGATTGCATACTAAACAGCTTGGATTAACACCTGTGTGATGATTGCACCTGTGTCCGCCGGTGAAGTCCTGTATAGGAGATGTTTTATAAGCATACTCCATAATATCACCATGACAATCTTCCGGGCGGGAAGGTATCTTCGGAAAGGCTGAGCGTGACTTGGTTGAGAATAGATACTTCACGAAATTTATTAATCATGGTTTGAGGCTATCGTATGGTAATCAGCTGTAGAATTTTTCATTCAAGTAAAGTAAAAAACATTGATAAACTTTTGATATAGAAACGTTTCATTTGATTATATTTATATGTTTATCGTGGTTTAATGGTAAGATCTGTACCAGCGGTGAACTTCTAATACGTTAACAATGAGCTCGCGTCTCGAAGGTAGTCGCAGTGTTTCGGGGAAATATTTGATCTTTTATCACTTTCATTTTGACAAACCGCCATAAACAGGGGTGGGCTGGAGGGGGCTTGGAGGGGCTCGCGCGGGCCCCTTGTTAGATTTTACCACGGTTGGCGAGCCCATTCTTAAATTAAGGGAAACAATATTCTCAGATCAAATTGGTACATAACTGCAATTTCTGACTTATATATATTATCTACGACAGTTTCCAGTATACACAGTAGTACATTTTTAGCCACTTTCATTGATTAGTTTATGGTTAACTGCATATTGTTGCATATTATATGTTTATTAAATAACAATCGTTTGTTTATTTAAGTATTGCATATGAGTGATAAATTGCTTTGATATTAAGCGAGCCTTTTGCTAATGTATTAGCAGCCCACCGCTGGCTGTAAATAATATCTTTGTATGTTTGTGTCAATACTAAGTGCCGGCAAATAATTATGAAAAAAATCCGTATACAATAATTAAGTTATTGGATATATTATGTGTACGTTGTCTTTTTTCCCTAAAGTTTAACAGGATTGACTTAAAAAAAATAACATCAAAATTTTTAAATACTTGCCTATTCCCTTGTCTAGCATTTTTTATATTGTGAATAAAAAAATAACATACATGAAAAGTTGAATAGAACCCGTCAGTTACAGCAAGTAAAGTGGTCTAGTTTTTTTTATCAAATGCTTTTTGCATTAAACGCAGTCAGTTTAAATTGTCAAGTTACGACAACGTAAAAATTAATTGTCCATAACAATATCAAATATAATTAACGAATTAAACATTCTTTGAGTTTATGCAAACAGGTTTATAAAATTTTGATTGAAATTAATGACAGTAGCCATGTTCTTGCTTTAACGTCTAATTAAAATTCAATCTCGAAGCTCATTGACTTAATAAAATGTAGTTTGCCTGGAATAATCAAAGTTATTTTATTTTATATTAAAATGAACTTCCACAAAGTTACCGCCGAATCCATCGAAAGTATAGTTTGCCTGCCCTATTGCCAAATGTTCAAAGATGCTTTAAACGACTTATAGAATTTTATTAAAAGGCATGCTTGTTTGCCATGCCCTGCCACCTGTTTGATCTTAGGCACTGAATACCACTGAATACAAAACGGATAATATTTTTTTTCGTAAAATAATAATAATATAAGTCATTGGAAAACTAATCAATCCCGGAAACTATCAAATTTGAGCAACTCTTTCGTAAACAATTTTATATCATTCAAATATTTCATGGTTTACATAAAATAAAAAAAGAACAAAATAAATGGTCAGATCAATCAATTTTTGTTCAGAATTCAAATAAACTTTCGGTCCGAATAAAATTCAATTTTTGGTCAGAATAAAAATATTAACGTTCAGAATAATTATAACCAGTTAGGTTAGGTTAGGTTTTTTTTTAATTTCATTTAAATTATGACTATTTTATATAAATTCTGACCATTAATTATGTATTCTGCCCTCTGTACACCGACTGATATATAATGATTATTTATTATAAATTCTGACCAATGTAATCTAAATTCAGACCAATGAGATAAAAATTATGACCGATTAAACACGAGCCCAATAAAAGTTCGATTTTGTTTAGTTTTCAAGACTGAAATATTGGTATTTTTGCGAAACACCGTGAATACCGGAATCCTGGTTTTAGTAATACCGGTTTTGCAACCTCTATGCGGGAGTCCATATTCAGATCGGGTATGGTTGATAAAATATTCCTTATGAAATGTTCTGTGTGTTTTTAATGATTCACATTGTGTCTTCATATACACAAAGTAGTTCTTATGTCTAAGGACACTAAGTGCTTTTATTACACTTTAAACGAGCCCGAAACACGCAACATTAATTCGTATCACGCCATTTTTGCATAGAATTAATTAAAAATTGCTCATTGTTTTTGGACCTAATTTGGCATTCACGCATGGTAAACAATTAGCAAAGATGTGGTGTTGGTACATACATGATTTGTTTATTACTAACTCACCCATTGAGCGAATTATAATATATTCAAACGAATTCTTGCCGACATGGCTTTAGTAAGCAGAAATATTATTCATGTGGTTTTTTTTTCTAAAAAGTCTTAAGTCACAACATTGTATGTATTGAAAAAAATATTTTAAAATGAAAACAAAGATATATAAAATATAATTCATGCAATCCCAAATTTTAAAAATGGAGTATTTTTAAATTAGTACATACGTGTTTTTGCACGATTTAAATCGGCTATGAGAAAACAATGGGATTTAATAAAGGTGAGTGCAACAGTCTTCAACGAATCTATTAAGATAAATTGTTAAGTTTCATTTGTGTTATTGATAAAATTTAGTTAGGATTTTAAAAACATCCCAGATTAGTTAATCATTCTTTATTATTATATTCCAATTACAATTATTTGTGAACAATAAACAGGGAGCCAGGGGCGTCCTTCAAAAATGTCCTTCTAATTGTTTTGAATAAATAATTGCATCTCAACCGAGATGAGTATTTATTTTTGGAAATTTTATTAAATGTTTAAATACTGCTGTTAAAAGCTGAGATTGTTTAAAATAGTTTACAATATTTTACCATCATATTCAAAGCCATCATTTGTTTAAATAAGATAATCTATTCAATATTCAAACTACATTGTTTCATTCTCCTTAAATTATTATTTCGTAATTAATTAATTACCTGGCGTAAAAAATACTTGGTAATTATGCCAGGAAGCGTATGTAGATGGTCGAGCGTCACTGTACTCAAAATGAGCATGTGAGCTAAATTTACCAAACCTGAATGATGAACGTGTCAATAAAACATTATTTTAAATTAAAAAATTTAAAAAAAAGGCGTATATATTGTATAATTACTTGTTGGGTTCGTGGTGCAGTGGTTAACGTCGTTGACTTCCGCGGCGGATCTAGATTGTTCAAGTAAAGTATAAACACGCCTAGTGTGAAGCATTTGTACGAGAATTGTCTGTTGTTTACTAACTTACTCTCTTTTAAGAGAGTACCTAAGGATATAAGTATTAGACTGGGACAAGACTAGTAATTAGTGAACTCATCATGCTGCGCGCCGTTTTTAGAACTTGCTTGAATGGGAATTTGGGTGTCACACACAAAAATCCATACTTTCATACACCAAATCCATCAACCAATAGAAAAATCAAATTTTAAAACTTTCTATAATTCGACTCGAATACAAAACCGTACACTCTGTTTCCGAATTCAATGACGTTGACCGTTCCACTACAAACACTGATATCAAATTAACCCTTCGGAGACGAGAGTTTTTTTTTCAATAAAAAAATATTTTTTAAGCTATATTGAAGTCACGGATAACATTTATTTCTAACAAAAATTTTAACTCTCGCGGCTCGGAGACTAGAAAAATACTTCTCTGCCGATGGGGTTCGTTTAGGGACCCCAGTGGTTTCCTCATTATTGGCCTTATTCTTATGAATTTCAAAAAAAAAAAATAGTCTAAGAGCTTTAAAATATCTCTCTGCATCATTCCTCATACATTTTTTTTTTTATAAAAATCCGTGTTTTTTTAATAAATATTCATATTTTAAGTTGCGCGTAAAAAATACGTTAATTCAGTGCAAATATGTATTTGCAACTGATGCGATCGCTGATAAGCGGGTCCTTATCTCATTATTGCGTCGCGTTATCGTGTATTTATATAAACTACAAAAGGTTCAAAAAACTATGATATAAGAATTTCTAATTATAAACATTGTATCACCCATATTAAAATAGATATTTAAGAATATGTGGGTATTGGGGTCGCATTTCTTGAGCTTAGAACCGGAAAAGTTAAAAAAGAATCACAAAGTCGTTGTATAAAATCCCGCTTGACTATATTTTCATGTTCATCCTTATATTACAGTGTTATATAGTGTAGGGATAGTAGTAAGAACGAGCGTGACCTTATGGGCACACAAACATTCGGGGTTGAAATATAGCTAAACGTGAGATTTAAAAAAATATTTACAATTCGACCTCTTTTTATCAATATTATTTCTACACAAATATATTAGTAAAAGTTGTTTAAATAATGCTTTTGCTGTGCTGTGCTTTTGGTAGTCGTTTCCGTCCCCACGACTGATGACTAACTGAAGTCTGTATCATTTTGAGTGAAAGTAACGATATTCAAGTAGAAAAAGGATGAATAGTGGGATTAATAGACAATGGTGTTTACTGTGACCATATGGTCACGCTCGTCCTTGGAGGGCATTGTTTTTTTTTACACAAACACCTTTGAGTACTATAGTTTAATAAAAATATTAATTGAAAAAAATGTATTAAGATTTTGATGGACTTGGGTTCTTTGTGGAAATTCATATTTGGATACTTCAATCTTCAATCTTCTATTTTCTTCAAACAAGTAGGTTTTAATACTGAAAGAATTGTAATAGTATGTTTTTCGTTATATGTCAACTTTTAAGAGAATAGCTATAAACAAAGGACTTGGTGGTAATAAGCATAGACCGAATCTTCAGAGCGTACTACAAAATAGCTCATTAGCATGTTATTTAGTAATTTAGTTGACATCAGACATCACATTAAAAGTGGTAAGTTGACGTTTTACGTGCGTTCTTAGCGTAAATGTTCCTTATCACATAACTGCACTATATAAGTCTACTTAAAAATAATGTTAAATTATATACCAATATGACATAAACCATTGTTTTCAAAAATAAAAAAAATCTAATACACACAGTTATACATAGTTTCTGTAAATTTTAAATATTTAAATTCTGCAGTGAATAATGCTGTACGTAATATTAGCTTATAATCGATAATCTGTCTACTGTCTATGTTTCATAGTTTTTCAAACTTTTTAGGCCCGTAACCCTTTTCTGTCTCGTATTTTACTGTGGCCTCCATACTCGTTCACTCAATAAGTCCCGGGCCTGACATATAGATGACGTCACCTCCTAACCTTCCTAAACCTAACCTAGTAGTCCTAACCTTCAAACGACACGTGTCAAAATTTCATGACAATCTGGCGTTTAGTTTAAAAGTTACAGTGGTTTTAGTGAAGCAACTTTTGTGTGTTTAAAAACAATGAATGAAAAAGAATTTCGTGTGTTGATTAAACATTACTTTTTAATGGGAAAAAATACTTTTCAAGCAAAGCAATAGTGTTATTCGGATTCTGCTCCATCGACAACAATGGTTAAGATGTGGTATTTTTTTTATCCATGTCCGCTCCCAATGTGTAGCAACTCTTCCAAATTAATCAGTTGTTTCAGAAAATATCAAAAAAGTATATTAATGAATAAAATTGAATTTCGACTAAAATTTGTTGTTTTATTAGATAGACCCAGGACTTATTGAGTGATGTGATAATACCTGTTGCTATGCGTTATTTTTAGGCTTGAAAAGCTGAAAGGGGATTTTTATTAAGTTAATTAAATTTCTTTAATTATGTTGAACGAATTCCTTATAAGTATATTATGTAAATATGAAAAGATTTATTAAATACAAAGGCAATTTGTTACGTTATTACAACGTTTCTTGTATTGGAAAAAGCTCGTATTAAAAACAGTGCGTAAAAGCAAGTCATAAAACCCCATTAAATTAAAATACCACTATGGGATGCAATGATTAAGTGATGATGACTTCGGAGTTATATATTATTGCAAAGAGCCCCCCTTTGCAAACGAAGCTATTTAAATGCAAATTATTCGGACGCAACTTGCAGAATATATTTTTATGCTAGACACACGGCTAAATTGAATATTATTATATTTAAACAATGAGTTTTGCTTATAAAAACGGTCAGAACTCTGTACAATCAAGCTGTCTAACAGACAAAAGGATGGAATATTGTCAGAAAGAGAGTATTTTAGAAACCTTTTATAGACAACTTAGAATGTTAATTTTCAATTTAAGCGTTTGACACAGGGGTGGGCTGGAGGGGGCTCGGAGGGGCTCGGAGCGGCCCTTGTTGAATTTTACTAAGGCCGGCGAGCTTCTTGTTAGCTCAGCACAAAACAATATTCTCATATCAAATTAGTATATAACTGCAATTTATAATTTATATATTATCTACGACAGCTTCAGTATACATAATAGTACATTTTTAACTATTTGTATTGATAAGTTTACGGTAAATTGCATATTGTTGCATACTACAGGTGTATTAAGTAACAATCGATTGCTTATTTAATTAAGTATTGCATATAATTTCATAGGAGCGATTAGAAAATTCACTACTTCCTCAGAACACTGAATATTGCTTCGAGATTACGCGAGCCCCTTGTTAAAGTGTTGGCAGCCCACCGCTGGTTTGACATCATTGAAAATGATTATTATAGCATCTATAAAACATATATTTGTACAAGATGTCAAATTAAAATAATTATCATTCTGATTTCATTCAACATTATTTATTTTACTATAATATTAAACATATTTATAATTTATTAGTATGAAATTAAAAAAAATAACGAAACAATAAGAAAACTACAGAAACAAAGCATTTATAATGTATAAAAGTACATATTTATTATAGCTTGAAAATGAAATTTATTAAAACTAAGTACATCATTATTTTCTACACATAATTTTTAAGATAAGTGCAAAGATCTGTTACAATTTAAATATATTTTATAATTCAACATTATTAATAAGACACCAAATTAATTTAAGAGCAGCACAACCAAACTCCTGAAACAATTCGGATCGGGTGACACGTTGTGTGCTTTTAACGGAGCTACATAGACAGCATTTACCATTATATTTAAATACAAATAAAACTTATTGAAAGGATTAAGTTTTTTATAAACATATACGCCCGCTGTGGTCTTGTTGCTTAGAGCTTGCTCTACCAATCAGGTGGGTCTGGGTTCGACTCCCTGTAAGGTCAAAGTCAAATTGGATTTTTTCAATTTTAATTTGATATCTAAGACATGGGTGTGAAGTCAATTCTCTTTGAGGGCATCTCATGTGACTTTCAAAAATTCTCATCGAGTATATCTTGTATGATCTTTCTACTTCAAAATATTTGACGCATCGGCATAAACTGTAAAGTCAAATATTTTTTTAAAAATAAACAAAATAAGTTAGAGTTAATTTAAATTATAATTGACAACGGGCTTAGTATAATAATTTAAAAAAGAAACAAAGCATTTATAATGTATAGCAATATTGAGTTTATACATTGTAATTTAAAAGAAATAAATCTTGGCAAAAAATGTATGAATTATTAAAATTAAAAC
This sequence comes from Himalopsyche anomala, assembly GCA_031772345.1. Lineage (NCBI taxonomy): Eukaryota > Metazoa > Arthropoda > Insecta > Trichoptera > Rhyacophilidae > Himalopsyche > Himalopsyche anomala. The sequence continues at coordinate 26,121,605 of CM062828.1, forward strand.
GAATGAGGTGCAAACTGAACTAAATATTCATTTAAAAATTAAATTGACTGCGTTAAAAGTATAGTAGCTCTTCACGGTTTGAACCACTGTTTCCCAAACTCCGTTAAAATTGAAATTTGTATAATATCTGCTTAAAATTTGCGTTACATGTTATCTTTATAGATATTATTTAAACGGTAAATTGATGTGACTTCATCGCTTAATATATCTTGGGCGAAACAATAAAATAGGGATGGGATTTCAAGATGACAAGTGGTAAGATAATCACACTCTTTGTATCGTTTTTTTATGAATCATTACATGCATATTAATATAATTACAAAAATCACTTGAAAAACCAATAAAAGTTTTAATTCTGGAATTTGAGACAGTACCAATGTTCTTTCTAAGCTGCGCGCGTGCGTGACCGCGCAGCAGTTGGGAAACCCCCGCGCACTCATTTTGAGGTGGCGCGCACTACAAGACAATTATTCAATTAATATTTGATCGGTCCGCGCAGCTTATCTCTTGTCTTGGTCAGTACCAATGTTCCCCAAAATGTGCCCGCACACAGAAATATTGTAAAAATAAGTTTGTTTCACCAAATTTTTATACTTGCGCACACTTTTTATTTTGCTGAAAATTTACTGCTCACAGAATTTGATGGTCCGCACACACAATAGAAAAATTAGAGGGAACGTTGGTCAGTACCCTCGTTATTTTATCAGCAAACCCCAAGAGGGTTAATCACTCGGATAAATTAACTATAATATTTTCGTTATTTTTTAAAATATATTTTAATGTAATTAGAACCTTTTCTAAATTAATAAATGTTCAGACGCTTCATTAGAAATCAATTACTGATTTTTTTTCCGAAATTTATTTATTTTTATTTTTTTTGCTTATAAAAACCGCCTTGTAATAATTTTTGATGATTTGAGCAGTTCAAAAAGGTTTTAAAAGTTTGTGAAGTAATTACGAATATTCGAGGAACACTGAATGCAGTTGATGTAAACGATCTCGTTAATCAAGTGAGAGGCAGGTGTTGTTAAGAGGGTGTCGCGTGCCGCTACTCGAGTTTGCAGAAAGATTGCACCTATGGTGCTTGTACTCTAGTTGTGCTGACACTTGACATGTCGGTCACTCCACTCGCCAACGAGGAAGCACTCTTCAGTTTCGATAATAAATATAATAATTGGACAATTTACTTAAGCATAATTTATAGTGTGACACGTGACACATGTGATTACAGTTGAGAAACAAGTAAAACATTTTATTTGACACCTTTCAACAAGTTCTTTAAATGATATTACGACCGCTAAAAGTAAACTGCATTACCGCAAAAAAAAAAAATGGAAAAAGCAAATTCATTTTTCTCTATGAACTCTTTCTCATAGAAGAACATGGAATCAAACATTGCGAATAAAATCATTGATAGTTTTTTCATCTATAACATGGTTAAAAACAGGGATGGGCTGGAGAGCCTCGAGCGAGCCCCTTGTTAGATTTTACTACGGCCGGCGAGCCCCTTGTTAAATTAAGAGAAAACAATTTCCTCAGATCAAATTAGTACATAACTGCAATTTCTGACTTATTTATGTTATCTACGACAGCTTCCAGTATACACAGTAGTACATTTTTAGCCATTTACATTGATTTGTTTATAGTAAACTGCATATTGTTACATATTACAAGTGTATTAAGTAACAATCGTTTGCTTATTTAAGTATTGCATATGAGTGATAAATTGTTTGAGAATAAGCGAGCCCCTTGCTAGCGTATTTGCAGCCCACCGCTGGTTATAAAGATATTGGCTTATTTAATCAACGAACAAAAGACTTAACATAATTTTGGTTACAGATGTCTTGCCATTTGCATTGTATTAGAAATAAAAACCCTTTATTTGACACTGTTTGTTTTCACTGGAAGTTGTAACTTAATTGGAGCATTATCAGGTGTGGGCTGGAGGGGGCTCGAAGGGGCTCGCGCAAGCCCCTTGTTAATTTTTACTATGGCCGCCGAACCCCTTGTTAATTTAAGAAAAAATATATTCTTCGATCAAATTAGTATATAACTGCAGTTTCTGACTTATATATTATCTATGGCAGCTCAGTATAAAAGTAATACATTTTTAGTAATTTACATTGATAATTTTACGGTCAATTGCATATTGTTACATAATGTAAGTGTTTTAAGTATCAATCGATTGATTATTTAAGTATTCCATATAATTGCATTGGAGTGATCACTCCTTGTGATCACAGTGAAAAACCATTCCTTCCCCAGCACACTGAGAATTCCTTTGAGATTAAGCGAGCCCTTTGTTAACGAAATGGCTGCCCACCGCAGAGTATGATAAGCCAACAGATGTACTGGAAAAGTAAGATAAACCTATAAAAACTGCCCTTACTCAGATTCAAATCCGTGACCTCCGTGTTCTAAGCCAACGGCGTTGAAATTTGACAACGCAGCCGGCTTTGTCTTAAAAATAGTTCAATATAATGTACCTTGGGGGTTGATGTTCCTAGAAACCCGTTCTATTCGGTGGATGTATCAACGAAATTGAGCCGCAGTAGAGATAATCTGAAAACAATGTTTTTTCAATTGATGTATGTATTCGTATTTGTTTTCATTTTCTTACACTCATCCTATCTTAAAAAACAAGTGGTAGCAATAGCTGTTGACTTATTACTAGTCCCTTCATAGCCACGTACTTCTATGAAAGAAGTACTTCTGAAAAATGGCGGGTGAATCAGATGTTCATATCCTCCTAATTGGAAAAGGATATTCATAAAAATCTGTTAAAAGAAACAATTTTGTATTTATTTACTGTATTGATTTAAAATTTTCTCATCTTATTTAATTTTCGTTCATTTTTATATAAAACAAATATCTTCTGTACCACACACACACAGTAGACGATATTTGTATTGAATGAAAAATAGAATTTTTCATAGCATGTAAGAAACGTAATTCTACAAGTTTTCAATATATTTCAATTAATTTAATGAAGATAAACGTCTTGATAAATCGCAGCTTTCTATTATTTAAGAATGGTTGTTAATAAAGAATTAACGCGTACATTAGCGTGTACTTCAGTGTCTAGTAAAAGCATTTTTAACCACAGCCTAGTTATTAATCAGAAAAGTGTGTTCATCGGGCCATGTGACAATGAACTTAGTCTTACTTGTCATAGCAAGAGTTGCATTATTTGTATAACAATAATTATTGTAACAAGCTGAAGATTTTTATCAGGTGCCTTCATTATACTGGATTATTATAAAATGAAATGATGACAGTGGACTCAGTGCAGTGCTCTTATTTATTTAAGTTGGTAACCACTCAAAAATTCAGAGCATACGGACTAGGAGTTGCAATCCCGGGATATGATCAATTTGTTAATTCTGTAATCTCATGATAAAAACAATATGAAACTTGATATCTCAGGATCATAAAAAACACTTAAATGACTTTATTAGATTGCAAACGTTCCGATGTATGGAAAGTTTCATTGGATCAAACAAGACTTATACTTCATGCAATCAATGTTCATAGCATATTAAACATTTTTTTTAGAAAGCATCTCAACAGTACTGAAGATGTTGATAATAAGTCTTTTCTTAGTAGTGTTATGGTTCTTTTTCGTAAACAACAAATAATAGTTAGTTAACTGTTTTCACTACGCTACTCTTTAAGGATCGTATGGCTAGGAAGAGATATAAACATCACAGATATCCATGTCGTTGAACACAGATTCAGAAATCGCTAAATTTTTTGATTTGAACACGTAGACTTCGTAACCGAATAACATGACCGCTTAAGATCCGCTGAACAGTGTATTAAGGTCTAAAATTTATGTTTTGTGGATAGATCATGTATGTTGTGTGAAATGTTTCCAAACACTTGTTTTGTGATCTCTGCAACTGAAACAAATTACTTAATGACAAAAATATTCGATAATAACGTTATGATTATAGTGACAAAGCAGAAAAAATTGTCACTACCCATAGATTTTACACTTGCCCAGATATAATCCGGCAAACTAAAATCGTCTCTATGAATCGCTCCTTCAAAAAATACATTATTATTTATGGTCGTTGTCATTGGCAACGCGTTGATTGGAGATTCTGTTGTTATTTTTAAGTGATTACTTCTAGATTTTCCAATCACTGCGCAATTTTAATAATATGTGCATCGTATTTATAATTTATATTCAATTAGTTTCCTACAAACATTGAATACTCTTTTGATATAATATGTTTTATTGGTATTTTTCAATACATACGTTAGGGCACATGGCAGCATTTAGATTGAAAAAAGACGCGTCTAATTTTGCTAATCACTTAATTTCAGAAAGACACGTGTTCAATTAGGAGCAATGGATAAAAATGTTGCACTCAAATACGTATGCTCATAAACTAGTTTTTTTATACTACAATTGAACAGTTTTCCTATTTTAAATGATCAGATAAATATGCCAAGTTCCCCATTTGTATACCCTATATGCATGTAAATATAATCAAAAAACCTTTTCCAACAAACAAAAATAAATATAATTCTTAAAACTACTCACCATTCAAATCTGTGCGCATTCCCATGGGCTAATCCTTTTCGCCAGCAATGGCTTTAAATTTAATGATACATTTATTTCCTATACAAACACGATAGATTCATTTACTAAGCGTCTGTTCAAGTACACCCGTACACTTGAACGCCTGAAGATGCTGAAAGGCGAAACCCGGGTGGTTAGTGACAAAATCTGTGTGAATGTAAATAATTTTAACGATCCGTTAGGCTTTATTAATTGTTATATTACAGTATTTCCAAAAGTTGAAAATATAATATTTATTTTTTTAGCATATATCTATAATATGAAGTTCCAGTGAATATTAACGTGTCTTCTCTATTTCAGGGACTGTTTCGTGATATGAAATTTGTATTAGGCATGCTCATGGTGCCGTGGTGAAGGATTGATTGGTAATAAATGAAAATCTCTTGATAAGATCGTCATTGTTTTTTTTCGCCCGAAATCATTATGCAATAAATACGCATCGTACAGATAAGTATCGATTTATTTAAAAAAAGCACAAGTGATTTCTTCGAACGTCACTGATACCATAAGCTCTCATTGCGAGATGCTGTCGTCGATACAATGCGATTCATTGTTTGAGTTTTGGAACACTTGTTTGCGCTTTTTTTTTTAATTCCATCTTGCCACCTTTTACTTATCGTTCGTTATGTTGATATACATCTCGAATTGTTTAAAACTAACGGAATTCCCGACGTATTGTTTGATTAACGTTAGCATTTTGTCGACAGTATCTTACAAATAGTCGAAGAAGTTCAATAAACCCATCGTTTCAATAATATTTAAATATTGAATAACCTTTGCAACTGAGACCCGGTAAATTGCTTGAATGCAATTGCTCGAATGCAATTGATCGAATGTAATTGCTCGAATGTAGAATTCCTCGAATTACAAATTGCTCGAAATGCAAGTTGCTCGACATGCAATTGCTCGAATTGCTTGGTTATTTAAACGGTTTTAATACAGTTTAGTGTTAATTATATAGTAGTTGATCACTTGGCATTTTATTACACAGTTTGTACTCTTAGTTTTTAAGCCGAACTTTGTATCAAATTGTATATTATTGCTGTACTATTTATCATTGCCTCTATAATTATTATTTTTTAGATAGACATTTAAGAAATACTACCTATGTAAGTTGATCTTAATTCAGTAATATAGAAAATCAGTATTGTCTACTTTTACAAGGAGAGCCCAAAATCACTCATAATAAAAATGTTTATGGATAAGAGGTGTAACGTTTTTGTGATAGCGGTGGTAACTGGCATAATATAAATTATCAAGTAAATATCGAATATGGCAGTTATTATTATTTTTAAATTTATAGCTGCGTCAATAAGTTAATAATATTCTTAAAGAAAATATATTATGTGTGATTTGTAAAAGTGGAAAAATTAAAATTTTTGAGGAATTTGTAATTCGAGCATTTGACGTTCGAGCAATTGATTATTCGAGGATCTTGTTATTCGAGAAATTTCCATTCGAGAAATTGCATTCGAGCAATTTGTATTCGAGCAATTGCATTCGAGCAATTTACCGGGAATCTTTGCAACTAGCTAAACACATCTTTTAAGTACTACTGAGGCAGAATAAACTGTCTTTTTGTTTTGTTATCCCCTCTGAAGTACTTGCACTCCTCAATCTGAAAGTGTTATAATTTTTCAATTGAGTGATCAAAATCACACATTCTTATCAAACACAGGATAGTTTTTAAAGTTACAGTTGATGTTTTATCTTTATAATTACTAAGCATCAAGTACATTATATTTTCTTGTTCGATTATGATATAAGATACTGCAGGGATTGCAATAATGAACGAATTTACTGGTTCCAGTGTTTTACATAATTTATATTAAATACCGGTATCGCAAGAATATGTAATGTAGGTATACTTAAAAAGTTAGCAAAAATAAATTGTACTTTTACAAATGTATTTTACTTGTATGAAAATGGTGTTTTTTAATTACTACAATTATTGTTTGTATCTAACACTGCGACCAGGATAGAGGAAAAAACTCAAACATAATTTTGTATTTTATTAGTTGAGAATTAGAATCAATGTTTAGTTTAATATTTTCGATGGATTCCGCGAAAACTTTATCAAAGTTATTCTACTTGTTGTGTTACAAAATGTCACATGTTACGTGTTATGTTTTGTAACACACAAGTGGAATAACAAAGTTATAAAAATTAATTTTATATTAATGATAAAAAATAATTATTATCACTAAAAATTTATTTGATCAGGACCGGTTTCGCTCCTCGCGAGCATTATCAACTGATAAGAACAATAAATTAAACAGTGCTAATTATACAAGTTAAATTGAAATAAAAAGGTGTAAGCAACTACTAACAATGAAAAGGATTTACAAATTATATTATAATTACACAAAATTAAAATGCTTAACACCTATAACATACAATTAAACCTTACGATAGTTTGTCTGATGGGTCTTCTCTTGGATGCGAAACACGTGTCACGATTTGTGGAATAACAATGTTATTAATTTTAATTTTATATTATTCAATTTGTTGTTGTATTGAATTAAATATGACCCTATAACGTTAGAATCGATCAATCTTGGTCGGGTATAACAAGCCAGGTTACATAATAAATATTCACCGATTCACCACCAATTAGTCGCTTAAAAAATGGAAATAAATATTTTACATTTCTAAAATAGATATTTTAGTTTTGACTGACTAAATTCCGTGATTTCAATTTTGGTAATACCGGAATTTAAATCCCAACCCTAGACTCAAAGCACCAAAGAAAAGGTGATATTGAATTAGAATTCATATGCATTGTTGATGCAACTATTAACGTACATTTAGATGCAATGTAGCCATGCATAGGTGTTTTAGCCGTTTTTATCGCATTTAATTATGAAAATTAGTATTACATTGTAATTATATTAGTAAGATGGCAATATTGGGTTGGTGTCTAAACGCATTTTTATATTAATAGTAAAATATAATATTTATGTGATCAGAAACCAAATTTTGAATCCCAGTACGAGCAGTTTTATAAATTGATTTTTCAATCGATTCGGCTACGGAGGTCACGGGTTCGAATCCCAACACGGACAGTTTAATAAATTGATTTTTCAATCGATTTATACAATTTCTGTCCGAAGACATCGATGTATGTGATGTCTTGAATTCCCCCCTCCCACCCATCCTATCCTATGAACGGGGCATATCGAGAGCGATTAGTTAACCACTAGTCCTGTCGTAGCCCTATCCTTCTATTCCTACTCTCTTTGGAAAAGGAGAGGTTGAGCAACTGAGTAACAAGAAGTTCTCGTAGAAACACTTCTGTTGAGATAAACTGTATTAGGAGTCTATATGCCTCCACATTGGGAGCGGACATGTTAAGCAAAAAATAGATGGAACTACACATATTCATAAATATATTGCTTATATTCTATTAGAATACCAAGTATTTGATTTTTTAAATCTCTTGGACATCCGTGTTTGCTTGCGTATGTTCCGGACACCCGTGTCCGCTTGGTATTCAAATTCTTAAACTTCAGAGTGGCGTTGTAGTTTATTTGTGATTCGTGAGCTTTGCGCACTAATCTGATATTCTCCAATATTAAGGCTTAGTATATTTCTGATACCAATTAATAAAATACATGTTATGTAATAAATCTTTGTTGTAACAATGGTAAAGTTTAAATTACGTATTCAAAGAGTTATATTCCTTGATTGTTAGATACAATTATTTTGTGATTTGTTGCGAGCAAATTTCACGCTTAGAAGTGAGCAACCACCGAGGTTCAATTTCAATTAATCATTAAAATTAGTTTTTACTTACATGCCTCATATTACGTTTCAACATTTCTTTCGTATAAAGATTGATGATTGTATCAACTTGTTCATTAAAATATTGCATTACGTTGTTTGCATTAATAAATTGTTCATTATAACATTGCACTACTTACTAAAAGGTAGGGATTGCAATTTGTAATGTCGGTATTATAGAAATCGGGATCCTGGTACTTCAACTGTTCTTCAGTACGAAAATACCGGTATTACAATATTTTATGTTATAATCATTTAACGACTCTATATCTATCAAAAGCGTAATTTGATAGAATATTATACTATTTCTATAGACAGAATTTTTACTTGAAGACTCAATTAAGTTGGACAGATTACAGAGTTAATGAAGTATCCTTTTTAAATTTGAATCGTTCAAACTATGTTCATTCTCACAGATTTTGCCTTTCGGCATCTTCAGGCGTTCAAGTGCACGGATAAACTTAAACTGACGCTTATTAAATGAATGTTTCGTGTTTATAAAATAAATAAATGTATCATTTAGTCTAAAGCCATTGCTGGCGAAAAGGATAAGCTCATGGGAATGCCCAAAGAATAAACATCAGAGTATTAGAACATATGGCAGCGTTTAGACTGAAAAAGGACACGTCTACTTTTGCTAATCACTTAATTTCATGAGTTCATCACAGAAATTCATAAATCGATTGAAAAATCAGTTTATAAAAACTGCCCATACTGGGATTCGAACCCTTGCCCTCCGTAGCGGTAGCCAACGATGTTGACCACTCGACCACACAGGCGGCTTTTTATTTTTTTTTGTCAACTTTTGCAATGCTAATTAATTAAATAAATAAATTATTGCCTGCTTATTGCCTACATTTGTAATACCGGATAATACCGGTATCTAATAGAAAATACGGGTAAATATTTATATCATCGCCCGGTATTGCGAACCCTACTACAATCTCGGTAAGATGTATTTGATATGATACAATGTACTTAAATATTGGAATTTGAATGAATTTTCTCCCATTTCCCTTTTTTATCATTTATTTAATTGCCTAGTTGCGATGTTATTTCTACATTAAAAAGGAGTGTACTCAGCACCCCCTCGTGTAATCGTTTTTATTGTTAAGATTTTCTAATATGTGTATATAAAGCAATTAGTTTTATTATATTCACTAATTTTCTTTGTGTCTGTATTATATGTATTTATATATTAAATTAAACTACTTATATGGAATTGAACATAATCTGTGCCATAATCAGTAATGACGGTATATCTTTATTTTCTCCTGCCATATCGATGATTCTTTCGCTTTCGTGGCCGAGTGGTCAAAGTCGTTGGCTTCGTTTACGGAGGTCACGGGCTCGAATCCCAGTACGGACAGTTTTATAAATTGGATTTTTGAATTTCTGTCTGAAGGCATGGATATATGTGATGTCTTAAATTCCACCCTCCAACCATCCTATCCTATGAACGAGGCGTAGCGAGAGCGATTAGCTAACTACTAGTCCTGTTCTAACCCGATCCTTCTATTCCTACTCTAAAAAAGAGGTTGAGCAACTGAGTAACAAGCAGTTCTCGTAGAAACACTTTTGTTGAGATAAAATACATTCATTTTGAAAAAAAAAAACGATTCGCAGCGGTTTGTTGTCTCAAATGCTGCTGTTGTGCGCATTGCTAGTCATTTAAATTTTAGTTTATTTTTTATAATCCACATTGTTATTTATGTAATGCACTATGTATATTAAATATGAAACAAAGCCATGCGAATTTTTTCTGCGACGCTCCTTGCAAAACTCTATAACTTTGAGGAGTGCACAGTGTTACGTGTGAAGCAGTAGAGGGTGGTACTGGGTACAACGTCGAGTGGTCAACGTCGCTGGGTTAGGTTGCGGTGCTGACGGGTTCGAGTATCGATAGGGCAGTTTAAACATTGATTTATGGATTTCTATTCGACGGTGTGGATGTCTGTAATGTCTGAGATTCCTTCCCATCCGTTCTATTCTAAAAACGGATCATAGCGAGAACGATCAGATTTCCACTAGTCCTACCCTTGCCCATACCTTCTATATTTAACCTCCTTGGTGAGGTTCCGCAAACTGAGTAACAGTCCATATCAATGTTCCCTCTAAGCTGCGCGCGTGCGCGGCCGCGGAGCAGTTGGGAAGCCCACGCGCACTCATTCCGGGTTGGCGCGCACTACAACACAGTTGTTCAATTAATATTTGATCGGTCCGCGCATTCTTTGAAATTTCAGCGCAGCAGCCTTAGAGGGAGCATTGCATATGCCCCACATTGGGAGCGAACATGGTTAAAAATGTGTTATTAATGTAAATATTTACAATAAATTATATTTTTTTATTATAAAATTGTTTTACGACGGAAAACAGTGGTGGGGGTAATATAGCACGTGATTGGTGAATAAATCATGTTAAAAAAGCATCGGGGCTTAGCGCTTGCGAAGGGTGATCATATCGACTGTGGAAAGGAAAAAATGACGTAACTCACAAATCAAATTTTACAGGAGACGGAAAAACGTGTTTTGATGTTATTGGGCCATATGAAGATTATGAATTACACACAACAACAACAGCACAGAGACTTCTAAACTGGTGTTTAATTGACATAATCTAGTATTAATCGAAAAGAGATTTTCTAAGAAAAACCTTTATTTCAGTCTTTTTTTTGGTTTTAATATTTTACAAGGTCATGTTTACAAACTTAAAAGCTAAATTTATATACTAATAAGTCATTTGCGGCTTGCATCCTTTTGATAGAACGTGTATCAAGTTGTATACATTGTGATTATCGAAGAAAAGCTGTGGGTTACGTCCTGTTTCCTTTCCACAGTCGATATTCAACTAGCCTATTCACTTATTTCGCTATTGTTTATAATAATTATATGACCGTGTAACGACCCGATCAGCCACTATCGCCTCTTCTTCTCTGCCATCCTGGTATTTTTTACGTTTATTTTTTCATACCGCACAACTGATTCTGATACTCAGATTACGCGGATCGTGGTTTTATCAGACGCGCCCGTGTATTGCATCATGCATCTGTATGAGTGTTTGTATTTATTCAGCGAATAACAATATTAAAAATTAAAATTATTGACATTTATTCAATCAGCATTATTTATTGTAAATCCTAGTAATTTTTGAGTAAGCAAAGCTGTGGGCTGCTTATACATTAACAAGGGGCTCGCTTAATCTAAAAGCAATTCTCGGTGTTCTTGGGAATTAGTTATTTTATTACTCCCATGCAATTATATGCAATACTTAAATAAGCAATCGATTTTTACTTTTTTTAAAATCTATATCCGCTCCCAATGTGGAGCATATGGCCTCCTCATGGAGTTATCGAAACAGAAGTTTTTTCTGCGAGAACTGTTTGTTACTCAGTCGCTCAATCTCACTTTTTTCAAAGTGGGTAGTAGGGAAATAAGGATAAGGCTAGAACAGGACTAGTGGTTGGCTAATCGCTATTGCTACACCCAGTTATTAAAGGAACAGAAGGAAGGGGGTAGAGGAAATGATGTGAATTGACATCACAAACACCCAGTCTTCGATCACAACTTTGAATTGAATAATTCTCAAATTCACTGTGATTTGACCGGGAATCGAATCCAGACCTGGGCTATCGGTAGAGCAAGCTCTAACAAACTGGGCCACAGCAGGCGAAATACACTGTTACTTAATACACTTACAATATGTAACAATATGCAATTTACCGTAAACTGATCAATCTAAATGGCTAAACATGTACTACTGTGTATACTGAAGCTGTCGAAGATAATATATAAAGAAGAAATTACAGTTATATAAGAATTTGATTTGAGAATATTGTTTTATCTTAAATTAAACACGGGGCTCGCCGGCCTTAGTAAAAAATAAGAAAGGGCTCGTGCGAGCCCATCTGAGCCCCCTCCAGCCCACTCCTGAGTAAACATACCATTGAAACCTAACCCTTTGCTAAAAGATCTGTATTAATCATCATTCGATAATATAAAATTATATTTGATGATTTTTTTTTCTCGTTCTGCGTCTCAGTTGCGGCATAATTAGTGGTTTAAAAATATTAACAATTTTAACAAGATTCACAGCTCATTTTAAATATACGTATGTCTGTCACAAATGGATTATCTCTTCCTCGATAACCAATTCATCGATACGGTCGATGAGTCCGTGTATCTTGGGATCCCTAGCCAATTCAAAATATTGTAAGCGAAGAAATCGAAAGAAGAGTTGTAGGCAGCAATAGATGCTTTTATGCACTTAACAATTCAAATATTTCCACTTATCATGACATAAAAAAGTAAGTATTGAAGAAACCCTCATAAGACCAGTTCTGGCGTATAGGTCAAAGGTCTGAATCTTTAAGTCTAAGAACTATCAGAAGCAACACGTGTTTCAGTGAATGATCCTCTGAAATATTAACTCTGTCTTGTAAGGATTGTATATGGCAATGTCGGCATTACAATGAGTACAGAAATTGATAGATTTGTTCAAATCCAATGCTTACGCTGGGCCGGACATAACTATACCACATATTTATGAGTGGAAAACTACGAAGCGATTAAAATTTGCTACTCCTGAAGGAATATGAAGACTTAGATGACCGCAAATGTGCTAGATTTATGGGATATCGCCATTCGTTTAGGAATGGCTGGAGCCATATTCAACTCAATGCGGACTGTCTGGGACACACAACTGTACTCGAATGGCACCTGACGAAGACTCAGAAAAACCGTATACTGAGCTTCGAGAACAGATGCTTGCGTCGGATAATGGAGGTGAGGTGGTTTGATTTTGTGAGGAATTCAGAGATAAGGGAGCGTACAAGACAGCGTCCCGTCACGTCAGTGGTTATGGAGAGACGTTAGAACTGCCTAGGTCACGTGCTGCGGATGCCTCCGGAAAGCCTCAATCCTGCCTGCCTCTTCTTTCGACCGGTGGGATTCCGGCGTCCCGGACGTCCGTCGGGTACTATCCATAGGATGTACTCGGCGGAACTGAGGGATGCTGGCATGTCATGGGAGGAAGCAAAGTAATTGGCGGGAGACAGGGAAACATGGAGGTGCCTCGTGGCCATATGCTCCACATAGGGAACGGACATGGCCAAAGAAGAAGATGGGATATCGCAAAGCCTGCGGGTACTGAACGTCAGCGTAGAAGAAATTGATTGAGGATGTCTAGGTCCATCTCCGAATGCAGTGTCAGAAAAAGAACATTGTAAATGTAACACGCGCCTTTTCCATTGCTAACTTTTCATTTGCTCTATAAATAGCATCAATAGTAAAACTACTTTTATACAAATTTCTCATTCAATTGTTTCAGATTTGTCTTATTATAAACCTTTGGGAATCGCTAAGTTTGAGTAAGATGCGCAGGCGCAGTTCGCGGGTTGATCTATCTCAGGGTGGTACAATATGTGTGAGAGGCATAATTATGGCTGGGAGAGACCTTCGCGAGATTTTACTCTTTATATCCTCAAACAAGTGGACGAGTGGGATTTATGATACAAGGTGGTCACGATGTTTGTTTATCTTTATTTGCTATATGATCGGGAACGATAGCGTGATATATCGGCGAGATGCTTGCACGGGGAATACGTCGACGTAGGTATATATTTTTTAATATGTACTTGTTGATGATAGTTTATTGTTTATCGACGTTAATCAACTTTGTAATCAGCGTGTACTTTATTGAAAAAAAACCCAACGCATTACTAAAATATTTATCTGGACAGTATCTAATATAAGCCATTCAGTATTTATACAAAATAGTATATACCTTAAAAGAATAACAAGTATTTATATAATTGATCTGTATGTTTACCAGAGCTGTGGAGTCGGGTAAAAAAAAGACGACTCCGACTCCAATGATTTTTTTCAATAATTTCATTTTAACTTATATATATCGACTGTGGGAAGGAAAAATGAAGTAATCCACAGTTTTTTCAAAACAGCTTTTTTCGATAATCACAATGTATCAAACTTGGTACACGTTCTATCAAAAGGATGTAAGCTTCAAACGCCGAATTAAAATCTAAATTTTGCTTTTAAGTTTGAAAAAAGATAAGCTTGTGAATATTGAAACCAAGAAAAAAGACCGAAAAAAAGGTTTTTCCTAGACAATTTCTTTAATTAATATTAGATTATGTCAATTAAACACCAGTTTAGAATTCTCCGTGCACTTCAAGGTTTTGTATATTTCATAATTTGCATACGGCCCAAAATCATCAAAATATGTTTTTGTGCTTCCTGTATGTGTAGATTACATAATTTTTCCTTTCTACAGTCGATGTACATATTAATGATTAAGTATTTTGATTATTGCAAAAAGCTGTTTTAAAAAAAAAATGGGTTACATACTTTTTTCTTTCCCCAGTCGATATGAATGTATATCATAATCATAAACGGGTATTATTCACTGATAACTTTTTTTTTAATAAATATGAGATCATGAAATATTGTCAATTCTGAAACCTGTCATATGAATATAACTATTAGCAGATTTAATTTTTTTTAATTAATTGCGAACAATTTTACTAAAATATGTGATGGTTTCTGTTTATTCATAATTCGGCTTTTGCTAATCTTTGATTCCAGTATTTTAGAATTAACAAAATCGACATTTAAATGTTACAAAAACTGCATGAATATTGTGATCTCGGTATAGATAATACTGTCATATCAAAATCCCCCATGATACTTATACGAGAAACGATCTCCACCGATATTAAAATGCAAATAAGTACATATTTTATTAATGTATATAATAATTAAGAACTAATTTTCTATGCTCTTGGATTGTCGTTTACTTGGTTGTGAGGTTATTAAAAAAAATCAAGAAATCCTAAACAACTCAAAATTCTATTCTATAAACGGCGCATTGAGTAAAAGAGCGACGTGTTAACTGTCAATCTTTTCCTAACTACACACTTCTTTCAGAATCACAATCAAGACATTACTAGTCCTCTTCAAGCCGCATCTGACTCTTATTAAACTCTCCAAAATATAGAGATGTATAAATTGACTGAATACGAATTCTATATTAAAAATAGTTCTGTATCCATTCAGCGCGGATATAGCTTATGAAAGAAAATAACTTTATTTGCAGGTTCATTAAAAATAAAGTGATCTGTAATATTTTCCAAACTATTATCACACACAACCTAGTCTTCCCGAAACAATAAAGTTAGGACCTTATTTTTTTATTCATACAAATATGCTTTTCTTACAATTATAATAACTTGTGTTTCTGTTGATATAAAAAAATGTTTAATCGATACGCAATATATTAAAATTTTCGCCTTAAATGCTCACATGAATTTTCGGTCTCTAAGGTCGCGCTATCTGGTGACAATATCTTCAATCTTCGGTCTCCGCTCCACTGAAAGAGGCCGATAGCATCTCACCACGCCACCCTGGGAGACCCACACCTCTCCGCGAAACCCACATGAGAAATTTGGTGTTTTCAATAGTATCTATGTTCCATATAAAATTTGCCAACTATGAACTTTCTTTAAGAGATTTTAAGATGTAAGCATAAATAAGACACATTTTCTTGATCTTATTCTACAATTTAAAACATTGACGGAATAGCCTTAGTACCTTAGTCTAAGCGGAAAGTTTTATTTTCTAATATCAAACATTCAGTAAAAATAATTAGACCAGTAATATCGAATACTAGTAAAACACAATATTCCTTTGTACTTCATTCCACTTTATTTAATATGTCAGGACCGGTTTCGCTCATTACGAGCATCGTCAACTGATAAGAAATATAATCTAACCATGCTATTTATACAAAAATGAACAGTTATAAACAACAATTGGCATTGAAAAGAAATTACCAATTACATTAAAAGTGATTCTAAAATAACACAAAATTAAAATGTTTAACACATCTAACATATAATTAAAAAGTCATCTGAGATTAATAAATTTAGAATGGCGATTGTAAACTGAGATGACTTTTTAATTATATGTTAGATGTGTTAAACATTTTAATTTTGTGTTATTTTAGAATCACTTTTAATGTAATTGGTAATTTCTTTTCAATGCCAATTGTTGTTTATAACTGTTCATTTTTGTATAAATAGCATGGTTAAATTATATTTCATATCAGTTGACGATGCTCGTAATGAGCGAAACCGGTCCTGACATATTAAATAAAGTGGAATGAAGTACAAAGGAATATTGTGTTTTTACTAATATAGTGCCTTTCCACCAAGTATTGACAGTGAACACCCTAAAAGTGAATATCGAATATGTAATAATCAACAGATTGTCATATACATTTGAATCGTTCAAATGATGTACATTCACACAAATTTTGTCACTAATTACCCGGGTTTCGCTTTTCGTCATCTTTTTAGGCGTTCAAGTGCACGGATGAACTTGAACTGACGCTTAGTAAATGAATGTATCGTGTTTATGTAAGAAATAAATGTATCATAAAGTTTAAAGCCATTTCTGGCAAAAAGGATTAACCCATGGGAATGCCTACAGATTTGAATGCTGAGTAGTTTTAAGAATTACATTTATTTTTGTTTGTTGGAAAAAGTTTTATGATTATATTAACTTACATATAGGGTACATTTACAAACAATCAAAAATGTTCTGTGCAGAAGATATGTATTAAAATTCAAAAATCTGTTTCAAACAAGAAAGCGTCTACTCAAATATGGTAATAGATTAATTAAAGCGATGCGGTGTTTATTTGTTTTAACATAAAGTGGCTGCAAAATAGCTGATATCTGTTAAGCATTATTTTAATTGTATATCATTTACGAGATTAGCCATCGAAATGCATATAATTTGAAGGCGGGAAGGCTTCATTCGGAGTTGCATGCTGCTTTGCATTCGCCTAAAGAGATTCCGGCTCACACGTTTATCGTAAAATTTGCATAAATTAAATTTTGAATACCCTCAAAGTGCTTCCGATTTACGTCCAGAATGCATAAACAAAGCGAGCGTGTTTTGTACAATGTGAGATGCATCGAAAAACAACGACGCATTGAACCGTTTTTTTTAAGTGCTATTTGTTTCTCATTTAACTATCTATACCAAGGATGCCCAACTGAAATCACTTGGTGGGATAAATAAAATAATGCATGTCTCTGATGGGCTACACATTAATAAATTTAGTCTTAATACTTTCGATGGGTTCGGCTATAATTTTGTGGAAGTTCATTTTAATATAAAATTTAAAATAACTTAGATTATTCCACGTATTGTGCTTCTAACTGTGACACGTATTTTACCTCTTTCAGAGGCATCCTCGGACAATCTTACTTTCACAATGCTTGTTTAAGTACGAATGATTTTAATTTTAATATTCCAACATGATATATTATAAAAATACACACGGGAAGCAAGGAGGGGAGGATAGAAAAACGAACAAACAATAATGATACTACCAATGACATTTACATTACTAATGAGTTGCATCAATTAAGATTAAATTAGGATTAAATTAGGATTAAATTAGGATTAAATGATTAACTAATGAGTTGCATCAATTAGGATTAGATTTATTTCCAACGGGTTCCTACTGTCAATTATTGTGGAAAATCATCATATGATATTTTTTTCTTATTCTACAATATTTACTACAGATCAAGACCGGTTACAATATTCAACGGTACAGGGTTGCTTATATACAGCTAACCAAAACTCATAAAAAGGTGTGACAGACTATTGGTAAAAGAAATATGACACAATTTATTTTAAAAAATCGATACAAATGGAATAACACTTGCGTGAACAAATTGTTTGTTATTTTATCACTTAAAGAATAATAATATTAACTTTAGTATAAATCAATGCGTCGCCTGCTGTGGATTAGTTGGTTAGAGCTTGCTCTACCAATCAGGCAGGTCTGGGTTCGATTCCTGGTAAGACCACAGTGAATTTGAGAATTATTCATAACAAAGTTGTGATCGAAGACTGGGTGTTTGTGATGTCAAATCACATTGTGTCCTCTCCTCTAATAACCGAGTGTAGCAATAGTGATTAGTTAACCACTAGTCCTGTTCTAGCTTTATCTTACTTTCCCTACTACTCACTTTGAAGAAAGTGAGGCTGTAACAAACAGTTATCGCAGAAAAACTTCTGTTGAGATACTGCCATAAGGAGGCAATATGCTCTACATTGGGAGCAAACATGGATAAAAAAAAACAATGTTAATTAAATCTTTTGGTTTACCAAGGATTTATTTCTTTCTGTGGAAAATATTTTTTTTGATTTGGTTATGCATATGACGCTATAAAAGATAACTTTTTAATTAAACATGATACATATTTTTCATTGAACGTACTATAATCATATCCTTGGCAAACAATCCCCAACACACACGTGCACACATGTAAACGAGCGTGTTGAGCTGTCACTGTGTGCGTGGACGGTATGTGACTGTGCAAAGTGCAGTAATTGGCACGACATTATCTACCCAGGTGCAGCTCGGGGCATTATTTTATATGCACGCAACCGTCTCGGCCTGCTCCTGTGCAACACTGCACTGCACTGACCCCGCAGAAATACAGGGGGTAAGGAAACTCAAACATGTCAGATACAATACTGCAGAGTCAAAGTCAATTTCTAAATGTTTACTTATAATACCGTTGGCATACTTCCAGAAGGCGTTAAGTCAGTGGTTTCCAATCTTTATGTTACATCGCCTCCCTTTGAAGAAAAAAGCATCTTTGCGCCTCCCTATCCTGTATTTCATATAGTAATAAAGACTCTTTTTTAATTTTGACTCTTCGAGCCTCCCAGGTTGGAAATCATTAAGTTAAGTTATGAATAATTATAGAGAATTTCAGAATAAAATTCAGTTCAAAGCTATTTTTGGCACAAAAACTATTAATATATTCTTTTTATACATGTTCGCTCCAATGTTTCCTATAAGCTGCGCGCGCACGCGACCGCGCAGCAGTTTTAAACCCCCCGCGCACTCATTCCGGGTTGGCGCGCATTCCAAGACAACTACTCAACTAATATTTAATTGTCCCGTGGAGCCTTTGAAATTTCCGCATAGTTAACTTCTTGTCTTAGAGAGAGGATACTCCGATCCCGATGTGGAGCATATGGCCAAATAATGAAGGTATCTCAACAGATTTTTTCTATGAGAACGGTTTGTTACCCATTTTCTCAATTTCTCTTTTTTTTCGAAGAGAGTAGGGATAGAAAGAATATGGTTAGGGCAGGGTTAATGATAAGTAACCCTACAAAATGACAAACATTTATTAGCTCTGAGGAAAGACGAAGCTTTGGAAGACCACGACTTTGCTGGATGGATGGGTGTCACGGGAACTGCAAGTGTTAAGGGGCAGCGAATGGCGGAAAAGACTGATCGAGGCGGCCAAGATTCATTCTGGACTTTAGCGCCAAGAAGACGAAGAAAAATCAACTGACGATAAGTCAACAAAAATTGTAGAAACGATTTTATTCATGAAAAGTCTTCTTGCATGCATGTGTTTTTATAAAAAAATATTTATTTATTTATTGTTAAAAATTAAAAGTACAGTACATGACATAACAGCTGACGCCAATTCGCCATGTACTTGACAAATATAATGAGACAAAATATAAAATAAAACTACATAATACATCAAAATCAACATACAAAATCAAGAAATAAAATTTAACAAACAGTTCACAAATACTGTCACTAAAAATGTCTACTTCTCTAGGCAATGAGTTGATCAATCAAACGGCCCTTGGAACTGGTGACTCATACCTCTTAAGCGAGGTATAAGTTTTTAGAAAGAAAATTGTTTGGTCATAGTTTCATCCACGTTAGAATAAATTGGGAGCATGTAAATTAATAGTCATTTTCAGGATTATTAACTCTTAATTTAATTATTGTTTATTAAAGATATAAATATAATCTTACATTTCAGAAATCTTTATTCGCTTCGTCAAGCCGAGGAAGAAATTTTGGTCGTCCTGTATAAAGAATCAAGATCAAAGACTTCATTCTTTTGATTAAGATTTGATATAACAAACTTTTTTGCATTGATTTAACTTACATTTAAAATTGGCCAAATAGTTTACTGTAGAATGAAGATAATTATTTTATTTCTATTGTGGTGGATATAGGAGAATATTTTAAGTAATTTCAATTTTGTTGTTTATTCTATATACAGAAACCAATTTGATTATGTACAATATATATCTTTTCATAGATTCTTGATATATTTTGAACTTAACAGCACCTTAACTATTACAGTACTTTGATTTATCCAATTACTTATTCATTTAGAATTTCGAATGAGGGTGCTTCATGGAATTTGAATTTCCAATTTGAATTGTCCGAATGATGAACTCACCCATTAATCTTGTCGCTTACGACCCAGGTTTTGCCTTTTGGCATCTTCAGACTTTTCAAGTACACGAATTTACTTGAAAAGTCAGTTCAAATACATTCGAAAGGCGAAACCCGGGTCGTTAGTGACAAAATTAATGGAAGAGTATAGCATTCAGACAATTCGAATATACTTATTATTATATTTATCATCTACTTTGTAACAAAATCATTTTTCCTTTCATTTTATAAATATTTAAGTTGCTGAAGAGTAAGTACTGCTTAGAGATGACAACAAACGGTGGGCTGCTAATATCTTAACAAGGGGCTCGGTAAATCTCAGTCATAATGCCTTTACACTATAGATAATACATCTTTGTATTCAAATTTAACAGAAATTGCAGTTAGGTGCTGATTTGATCTAAGACGAACTATTTTCTTAACTTAACAAGGGGCTCGTCGGCCGCACCAAATTTTAACAAGGGGCTCGGGCGAGCCCCTCCGATCCCCCTTCAGCCCACTCCTGATGACAATGATAATAAAACAATTATTTTTCTCTAATCTCAACTAGACCAGCGCAAACCTAGATAAGTGAATACAAAACGTATTTCAACACAATTAAGATTTATGTTTTTTTCGCTATCTTAGTGCTTTATTTCTGAAGATCACAAGAAAACACGTTGTATTGAAGAATATATTTTTACCACTAGACTGTAAGCCATTCCTGCTGTTCGTAAAAGTACCATACTTCTAAGACGTAGTATATGGATAAAAGTGTACGCAAATTTTGGACATTCTGAGTAAGCTCATTTACAATGCGCTCACTTCAAAATCGCATCGAGATCAACAGGACTAAGTTATTGTTGGCAATGGCTGCCCATAAAACATTCGAACACCTCTGCAAGAGTTCGGTGATATTATTGGAGACGTGAGCGGTACCAATGGCAAATAGTAAATGTTTGAAATAACAATTTTAAGCAACAACAAAAAAGCTTGGAAGATAATAAAAAAAATGCTTGGTAAGTTCATATCATGCCGGGTCGTTGAATTTTTCATTCTAATATATTAATTATTATAAAGTTTTTTATGGATTAAGTACTTTTGACTTTGAAAAGTGTTATGTTTGTGTCACATGTTTTTATGATATGAATAATCCAAATAATTTCTACATAATTTGAAAAAATTAGAAGATCCAGATCCAAGTGAAGTAATTCATGTATTATAATATGACATTCTTTTTTGCTCGTCTGTCTTTCACACGTTAAGTATAATATGTATCTAGAAATCTGTTTGAAAATAAGTCACTTTATGTAGCAGTCGGCGACCAATATGATAACAAGTTTCTTTCAGTACGTCACTGTGTTAATGTATCATTTAAGTAGAGTAATTATAACAAGAATACATCGTTGATAAATATTTATTTTCTTCACTTTTAAAGTGTTCACTGTCAATAATGGGTGGAATGGCATTATAATAAAAATAATAAAACATTTTTAGTACTTTTTCCACATATTTATTTATTTTCTTCTTTTATTTCGACACGTTCTACGTAGAGTAGTAAACAGGTCTGTGGAGTCGGTAAGAAATAAGATGACTCCGATCCCAACTCCAAATTTAGCTTAAAAAACGATTTTAATTATTTTTTTAGACTTAGTAGCATGCAGTAGCGCCACGCTAGTGAATTCCAAACATTTTTTTTTCAAGACTCCATGACTCCGATTCCTACTACACAGCCCGCCCTGGTGATAAATTCTCTAATCTTCACGTATTGATTTTTTTAAACCATGTCCGCTCCCAATGTGGAGCATATGGACTCCTAATGGAGTTTATCTCAACAGAAGTGTTTCTACGAAAACTGCTTGTTACTCAGTTGCTCAACCTTTCTTTTTTCAAAGAGACTAGGGATAGAAGTATAGGGCTAGGACAGGACTAGTGGTAAGCTAATCGCTCTCGATACGTCCCGTTCATAGGATAGGATGGGTGGGAGGGGAGAATTCAAGACATCACATACATCCATGCCTTTGAACAGAAATTCATAAATCGATTGAAAAACCAATTTATAAAAATGTCCGTACCGGGATTTGAAACCATGCCCTCCGTAACCGAAGACAACAAAGTTGACCACTCGACAACACAGGCGGCATAATAAATAAATATTGTTTGCGTAATAATAATTGCGAATAATTAACGATAAATTGAATAAATAATAAGAGATTTTTCAACGATATCAGATCAACTTCAAATCAGTTAAAGTGCAGTAAGACTGGCTTACGTAATGCGCGTTTTAATATTTATTAGGTACGTTGCAGTTTCTCCAGTGGCGTGGCGTCTAGTTGCGGCGTTGACCGTATAGCACAGCACGTTAGGGTCGAATTAGCATACAATATGGTGGAAGAAGTGGCAAGCGAAACCAGTCGCTTATTATATTTGAGATTTATTGACAACGATAACGCGGAGATAGCAGCGAATACGGGTCAAATTTGACTGCAGCCAACTTAGAGGAAGCAAAAATGTTGCATTGTTAAAATATAAGGGCACATTATTCCTTCGAGCCATTTTTGCATTTAACGGTTAACCGTATGAAACTGTATGATATTTTATATTATTAAACAATTATATTCAATAACAATTTTTTTTCATATAAACGTCATATTAAAAAAAAATATCTGTTAACAAACGTGTCGAAGAATAAATTCGATGATATGTAAATCAAATATTAATACAGGGAAAATTTCATAACGAGTTTAATTCGTTCCAAAACCTTACTCGTTATGTGAAACACTCATTAAGCGAAAAAATTTTACCCATATAAAACAATGTAAAATACAATAATGCGTTCCATGCCGAAAGAAAAATCAATTTTAATATTTTTAACGTATGTATATTCCAATAAAATTACATACTTATAAATTATTAAAGAGCGTAACAACCTGGAATGCGAAAAACAATGCAACTCCATAAAATTTTCGGTGGTCAGCTCTTGACTGTACTCTTTCACAAGCTCATCAATATTGTTGTTATCCACCTCAAGTTACATGATATTGGCCAAAGATACAATCTCGTTGACTGTAGACTTCACAGGTACTGTTTTAAACCCCTCAAAAACACATTCGACAACACTTCTTGGCAAAGCTTCGTCCAAGCTGAAGTGAGATTTCTCTTGGTAACCAACCCCACGTCTTGTCAATCATCTTGAGGCAAGCAACGATGTGAAAGTGATCTTTCCAAAACTCTGCGTCACTCATTATGCGAAATGTCGCTCGTTGAGGGAGCATTTTTTTCACAATCTGTGTTGCTCGTTATAAGAGGTGTTTGTTGTGAGAGGTTCCACTATATTTTCGTAATTTTCAAAAATGTTTTTTTGTGCTCCAAAGGTATCCAAAATTCTCTGTTGCTTACCTCAAATAGGCGAGTCTTTCAGTATGACGATTTAAATAACAATCTGGTTTAATTCATACTCTTATCAGCTATCTGAAGTGTTTCATTTGCAGAAACTTATTCAGTATATTTTTTTAAACTATTAAATTGTTATTGGTAAAAATACTTTTTTGGAAATAGTATTTTCCCTTTCACACGATTCTAATGACGTGAACTTTCGGATGAATCTAAGCGCATCCTCACCTAAGTTTTTTTTTTTACCATGTCCGCTCCCAATATGGAGCATATGGACTCCTAATGGAGTTTATCTCAACAGAAATGTTTCTACGAGAACTGCTTGTTACTCAGTTGCTCAACCTCTCTTTTTCCAAAGAGAGTAGGAATAGAAGGAAAGGGCTAGGACAGGACTAGTGGTAAGCTAATCGCTCTCGATACGCCCTGTTCATAGGACAGGATGGGTAGGAGGGTGGAATTCAAGACATCACATACATCCATGCCTTTGAACAGAAATTCATAAAATCGATTGAAAAATCAATTTATAAAACTGCCCGTACTGAGATTCGAACCCGTCCCCTCCGTAGCGGTAGCCAACGATGTTGACCACTCGACCACACACCTAAGTTTAAAGTAGAATATTATTTAAAATATAAATATAACCCATCAATACGACTAAATGCATATGTGTTAACTTGTCGTTAATAAAACTTGTTGAATCCTTAAGAAATCTTTACTATATTAAAAGTGGATAGTGAAAAGATAGTTTCCGTGCAGCTCTGTATTGGGCCAATAATATGAAGTAATAATTCGTTTATTTTCTTGGTCGTTATTGCGTTATGGAAGGCGGCCGTGAAACAGTGGCTTCGTACACGTTACTGGTGGTGGTGGGATAGTCAATTAAAGTTAATAATTCTGTTTTGCTTGAAAACTATATTTACAGTATTTGATGAGCAAATTAGTGATTTAAAGTGATTTGTCACACAAAAAAAGAGCTTGGGAAATGATGATTTGAGTGTTGGAGAAATCACAGTTTACTTGAATGTGTCAACTTTATGATTTAATTTTTGTAGGAAAGAACTTTTTTTGAACACTAATTGTGATTTACATTCATAGATTTCATAGCTGATATTAAACGGCATTTTTCAAAATTTGTGAGAAATCACTTATTGAATGTTTGCTCCTCATTTTAGAGACTTAAGTCTTAGAGCACGGAAATTAATGATATGGTAGTAAGTAGGGCGGGGATGAGCTGGAGAGGGCACGGAGGGGCTCGCGCGAGCCCCTTGTTAAATTTGACTAAGGCCCGGCGAGCCCCTTGTTAATTTAAGAAAAAACAATAGTCTCAAATCAAATTAGTATATAACTACAATTTCTGACTTATATGTTATAAACGACAGCTCCAGTATACACAGTAGTACATTTTTAGCCATTAAGATTGATAAGTTTACGGCGAATTGCATATTGTAACATGTATTAAGTAACAATCAATTGAAAGTTCTGACGATGGCGAAAGCCGAAATAGCTATCAACATATAACATATAAATAATTGTAGAACTGAAATACCTTGATATTTTTACCTTATTAAAATGGAGTTCTACCAAGTAAATGCCAAATCAATAAATAAAATAAACAATCAATTGCTTATGTATTGCATATATTTACGTGGGAGTGATACAAATATTCACTCCTTTCCCAGAATGTCGAGAATTGCTTTGAGATTAAGCGAGCTCCTTGTTAAAGTATTGGCAGCCCACCGCTGAAGTAGGGTGTAATCAGAGGTGGGCT
Source organism: Himalopsyche anomala (assembly GCA_031772345.1). NCBI lineage: Eukaryota > Metazoa > Arthropoda > Insecta > Trichoptera > Rhyacophilidae > Himalopsyche > Himalopsyche anomala. Next base: position 26,147,443 of record CM062828.1, read on the forward strand.
GCCAATATCTTAACAAGGGGCTCGGTAAATCTTATCTATTTTTATATCCATGTCCGCTCCCAATGTCGATATGGCCTATAGCTTCCTGATGAAGGTGTCACAAAAAAAAGTGTTTTTTTACGAGAACTGTTTGTCACTTAGTCGTTCAACCAAAGAGAGTAGTAGTTATAGAATGATAAGGCTAAGACAGGAATAATGATTGACTAATGGCTCACGTAACGCCCAGTTGAATTGAATGATCGAAAGAGTGGGAAGGAATTTGTAGACATCACAAACACCCATGCCTTCAAACAAAAAATCGAAAAGATCGTAAAAATGATTTTCTTATCTTAACAAAGGGCTCGCCGGCCGCACCAAAATTTAGCAAGGGGCTCGCGCGAGCCCCCCGATCCCCCTTCAGCCCACCCCTGGGTGTAATGGAGAATACACCATACATCGTCTGCTATTTTCGTAGATGAGACGTATACAATCTTGTTGAAAAAAAACGTTATATCATTAGACAAATAATAAAATAAAAAATGTGGATTTGAACTTTATATTATAGTTAGATAGAAGCGTCATCTTACCACTCGGTCACGTCAGTCGGCTTAGTAATAAACATAAGTGACAAAAAACGTTCATGATAATATAAGGTGTTAATAACTCATAGCACAACTATGAGTGGTGTATTAAAAAAGATTTAGCCAGATGGATGTCTACCATTTTTTATGCGAACGAATCGACTGAAAAAAAATGAGTTGAAAAGCTATTCTTTATCGAGATCATTTATAATAATTATTTTTTTTTTTACCATAAACAAAACACTAGCCTATCTATAGTTACAATGAAAAATTAGTGAATAGTTTTGGGAAGAAATATTAAGCGTGCTTTAATCGAGTGATCGCATGATAGTTGGGTATATTTTAATTAGATTTTAATATTTTCTTTGAATAATAGGTCCTTCGACCATAATGTACAACTTTTGCCTCGGGACAGCCAGAACACTATTCGACCACGGTATTAAAACACGCAGTTATCAAAATGGTTATAGAATTACTATCAAATAGTTGTGGATCATTAGTTATGTTTAGAAAAAAAACCAAACATTGAAGAATGCGTTGGTTTTATATGCATTTTTCGATTATGCTAAAGCAGTCAGTGATCAATTTTGTTTTAATGTACATAACTTTACTTGGCGCGAGTAAGGTTTTAAAAAAAGGGTTTGCCATAGTCTTAAAAAAAATTGTAAGCGGGCGTTTTTTAGTAATTAGCGCAAAAATATATTACATTCTTAAAATCAACACAACTTCTAAGCCAAACAATATTTTCGGCTGAAATTATCAAAGAAATCATATGTGACATTTATTCATTAAAAATAAAATGAAAACATTTTGAATACATCATAATTTCACTACTTTTCTAAGCTGTATATAAAAACCTGTTATTAAATTTGAATCGTTCAAATTATGTACACTCCCAAAGATTTTGTCAATAACAACCCGGGTTTCGCATTTCGGCTTCTTCAGGCGTTCAAGTGCACGGATGAACTTGAACTGACATAATTTGAACGATTCAAATTTAATATTGAAATTCCACCAAGCACCTTCAGTCGAAATCTTAAAAAAACCTGTTATTAATTTAGTAGATAGCACTCCACTTGTTATCAATATGATATATTCAAAATATTCTGTATAAAAAATAAAATTAATCCATAAAATAAAATTATATAAACAATTATAGTATAAAATCCTCATTCCTACAAATTTACCATCACTGGAAGTGTGAAATCTGATGCCCTAAATATTAGAAAAACATGTGTCGCCTTTTAAAAAAAAATACTATGTGTGAACGAACATTCAGGGCATAATAAATTATGAGGTTTATTGCTTATTGTCAAAAAGGGTCACTTGCCGCGGCAGTTATTTTGAATAAACCATTAAATTATAAGTCAATATACCAACAAAACCGACAGCACGCGATAAACGTATTTTTACGTTTTCCGCCTATAATGTGTTAAGACCTAATCAAATTCCCAAATGACTAAAATCATTCATTTGATATTTAGCAGTGTTCTAGTATTGAATTCATTGCATCAATAAGTTTTCTTGTTATAAAATATGTACCTTTTAAATGATACACCACTTTCGTTATACAAGCAAAAATTGTCAACCTGATCTAACTCTACCACTCATCTAACAAAGTGGTCAGCTATTGTTTTAACTGTTTGGTTTGCTTTTACGGGACTTAATAAAATATACACGTAATTACTAATAAATTCCACAAAATGTATTTTTGTTTTCTATTTCATTAAGCTTAAAGAAAAAAAATATTCATCTTTTATGTTTACGATATCTTTGTTCTACAGTATAAAGTACTTTTACGAGTCCTTGTAGTAAGAAATCGCTTAAGATTTTTTTTTATATTGTAGCACAGGTAAAATAATAATGAATAAGTGTTATCTAGTAATGAGACACGTACATATGCTGAAAGGAGGGTATACAAAGAGAAAATCCTATAAATAGGTGAATGAAGAAGCAGCGCGTAGAAGCTTAGCGCTTTGAGGAAGGCATTGGAAGAGATACGGAGTGAAATATTAAATAAACAGAAGACAATTATTTATATAAATGCTGTTTTTAATTTACATATGGCTTTAGTAGTGTTAAAAAATATAATATTCTTTCCAACCGCATATTTTTTTAAATATGAAAGTTGAGCATTATAATTATTTAAAACTGGTTGTCATAAATATACTTATTGCTGAAATCTTACAAAAGATATTCATCGAGTGTAAATAAATAAGCAATAGATACATGACAAAAGTTTCAAATATGAACCAATAAAAATGGTCGACAACGATGAAATTACCGAATTCTCAGCAAATATTTAATTATTTATGATAATACGTCGGAAATTTTGGATATCTTTCGTTTATATTATATTATTATAGACCGTGCCATTAGCTGTGTTTTGATTAGTATTTTTGTTTTTTGGTTTCGCCGCCCGCCACTAAGTGGAGGGTCAACCATTTGATTATAATGAACTGCAAACTGGGCGCTTGGATGTACCATTTTTTTAAACGCCCAAAGTGGAACGGAGCACGGCTCCCTTTGGATTTAAGCAGTGACGTGCATGAAATAAAAATGCATCGGGTTCTATAAGAATATTAAAAACTGGCACATTGAAGCAATACGTTTTTATACTATCATAGTTACTTATTAAGTAATATTTACTTATTCCTAATGGACGATGATGACATTTATAGGAAATATATTTACACGAAAAATGCTTATGGTGGTAAAGCCAGTCAAATCTTTTGGCTTTTTTGAGCACACTGATTGGGTGCATCTTAGACAAATAAAAAAAGCCATTCTAATATTTCACGACGTCTTTTGCAAAGTGAATGGAATTGAATTTGTAAAAATATTTTTTATCTCTCTGAACAGTAAATACAAATAAATAAAACGTATTCTTGAAGAAAACCGATTTATGATACTAATAAGCAATCGGATCAAAGATTTTCATGGCTTTTCAATAAGTATTGGTAGTTAAAAGTAATTAAATATATGCTTGGTACCTATGTGGATAGGATTTTATGTAAATCAACTGTTTGACCAGTGACCTAGTGTATACTGTATATAGATCAAATTCAATTAGAATACATATAATTTTTCAATGAAATGACAAATATTAGATTTGTTTCTAATGTAAACTTTTTGGCACGGCACTGCAGATCGGTTAGGTTATAATAAAAATAATTGTAGATACGTTTGGCTCGCTTGCTACCGGCATCAATCACCTACACGTCATAGCCCAAGACTATAATTATTTTATCTGTGAGACTTAAAATGATAATTTTTTCTTCTTAAAAATTGCTATGATTCACATGTTTGGGGGTTTTATGGCCCGTCTTTGTTAAATGAAAAAATAATAAAATTTGTTAACAAAAAATAAATATAGTTAATTTTAATATATTTTGAAATCATGTCCTCCCCTCATTGTCTTATTACGGTACGGATCATATGTAATTTAAATGGTGCATTTTTACAAACATTTCTCAGCTTGAAGTCATTGCAAGATGTTAAATTAATAAAAACACAATATTCATTTGTACTTTATTCCACTTTATTTAATAGATCAGGACCGGTTTTGCTCATTGCGAACATTGTCAACTGAGTCATTATTAGTTGACAATGCTAGCCATGAGCGAATCCGGTCCTGATCTACTAAATAAAGTGAAATGAAGTACAAAGGAATATTGTGTTTTTATTAATATAATGCCTTTCCACCAAGTATTGACAGTGAACAACCTAAAAGCGAGCAAGATGTTAAACCTATTGTTTTAAAGATGATTTGTATGCAAAGTTTTAAGAGTCATCTTTTTACCATTTAAAGATTGGATGATTTGGTTGAGTATAGACGAAATGAATAAGGAAGAAGTGATTGCCACTGGACGGATATTTATGACAAAAGATAGATGATTAAATATCTCTCTTTTATGCTATGCGATCTTTAAACTACAAAAAAATCCGGATCAAACACTGCTTGATTGCTAAAATCACCTTTGCTGAAATATTCAATGATTATTTCAACAGAATATGTTTATTAAGAACTGAATTTATTAAGAATTTGTAAGTCTGTTGATCAGACAAGTTTACCAGAAAGATAACTTTTTGAGTGTAAACGATATTTAGTTAACTGATAGATCTTTTTATTTTCCGTTGTTAGAATTTAATAATTTGATTGATTACGAACCTTTTAATCAAATGAAATAATAATTTACATATAATTTTATCGATTAAGGTATAAAAAGCGTTTAACCACGTACAAATTTCAAACCTTGACCACTAGGTTATGCAATTAAAATATATAGAAAATGCACATTTGATCGAGAAAATGTTATATTTTTCAAATTGTTAGTTTAGTATTAGCGGTACTTTCTTCAGATGAATTATAATATTGTGTCTATTGTCACTACCTTAAAGTTTTACAAATGCCCAGATTTCCGCTGGCAAACTTTAATATTCTCTATGGATCGCTCCTTCAAAAAACACCATGATTTATGGTTGTCGCCCTTGACGACAAACACGTTGTTTGGCGAGTCAGTTATTATTTTTTCCAACAGATTCCTGATAGATTTTTTCATACACGGTCTGATTGGTAATTCTTCACTGCTTCCTTATAACACTGTTTTTGTCAAATTGTATTAAAACTAGAATACAAACAGTAAATTCATTTTAAAATACTCTCGTTTTTACTAGTGTATGTCAACTATTTTATTATGAAGCGTATTTCATTATAAAACATAATGATTATAAGAATGAACGACTGTATATAAAAATCGTATCTTTGTCGGAATTGAACTTCATTTGTTGAATTGATATCATATAATTATTGGAAATCATTTGCTTTTTAATCAGAATGATTATGTTATATTGAAAGCAGGCTGAGGCGGATAAAAAATGACATGTAGATTACTTTATTTATAACAGAAAAAAAACAAGTCACAGAGAATCGAATATAAATTGAATTTCGAGTCATTTGTTTGCGTAACGCATCGATACGACTCGAATACAGCGAATTGTATGGTGCGATAGTGAATTCAAAGTGTTCAATTCGCAACTCAGTGACTCATTTTCAATGTATTGTTATAAGTATTTTACTTCGTATGACATAATGCAGAAATAATGTGTTTGCCAGTATTCAACGTGTACGTAGTTTGCAGAGATGAACCGAAGCGGACAGCCGGACGAGGGGACGCTCTGACGTCACTCGTGCGTGGACTACCGGCCTCTGCAAAACGTTCCTCGTGTACCACCCTGCAAAGACAATAGAAGACAGGGTCAAATTTATAAAACATTATATTAAATTGAAGAAAGACAATTTATGAGGTCTAATCCCAAAAAACAAATGCCCTCATACAAACAATATTGATATAAACACATAGGCAGTTTTGTTAACGTAATACGTAATACACCTGAATAATGTTTATTGAAAATGATACGACTATTATTTGTATTATAACTATGCATTTAAGTATAAAACTGCGCAAATTTTCAAAATAAAAAAAATAATTATACGTTATAAATCATAAAATAGTACGAGTAAATAGAAAAAAAAAACATGTATACATCCACGGGTTTGACTGCATTAAGTTCATATCGTTACTGTACTGGCAGAAATTGACAATTTAGAAAATTATAAAAAAAGTTAAGTACACAGTAAGATTCTTAGATATAAATTCTTTATCTGGGGTAACTCAGTAGGTACATTTGCTGTACCAGTTTGGAAAAAAGTGGTAATTTTTATTAACCAGACAATCAATTATTCCTACCTGTCTTTTTCTAGGCTTGTTTTTATCAGATCGCCATAAATTTATATATATTTTAATATTATAATAAACTATATAACATAAAATATCGAGAACAAAGAATTTTTATTCTTTTAAAAGATAAAAATTTTCATTCGCTGTCAACAATTTGTTACTTAACGATTTCTGCTAGTACGGCGACAATATGTTATTAAACATGAATCAGATGCAAAATTAGAAGTTATCATAATTTCAATATTGCGTTATAATATATTTGTCACTAAATTTTTAATACTCCAGTGTCGATGAATTTTTCATTGAATAATTCAACTCAACATGAATAACAAGGTGAATCAATACTTTGGTAGATTTCAAAATAATCTTAATATTACAGATATTGCTTCGATTTTAGTCGTAGCATTTTATTTATTTGCAAATTACACAAACTATTCGCTGTTCAATAAGTCTTTGCTGTTGTACGTTAGAGTAATCTTTAAACTCCGAGATTAATTGTTTAAGTGACAGAATATAATTAAAAGTTTGATACAAATCCGCGCCTGAAAAACATTCGATGTCATCATGTAAAGCAGGGTCACGCGACAGCCGCGTCACTCGTATCTAGTCGCCTGAACATTGTCGAAGAAAACCGCCGACATGGGTTTCCCCGTCTATAATTATTGGTAAACCGACCGAAAATACCCCCCGGTACACAAGACATGCCCTGAATGCCAAGTATAAGAAATGATTTTTCCATTACTACAATTTGTGCGGAATTATTTTGTATGAAATGTTCCATGAAGATTTGCGTTAGAGTTTTTTTGAATCACGACCAATACGGAATTTGTTTTAATGAGTCGCGGTTGTAAGTTATTCAATAACTAACAAAAAAAAATATGAAGTTATCCGTACGTGTATTCAAACCTGTGAAAGGAGAAAACCAAAGACTACTGACAGAATTGTTTAATTACATATGTAGTTATCTAATTTTGTTGATCGGTATAATAACTTCATTATAATATGATTACAAATAGCAAATATTTTCAATTTTGTCAATACAAATTATTCACTTTTAGGGTGTTCACTGTCAATACTTGGTGGAAAGGCATTATATTAATAAAAACACAATATTCCTTTGTACTTTATTTCACTTTATTTAAAAGGTCAAGACCGATTTCCCTCATTGCGAGCATTGTAAACTGATAAGAAATATAATTAAACAGATCTATTTATACAAAAACCACATGAAATCTTATATAATTTTTTAATTATATGTTAAACATTTTAATTTCGTCTCATTATAGAATCACTTATACTGTAACTTGTAACTTCTTTTCAATGTCAAATATTGTTTACACCTTTTCTTTTCAATTTATTTTTGAATAAATAGCTTTGTTTAATTATATTTTTTATCAATTAACAATGCTCGGAATGAGTGAAACCGGTCCTGACCTTTTAAATAAAGTGGAATTAAGAGCAAAGGAATATTGTGTTTTTATTATTACAAATTGTTTTTCATATTTTTGTTCAGTTAAAAAAATAAAAAAGTCATAATTCTACAACTGAATTTATCCTATATATCAAATGCATTTTAAGTTAAAATATATAACAATGCAATAATTATGCAATAATTATGCATAGATTTATTTGATAACTAAAAAATTTCATTGTTAAATAGTAAATACTTATTATATTTGAAAAAAGGTATAAAAATTTTAATCTTGTTAAATTTGCATGACAACAAAACATGCCTAACAATAATTCTAGGTGACACAAAGTAGCCAAAAGTAGTATATGAATTCTTAGTATACAATACGTAATACCTTTACTAGCATAAAACAGTCTAGTTTTATTATTCATAATAACCCTTATTAGTTTCTCAACATATCCATTCGTGTGTAAAGTGGTATTGCTGTTTATATAATGAAATTTTAAAATATTTTGTTTATTTTGAAAATGTAAAATGTGTATTGTGTTAGTTATCTATTAAAGTCAGTTTATTTTTATTTTGAAGGTCAAATCAAAGTCGTGCAGATCTATGCTTAACAGTCTTATGAGATACGATTCGCTGTCTTTCATAAATATTTTCTTTCTCATGTTTAAATGAAGGAATGTTTGCAAAAAATATATTTCCCTTCACTTAAGCAGAAATACAAATTTCGCGTACGTAAAAATTAAACTTTGATAATTAAAATATAAATTATTTAAATTAAAATATAAGAGATTAAAGTTGATAGAAACAGAATAATATGTCAATAGTATTTTGATTGCTTTATCAACAAGAAACAAAAGTAGTCTTCATATGTTTGTACTAATTTTATTACTGAAAAATGAATATCCTTTATTCATGCCGCCGATAATCTGTATGGTATTTGAAATCGTTTTTTAAGGAACTATTTTTTGTACTAAATACATAATATTACCTTCTGGCTTCTCATTCTAAAGTACTTAACTCTACTCGCCGGAAAGAGATGTAAAACCTTTTTTCACATAAGTTAAGGGTTATAAATACTATTTTTATTATGTCTGTTTTTATTATTGTTGAATAGTTTAATGAAAAATTTTAGGCATCTGTTTTTTTTTTATTTAATGCTTTTCCACAGTGAACGCCTCAACCTAAGTAACCAAATAAAAAAAAACTTATTTTAAAATGTATGCAATATTACGGAAACGTTATAATATCGGGTCAATCTATATATTAATACTCGATAATGTCCGAATGATTGCATGATTGTCCGCGATTTCCCCTCCCCTGCCCCTTCCCACACCCTCCTTCACCAGCTCCGCTGACGCAATATTTTTATTCATATTAAAGACATATTTTCCCAATACACTGTTTATTATTTGACGAAACAAATCAAGTCGCTGAAAAATTGAATTATCATACAAAAAAACGCCACGACCGTCGATCGAACCATCGCCTGTAGATTATGAGTTGAGATCGTTACCGCTCGGGCAAACACACAACTGTCAGAATTGATCTAATTTAAATATTATATATTAAGCACACATTTAAATTATTCTAAAAATTCCAAAATACGCATACTTCACATGCATACATAAACAGTTGAATTATTCCAAAAATTCAATAATTTACGAGGTCTATTTCTGCTAATAGGAAAAATAATTGTTAGCAAACTTAAACATTATTCCAAAAATTAAGTAATTTACAAGGACTATTTTTGCTACTATGAAAAATGGTTGTTAGCAAACTTAAACATTATACCAAAAATAAAATAATTTACGAAATTTCTGCTTCTAAGAAAAATGGTTGTTAGCAAACTTAAACATTGTTCCAAAAATTAAGTAATTTACAAGGACTATTTTTGCTACTATGAAAAATGGTTGTTAGCAAACTTAAACATTATTCCAAAAATTAAATAATTTACGAGGTCTATTTCTGCTAATAGGAAAAATAATTGTTAGCAAACTTAAAAATTATTCCAAAAATTAAGTAATTTACAAGGACTATTTTTGCTACTATGAAAAATAATTGTTAGCAAACTTAAAAATTATACCAAAAATAAAATAATTTACGAAATTTCTGCTTCTAAGAAAAATGGTTGTTAGCAAACTTAAACATTATTCCAAAAATTAAGTAATTTACAAGGACTATTTTTGCTACTATGAAAAATGGTTGTTAGCAAACTTAAACATTATTCCAAAAATTAAATAATTTACGAGGTCTATTTCTGCTAATAGGAAAAATAATTGTTCCAAATAATTAATTCCAAAAATAAATAATTTACAATTTAAATACTGCAGGGCAGGGTTGTCGATATACGCCCCGAGATATTTCTTTTACTATCAGAATTTCTGGATTATTCAATAAATAGGTTAGTAATTTATTTTTCACGCCAGTAACTTTTCTGACTACTTAAAAATGCAACAAAAATCCCTCCGTTGAGGTCAACGGGCTTACAGCTAGTTATACTATAATTGATTGAATTGGAAGTTTCATTCACTTTGTCTAGTAAATGTATAAATTAACTAGTAAGTGTATAAACTTACTGAATAACGATAGACGAGTAGAAATTTTATTACGTCCGAGGCTATGTTGGTATACTGACAAGCGCTAGTCATAGTAGAAATGACTTTAAAGTCAGGTAAGATGTGTTGAATAATAAGAGGACAAAAATGATAACAATGACGATAATTTTTTGAAAGTAATGTGATATTCTAGATAAGTGCTTCCCAACCTTTTTTATACCACAGACCCCTTAATTTCAAAACAATAATCTGCAGACCCCCGATTTTTTTTTATTTCACATGTTCATATATTATCACAAAGAATGTTGAAAGAATGAAAAATTTATTTATAATTGATTTTAAGAATATTATACACAAGCGAAAGCTCTTAACTCTATGGATGTATGTTCTTACCACAATTTAAAAAAAGCGTAAAATCGGACTTTTTTTACGATGTCCGCTCCCAATGTCGAGCATATGGACTCCCAATGGAGTTTATTTCAACGAAAGTGTTTCTATGAGAACTGCTTGTTACTCAGTTGCTCAACCTCTCTTTTTCCAAAGAGAGTAGGAATATAAGGATAGGGCTAGGACAGGACTAAGATACTCCCCGGTCATAGGATAGGATGGGTTGGAGGGGGGAATTCAAGAAATCACATACATCCAAGTCTTCGAACAAACCAAAAAATCGATTGAAAAATCAATTTACTAAACTGTCCGCATATTTATTATGAGAATAAATTTTAAAAAATGCGCTGATATTTATTTTTGTCTATAAAAATACATAAAATAGTGTCTTATTACTTCAGATACAACATCAATAAAGCACCTCATGTATTACAAACAGTCTTCGACTTCTGATAAATAGGCCAAAAAGCTCAAAGCTCTATTATAATACGAAGAGGCGCCAACCGACATTAGTGCGGAGAATAATAATTAGTATGGGAACATTAAAGGTCGTATGGAAGGTTCTAGTTTAGTGGGGCCATACCTGTCTACGAAGGTATGTAAACTACAACCCCTGGATGATTGATTGCTTTTTATCAGGGGTAAACAATCGTTTTTACGCGTGCGATATTAGTCGAAATAATGAAAATTAAAAGTCCAGAAAATTAGTAGTACAATATTGATTGTATAAATATTGGCCATTTAAAAGTTTTTTTGTTTAGGAATATTATTGTAGCATTTGTTTTAAGATAACGAAATTGCCGTCTCAGTAAATATAAAAGACTTGATTTTAGTAGTGGGTGCGAACATTTATTAGTGTTATTTGTTTACAATAAATAAATATTTTTTCTTTTTGTTTTCTTTAATATTATTAGAAAGGATACTTATGTCATTTTTAAGCGTAAAAATTTAAAATCAAACCACGAATACTTTCATTGAAAATTAAATTTTTTTACCCCACAAATACTAAAAATAAAGTAAAATCAATTTTAATTTTTGTATTATTAAACTATTTTTAAAATCCCTCAGTATTTCTTAACCAATTTTTAGTAGCAAAAATTAGATTTTAGTTTTAAATCACTATAGAAATTTATATACACTAGAGAACAATGATATTTTAACCTTAAAAATAACAGATTGTTAATGTCAAAACACAGTAAAGTATATAATACAAGCCATAGCAAAGTAATGCTTGATAGTGGATCAAGTGAATGGCCGATTTGGACATTGGAAATTGGCGGTTCATAGAATCAAAGTCCTCAATTTTATCAAATATATGAGAAAAACTGATCCTAAACATTATTTAAAAATGTGGAATAAGTACAAAAAGTGTTCATTTTTTTTTTTTAAATAATGTCTTTTTACCAAGAACTGACATTTGACACCTTCTCCAAATTATAAATCGATGTATCAGTGATTTAAAATAAACTGCGGTCTTTAAAATAGTATCATTGTAAAGTGTGCTTTTTTATACATTATTAATTGAAATTCAGTAATTGCTATTATAAAAAATGTTTTCGATTTACTGAGTATCATTGCAAGAAGCTAATTTTTGTACAGTTCTTTTGCCACCGCTGGTTTACGAAACCTTATTCCAATATTTTCATCTATTTTTGCCAAAATAAGGACGTGTGCGCACCATTATATTATTCTGCGGCATTTTAGTGAAAAAAATTCTTTCCTTACCACTATTATATTTATCTTCTGTGGTCACCATTTAAATCGGTTTATAATTTTACCACTTGTGTTTTTATCTGCTGTTTTACCATTAATTTGTTTGATGCCAGTAATTAAGTTAATCGACTGCAACCTTATAAAATAAAGAGGAATTTACCAAAATGCTTGATTGAATTTGATAAATATTTTTTTATATTGAGTGATTATTTAAAATATGAAGTGATGTACTTTCATTAGAAAAATATTAACTCAATAATATTACCATGCATTATTATATTGCTTCATTGATTTGGTCAATTGTGGTCCATTAGTTTTTGATATAAAATTTGTTATAAACAATTACACCGCCAATCCTTAGTTTTGGGGAAAAAAGTTTATGTTTTGTCCTAGAGAAAAATATACGTATATGCTTGAGTAACAACTTACAACCGACTTTTGATATTTTCACTGAATAAATGAAAGATCAGAAATTCTATTCAAACAACAGAAGCAAAAAAAATATTTAAAAAAAATAGTTTAATAAGATTACTATGTATTATATTTTTTTCAAAAGACGTAGAATATATTTTATTATTAAATATTACTTTCCTATACTTTTTACCATGTCCGTTCTCAATGTGGATTATATTTACATTGAATGATACTTTTATCAACAGATTTTTATTACATAAAAATAATATAGTCGACTCCTATATAGTGTAAAGATTGGACTACGCCATAGGAATATTACGTTATAGGGAACTAGGCATCCATACAAAAATTGTAGTTAGATTCTTTCAATTGTATTTTGCGAATTCAACGAAATCAAACATGTTTCCTATTTTTAAATATATTTCATAGAATACGTCTAGCGAAGTCAAGGGACAAACAACTAAACAACTACTGAGAAATGTTTTTTTAATGCAAGTATTTAGAGATTGAAAACATACGCTATACGAGGGATCGCTATACGGGGGACTCCCGCGTACGCTATAAGAGGGAACACTATAGAGGGTTTACTGTATAAAGATAAGGTCAGGGGCAAATTTAGTGGTTTGCTTATCGCTCTTGCTAATTTTTTTAGGATCGGAAGGGTTGAAGTTAATATTAACACTACAAAAATCTAAGCTTTAATAATGTATCCATAATACGATTTAAAAAAATCAACTTATAAAACCATCGAGATTGACTATTTGGGTAGTGGTTTATGTACATAATTGAATAATACACATTCTCGACTAAAATCGTCGTTCTTTGACATCGTAGCTTACTCCTTATCTAATTATAATAGAAACAAATTTAATTCACGTAAATATAATACCTTAAGTGGACTCAGTACATCGAACGCTTAGCGCCCATAAATTAAAACTTTAAAACAATTAAAATATCATTTGCTCAAAATACCGGCGCTTGGCCGACCGGGAGGGGCCCTAACAAGAACTTGATAGATCACCACTATCGGCATCTATAAAGGCCCAGCTAATTTGTAAGTGACAGTTCCCATAAATTTAACTCTTAAAGTCTTCTCTGCGCTTAATTCCCAACCATTACTTACTTATAGGTGGAAACAATGCTGCAATTAACATCTTGGGAAATTTTATTTCAAATTGCGTAATTGTTCCCCGAGACATTTAGGAGATGGAGCAATATATGATAAGGATATTCGAACGCAACGGTTAATCGAAGGAAATTGTTTGCACTCACTGTGAAAATATGCTTTTTACATTTAAAAATGAATAAAAAAAAGATTGATATTAAAAACGACAGAATCAATTTTTCATAGAAATAAGTTATTTTACTGAATGTCAACTGCTGTGGTCTAGTTGGTAAACGCTTGGGTCTGACGACCAAGTGGCTCTGAGTTAGATTCCCGTGAAATTTAGCTCTTTTTTATCCCAATTTTAATTTGAAGACATGTGAATCTGTGATGTCAATTCTCCTCGAGTTTTTTTTCAAGTTAATATTGTGTGATAGCTGTAATGCCGAATATTGTTTTTAAATTCTTTTAATAAAATACAAATAATTGTGTGGCCAGTCCACGTTGCTTTTTTTAAGTAATAAGAGCATGATATTTTTAATATTTTATTTCATGATATGACAAACAAGGTTATTTTAAAAAATCGATAAAGAATTTATTATTTATATGTATTTAAAATATACAACAAAACAAAAGCATGTTAACAAACAAACTAACGTCGATCTCTATATTCAACGGTAAGAATTCTGGTTAGGTAGTTTTCATACCTGTGCTGTGTGGCAAGAACAATATTATCAAATGTTGATATTTCTAATTGGGTATTTAAGACCTCATTGATTTGTCTTCTTCGCGAATTGTTTCCTGAAGAAATTAAGAAGTGACGCATTGGTATTAAGCTGTATTGATGATTATACTTTGAATCATCTTTTTATTTGTTTTGAGGTCTGGAGTTAACCTTAATCAGTCTAATCTACTCTACTCTTCCTACGCCAGCACTTACAGGTCATGTAACACCCCATCTATTCAACAAAGTCACGGTCTTTCAATGTTTCATCTTCTCTCAGGAGTAGCAAATTTGGGACATTTTGTAGGCTTACTTTCATTCATGCGTGCTATATGTCTGGCCCAACGTAGGGGTTGAGTTTTGTGAGGTTAATCAACTCATGGTTGTGCCGATGTCACCAGATGCAATCCTCGTAGACAGCACCGAAAATCTTTAGCTTAAACACTTGTAGCTTCTGATAGTCCTTAGAGGTAAAGTCTAGGTCACTGGCCCATACGTCAGGACTGATCTTATGAGGGTTTTGTGATCTTCCTGAATGATTTCGTAATTCGTACCTTATATTTAAGTCATCTAATTGATTTAAAAAAAAAACATTATAGGTAGCCAATATCAAAAATATTATTGCCTGAATTAAGAAGTCCATTTGTTGTAGGTTTGCAATCTTTCTCATCGCAACGTAAAAAAAACAATGATTAAGTGTTATGATAACTCAGTCGGTATTAAACATTCCATTTATCATAGCCACGATTAATTATTCTACCATTATATTAAGAAAAAAGAGTATTATTAATCGACTGAGTACTTACTTTAAATGGTTTGACTGTTAGGTAGTTCACCTAACTACTCATTCGTACAGTATCCATTACGCTTTGTTTGAATTAAGCTTATTAATTAATCAATTCAATTAAAAATTAGTCTAAGTGATGGGCTCTATCAAATGCATGGCAAGTAACCCACGAAAACCGAGATATTTATTCCAATAAGTTAAGATATAATTTTTTTGAACGTATTTTTTTAAAATATAATATTAAATACCGACTAAGTGGTCAACGTCGTTGGCTTTGGTTATAGAAGTCAATTCCTTTACGGACATCAATAATTAATTGATTTTCGAATGGTTTATGGATTTCTGTTCAAACGGGCGCAGTGAGAGCGATTAGCTAACCACTAGTCTTATCCTAGTCTTATCCTTAATCTGATTTTAATAAAAGAGATGGTTGAGCAACCAAGCAGTAACCGAAGAAACACTTTTGTTGCGATAATTTCCATTGCAAGTTCATATGCTCCACATTGAAAACGGATATGGTTGTCAAAACCCTAATACTATTATACATTAATGTTTTTGAAAGCGCTATTGAATATGATCTCACATTTCCTATTAAAAAACGAATATTATTTAATTGTTCCCAATTATATAAAATAACATTTTTTAATTTTATTTGATAAAATTAATACAACCTATGTTAAACAAATTAGAGTTAATTTTAATCGTTAAAATTTTGTACATTCAAACAAACGATTCAAGTTTAATATTGAAATTCCACCAAGCATCTTCAGTTGAAATCTTAAATAAGAGTAACTATGATTCAGCATAGTGGTGGTGATCTAAATATCTACTAGTTGAACTCTAATTTCATCATGATCCAGTACTTCCATACTCACTCAACTTTCATTTTTGGCACATGAAACATACAAAAAGATGGGGTTAGGAAAGTATTAAGAGCTGGTTTGTTACATTCTGTACCTATTTATAAAATTAAAGATGTAGGAAAATACACGATAACGTCACTGCTTCATACGATACTTAAGAGAAAACATTCGAGTTGAAATTAAGGAAAAATTGACATCCTAGTAAATGTCATTGCAGTTTAGACTCGGTAAGAAATGATCCTTTCATCACTTACCAGAGACCTTACAGTGTTTCAACAGAAGTTCAAGTTAACGGTTACTTACATTTGGAATAGAATATTTTATAGAACTAATTGAAGGAAATTTGCCTGCTTTGAATAACAGCGAAGAATCGTATCTCAATAAATAATATAATACAAAAAGAAAATATTGAGTTTTTTAATGCTTTTTTTAGTCTTATACATTTAAACATGTTGCAGCAAATAATTTACCGTATATTTGATACACCTGATGCATACGTGCAATTTAGATAATTAACCACTAGAACTAGATATAAGACTTGAAAATAAAATTATCGCGAATTTAAATTTCGTGCTAAATAATAAGGCAATGCTTTCTGTAAGTTCACTATCAATTTAAATCAGAAATACTTTTTTGTTATTAAATACAAAAAAAACAACGTTTTTTATTGTGCATTATAAATAAAGCAATTTTTTTACCTATATAAGAATGATATTTAAAATTTGTTAATGCATCGTTAGTTATGTTGAACTTGCTTAAAACAACTTAAGGCAACAACATTGAATTTGGTCATATAAAAAGCTACAGAAAAAACGTTGTTTATTATTAGATCGAGACTGATATTTACGAAAATAGTTTCACAAATCGACATCACTTCTAGAATTAGTTCCAGTTGCCGGTACAATTGAATGTTGTAAAACTAAATCATGGCCACAGCGATTCAAAATAACAGAAATCCACAGCAAAAATGTCATAATAATATTCATTTGTTAAAATGCGTGATAGTGAAAACAATTTAAAATGAGGCATGCAAACCAGTTTCCAATTTACAACATGTCGAGCAAAAAACGCATTAGCAATATCGTAAACTATCGAAACATCGGTCGGATTTTATCATTATCTCTTGGCAATAATAATTGTAGTATTCGTGTTGCAAAGAGCTTATATTTTGTCACACGCTAATTAGCGGTACGGAATAATTGATCTGAAAAACGGCAAACAGCGACTCTCGTCAGCTCGGAACATTGTCTGCGAAATTTTTATTTCTGTACAATTATATCGCCTCATCGGCCTGAAGATTGATGCCACCGATTGCCGTATGTGATGATATATTGTGACTAATTACTGAGCACATGAAGACTGGTGTTTTAATTTTTAATAATATTAACAGAATTGATAATAATACTACTTACTGAACGTATATTTTACGCTTTATACAGCGCTGCTTACTTTCCTCCTGATTTATTTAATATAATAATAATGCACCTTGAAAATGATCGTCGATTCATATAAAAATACACACTGCTTATTTTTTTAAATCCCTGTGGAGCATATGGTCTTTTTATCGATGTGTCTCAATATAAGTTTTTCCTACAAGAACTGTCTGTTACTCAGTCGCTCAATCTCTTTATTTTCAAAGAGAGTAGTAGGGAAAGAAGATAAGGCTAGGTCAGGACTCAGTAGTTAATCAATCGTTTATTGACAATAGTACTTTTTGAGGTCATTTTTAATTATCTGATAACTGGGCTCGAAAGAGTGCAATTTTTT
Source organism: Himalopsyche anomala (assembly GCA_031772345.1). Lineage (NCBI taxonomy): Eukaryota > Metazoa > Arthropoda > Insecta > Trichoptera > Rhyacophilidae > Himalopsyche > Himalopsyche anomala. The sequence continues at coordinate 26,165,476 of CM062828.1, forward strand.
AACATATAACTGCATATTTGACCGGAGATAGTTAAATGATTTTTAAATAAGCCGTGATTATTAAGCAGATGATTTTATTTAAATCTTTTTAATTAAAAAATATATATCTATACCCAGTCCCAATGTGGAGCATACGGCCTCCTTATGGAGGTGTCTCAACAAAAGTTTTTCTACGAGAACTGTCTGTTACTCAGTCGCTCAACCTCACTCTTTTCAAAGTGTAGTAGGGAAATAAGGATAAGGCTAGAATAGGACTAGCGGTTTACTAATCGCTCCCCCTACGCTCAGTTATTAAAAGATCGGAAGGGTGGGAGGGGAGGACATTTTAGATATCACAAACACCGATTTCTTCGAACAGAAATCGATTAGTCTTTTAGATATACACTGTTTATTATCGTGAAAAGAAAAGCTTCAGTAATACATTTTTTAATTTAGTCAAATTCAGAAAACGGTCTTTTTCTTTATGCAATTATATTGAAAATAAAAAAAACTTGTCTCTATTGAAACGTATTCTTTAGATTTTTGCAGCATGGACACATTTTGCTGTCTGAATAATATTTGAATTATCTTTTTTGCTTCCGGATTTAAATAAGCACCATATTCAATTTGAATCGTTCAAATTATGTACATTCAAACAAATTTTGTCACTAACGACCCGGGTTTTGCCTTTCGGCATCTTCAAGTGTTCAAGTTCACGGATGAACTTGAACTGACGCCGAAGTAAATGAATGTTTCTTGTTTATGTAAGAAATAAATGTATTGAACGATTCAAAATGAATATTGAAATTCCACCAAGCACCTTCAGTCGATATTTTAAATTAAAGCACCATATTCGTTATACTTAGCAGCGAAATGTTTTTCTGTATTATCCTTTTTCAGCACTGACATACTTTTTCAGTAATTAGACAAATAGTTTATAAAAAATGGAGTCACAATGACACTACTGAAATAACATTAATGTTTTTGTTTTTGGGCAGAAATACATAAATCGATTGAAAAAATACGTACGAAAGAGTCCATTCAGGGATTCAACTCGCGACCGCGAAATATTCTTGACTACTGGTTTGGCAACATGGTCGGTACATATAATAATATAAAACCCGCAAAATTGATATTTAAACGAGACCACAAGAAAAAAACGCAATTTTTTCAACAAGTATGTAAATGAGTGAGAAAATTTACATCCACACAGCACTTTGGTAAAAGTGACCGCAGTAATTTTGCATAAGAAGATTGATGATTCTGCTAATAACCACATAACTTTATCAGAACTATAAAAATGAACCAAGGAAAGGAACATAATATTATCTGTAAAACTATATTGATATACTTATATGTAATTTTCCTTATTTACGATTGCATTTATTTTATTTATAATATTTGCGTATAGTTTCTAGTTTCACATACCGCTTAAGAGAAATAAAGTTAAACTCTTTTAATTGAATCTTAATACAACCAGTGGCGGCCGGTCAATGTGGCATTGGATCAATGTACCCCTTGTATATGCAGGGGCGGTTATATTTCATGAAATAATATTCAAACATAATAAATATACCATTTACTCATTTTAAATTCTTCATGTATTTATTGTCTGAAAAATATGAGAATGAACTTCTAAAAAATTAGCACATAATCTTTCAAAGAGATATATATCGACTGTGGAAAGGAAAAAGGACGTAACCCACACATATAAAATTTTACAGGAGGCGCAAAAAACGTGTTTTGATGATTTTGTGACATATGCAAATTATGAATTATACACAACCTTGAAGTGCACGGAGACTTCTTAACTAGTGTTTAATTGACATAATCTAATATTAATTTTAAAAAATGTCTAAGAAAAACCTTTATTTCAGTCTTTTTTCTTAGTTTTAATTTTTTACAAGGTCATCTTTTTCAAACTTAAAAGCTAAATTTAGATACTAATTTGGCATTTGCAGCTTGCATCCTTTTGATAGAACGTGTATCAAGTTTGATACATTGTGATTATCGAAAAAAAGCTGTTTTGAAAAAAACTGTAGGTTACGTCCTTTTTCCTTTCCACAGTCGATTTAGATGTTTAAATTTTTTCATGATCATCAAAAATGACGATCGTTTTAAGACAATGTTTTTTGTTTAAGCGCCTTTTGTCAGTATACTAACAAAATGTTCTGATACGAAAAACAACTGTATGTAACCAAAGTAACCGCATGGTTTTGCATGTATCCTAAGTCAATTTATGATAATATTAAAACAATATCTGCGAAACAGCCGCGGGGCACCTTGTAGGTACCGCGCACTGCCTACGCTTCTCTTATTATATATTAATCAGTATGCCAGGCCACGCCGTATGGACTTATGAAGTTATTTCCTCCACCACCCGTAAGACCTACCCCCACAATCCTGCTTCCAGCCGTGATATTATATGAAATGAAGAAAAACTTCTCTTGTCTCTCTCATTCAAACTATAGCCATGCATTTTCCCCCGGTTTTCATCCCCATCTTTTTCCCGTGCAGAGCTTGCCGTATTCACGTTTCTTTCTGAAGCTCCCCCCCTCTTCCCACCCTTATCGTAAAGTCTCAGTGAAGAAATCTCCTTATACTTTCTCTTGCCAAGCTTTTTATTCTTAGAAGTTCGAAGGACGTTAAATAAACGGTTCTATGGGAACTTTATGTTAGGTTTTTTTTTGTAAATACGGGACACAATAGTAAGTTTGTTCGGAAGGTGATTCTAAATACGGTTTCGAAGTATTTTATCAAAGTTCATACAATCAATAGTCAAAGTGAATACTAAATAAGTATTTCAATACATAAATATATGTACATACTGCCATACATTTATATGTACATTAATATTTATTGGATTTTACTTTGAATTTAAATTAATTGAAATGTTGTAGAAATACTTTTGCAACACTAAATGAGGCTGCAAAAATATCAGTTGAATATACTATACATTCATTTAAGCTGTGATGAGTTAAATAGCATAATTATGTATAAATGACAAAATTAAATGTTGTAAATGTTCACAATTGAAAGTTTTTCAAAATTTAATAAATGTATTTTGAATTACGATATTCTACGAAAACTGCCTGTTACTCAGTCGTGATTTTTTTTCTTTCGGCAGAGTAGGAACAAACGAAAAGATTTTGATAAGAAAGAAAAAAATGGTCATTTTCACTACATTACGTTTTTGTATTTTTTTTTTAACTTAATATATATTTCATAATTGCATAGTATTGTCGCCTGCTGTGGCCCAGTTAGTTCGAGCTTGCTCTACCACGCAGGTCTGGGTTCGATTCCCGATCAGATCATAGTGAATTTGAGAATTATTCAATTCAAAGTTATGATCGAAGACTGGGTGTTTGTGATGTAAATTCACATTATTTCCTCTCCTCCCATCCTTCTGATCCTTTAACATCTGGGTGTAGCAATAGCGATTACCCAACCACTAGTGCTGTTTCAGCCATATCCTTCTTTTCCTACTACTCACTTTGAAAAAAGTGAGGTTGAGCAACTGAGTAACAAACAGTTCTAGTAGAAAAAAATTCTGTTGAGATACCCCCGTTTGAAGGCCATATGCTCCACACTGGGAGCGGATATGGATTAAAAAAAAAATATATTTTCATCAGTTGATAAAACTTTTAGAAATTAGCAAAATCGTATTAGTTGAAAATGTGTATTATTTTCATATTTCAATGTTACCATTCAAAAAAGATATTATAGTTACGACACTTCCTGGCACTTCTCATCCCCTCGCAGGGATAACAAAACAAAAATGTGGAAAGTTGTCGTTACGTGAATCGTTTAATTTAATTTTTTCTCATTGGTGTAATGATTAGTAACGTGTTATAGAAAAGTTTTCCTCCTGCGAGGTTCCCAATAATAAGCGCCTCTCGAGAGCAGAGATGGCATCAGTAAGCGGGGCATGCACTTCGAATAGATTGATAGCGCATTGCCTATTTATTTTCTAACTTTTCTTTTTTCTGTGACCGCTGACTCTGAAAGAATTTTCGTTAATCAATTAAATTTAAAAAAAAAACATAATTTAATTTTAATAAATCCGTCATGATCAACGAAGAAAAAGTTTACTCGTTAATTAATTATCGTGACTTTTTTCTCATTACTTCAAATCGATTATTTTATTTCACAATTTTTCTATTAAGGTTTCGCCCAAATTCGTAATTCTAATTGAATTTTAAACAGCTGCTTCATTTTTAAAAAACTAACCAATATTTTGCTTTGTTATTACACATTAATGAGTGAATTAATTGTTTTAATTATCAAATTTTTGTAATCATTATAATAATGCGACATTTAAACTTTTTCATTCATCCTTCAACTGACAAAAAGTAAATATTTAATATAAAAGATTAATCGAATTTAAGGTGGACTTTTTGTGTTATTTACTATAAACAGCCCTGTATAGATTTATATTTTTATCAGTTGATAATGTGTGTGATGAATGAAACCGGTTCTGAAGAAATACACTTGGGCCTCGTATAACACGGTTGTATAAATTGTGGCATATTTTTATACAAAACGCTTTTTATAACACGGTTTCAATTAAAAATATATATATTGAAAAGGATCCTATAATAGAAAGAAGTTCAAAATTTAAGAGGGAATTACAACAAATTTTGGAACCTTATAAGGAAATACGCTAAAAGCAGACAATCGCTTATTACCAAATTTTTGAAGGCTAAAACCACAAGAAATCCAGAGTCCTCCGATGATGATAAAAACTTACAATTGATCTCGAAAAAGAGTAAAACATGTAATAATTATAAGTGATAGCGATGATGAATGAACGCTATATTATGTTATTAAAATTTCTTTCAATAGAAATTTACATGTACACGTATATATTTATATAAACCATCTTCGATATTTTTTTTTTGAAACGCAATCCCTAATTTTCTATGCATTTCAAACTTTTTATAACACGGATTTGTATTACACGACGTTTTTGTGGAATCATATAACCGTGTTATACGAGGCCCAAGTGTATTGTACAATTTAATCATAAATACAACAAGAGACTTTTTTCAAGCCAAACTCAATTGATTAATTACTAAAAATTGTAAATTAAAAAAGATTATGCATTAGCCATGCCTATATTTATCGAAAGCATATAATTAATGCTCATATTCATAAAAAAATAAGGTAGTGTAAATGTGAAAATGAAGAGCGGCTCTAAGTTTAAATTACGGCAAATAAAATAAAATAGCTACATGTGATCACTTTACTTCTTTACGCAAATATATGTACATTGTACATTGTAAATTTTGCGCTCAGGCATTCTCGACTCCGCTAGAACAGAAACCATCTTAAAAATCAAACTTCCATTGAGTGAAACAATTGCTTTCAAAAGAAATCCGTTTGGCATTATATCGTTAAACCCTATTACATCGTTAAATCAATGCAACAGTACAGAGATTTTAGTTTTGAAATAACAGTTAACCGTTTTTCATAATCTATTACATTTTACAATATCCATGTTAATAGTATTTTTAAATGAACAATGTATCCTACCACTGCATTAGATTCATCATTATATGTTGCCTATAAAATCATCCATAGCTTAAAACTATTTTCTATCAATTGTGTTACTGCTGCATTGATGTAGCGATATAATTTTAATAAATTATCAAAAAAGAACTGCATTTAATGAAAAATATGTCGTCATAAATATAGAGAATAATTATGAATTAAGATGGCGTTCGACAAAAAATAAACTACTTGATAGAACTCCATTGTAATATGATGAAAAATTACTAAATTTGTTGAATAAATATGTACATAATACGCACATCAATAATAAATAAAACAAAAATAATTCATTGAAGTTATGTGCTAATACATTTTATTCTACCAGAATGTTTCTGGTTAAAGGACAAAGGATGGAAAATTCGACTAAAAATTAAAGTAGTATTTGAAATTCTTGTAATTTTCCATCGAGTAACAAAGTTTTCCGAGTTACTTTAAGTATAATAAGTTTCAAAAATAAATATATGAGCTACGAGGGAATAACTGACTGTCTGAGCTTTCGCCGCGAGATGTGATCGATGTATCAAACTATAATTATTTAAAATGAAACGCAGATATACATACATATATTATAAAACAATCAAATGAAAAAATCATACGGTGATTGACATTGAAACACTTTATATTCCTCAAAATAATTTTAGGGTATAAGAAGTGTTTCTTCTCTTACATTGAAAAAAAAGCTTTTATAATATGATAATGCAGTATTTACCAAAGTGGGGTACGCGCTGCACCGGGCTTTGGCTGTGTCTGGCGCAACAAGCAGCTTATATATATTGATTTTTATTAGAGTATATGCATTTTTTTGACGAGGGGTACTCAGTGCTACGAAAATTATAGAAGGGGTAAACATATGTCAAAAGTTTGGAAAACACTGTGATAATGTCACCGAGCGTACGCATTTGGGAGAACTCGAGTGAGTTACGAAAAATATAACCGTCATTGTTTGAAATATACTGATTTATTATTTTCAGTTTATAACAGTATGCGAGTGTGTTTTTTTTTAATAAAAATTAAAAGAGATTTTACATTAAGTTTCGTTGGCTCTGTGGCCGAGAAGTAAACATTCTGGGGCTTATTGCTAGAAATGCTTTTGTCGAATATATCAAATATTCAGTAGAGGCAATTGTTTGTTTGTTTGCGACATCTACATATGTAGTCTAATACCGTTGTGATTTTTCGTGCTTTAACTGACCAAGTGAATATAGATACTTCTTTAACTAATAAATTGCAACTTGTGAACATACGCATTTCTTGGTGCAAATTATGCTGCAAAATTATTTTGCCCAAATTAACTTTTCTTCTATTTCATTTATTTTAAACCGAATGACTAAGCCCATCTAGCATTGCGGCCCAGAGTTATATTTAGTTGCAGTGGACATGGCTTCGACTCACGGATCTGACACTTTCATAAATTGATTTTTAAGTAATCTCCTGGCTTTCTAGTGGGATGTTAAGATGTTTGTGATATTTGCATACCCTCTCACAAGTAAAAAATACTAGCATAAAGCTTAAAGAGAGCAATTGGTCAACTACCCGTCTTTTTGTAACTTAATGACTTCTATAGTTTTCCCTTTCAAGTATAACGAGCTTGACTAATCGCATAACCAATTCATCAAATACAATACTTTGATGCTTCATAAAAAGTTTTTATGCTCCATGTTTAGATCGAAAATGATCACTTTTAGGGTGTTCACTGTCAATACTTGGTAGGAAGACATTATATCTATAAAAACACAATATTACTTTGTACTTTATTTCACTTTATTGAAAAGGTCAGAACCGGTATCGCTCATCGCGAGCATTGTCAACTGATAAGAAAAATATATAAACAGTGCTATTTATACAAAAATAAATTGAATTAAAAAGGTGTAAACAACAATTGACATTGAAAAGAATTTACAAATTACAGTATAAACGACTCTATAATTACACAAAATTAAAATGTTTTACACCTCTAACATGTAATTAAAAAATCATCAACGATTAATAAATTTTATGTGGTGGCTATTTATATATTTTTCTTATCAGTTGACAATGCTCGCAATGAGCGAAACCGGTTCTGACCTTTTAAATAAAGTGGAATAAAGTAATAATGAATATTGAGTTTTTATTAAAAATAATAATTGTTAAGCATTTTGCGGAAAAAAATCGCTCAACCTTTGACTGTTGCACTTTACATTGGACTGACTGTACACAGGTCGGCGAACATTATTTACGTGTGCATGTCGGTACACCCTACAAAAATGTTTGCTAAAGCTCTCTCTATTTTAATTAATGGTAATTAAAAATGAGGAAAGAACTTTTTGAATTTAAAGAAGTCACGACTTTTGAATTGGTAACTCATAAGTATAAATTACAATAATATTTAACTACCTATCTGCTTTCAATGTTTCGTAAAGGTCAAATATTTCAGAGCAGTTTATTTTTTTCCACCGCTCGCCATACATAATTTATAATCGTTGTTACACACTCATCACAAAGGGAGATTAGTGTCGAATAAATTTAATGAATTAAAAATGTTTCTTTACAAAAAGCAGTAAAAAATGACGTTAAAAATATTATTTTCTAATTTAATGTAATGATCACTATGGTAACACTAACATGGTTTCACTAATCGCAATACCTTTCAGCTTAAGTTCATCCGTGCACTTGAACGCCTAAGATGCCAAAAGGCGAAATCCGAGTCGTTTGTGACAAAAATTGTGTGAATGTACATAATTTGTTCAATTGATAATCGATATATAAAATAATATTTTTTTTGATAGAAACACCTGAACATGAACGCTTCAAAGATTAAAAAATATGTTTCATAGAGGTGAGTGATGATCGGGTTGTGCATAGGATAGCGTAATGCTGAAACAGCTATCTTCTATATGAAATATTAGATAATAAATATTTACAATGCTGTTTATTCAAACTCCATGTCCACTTTCAATGTGGATTATATGATCATTAAAATCGAGGTATCATGGCAGAAGTTTTTCTGTTATTACTCAGTTTTTCTCAACGTCTCTCTTTTCGAAGAGAGTAGTTGTGAAACTAGGATAGGGCTAAGACATGACTAGTGGTTAACTAATTGCTCTCATTACTCTCCGTTTTTTAAGGATCTGAATGGTTTGACGCTATTTTTACACATGATAAACACAAAAATTGATTGAAAAAATGCGACTCGTACTCGAACTCAAGCCCGTGAGTTCCGCCTCGGAAGTCAATAAAGTTGACCTCTACTCCACGGCTCCGACATTATTATCATAATTTAATTGTGTTTTATCAATTAAATGTCAACTGATTCATTGGAGAGAATATGATTGTTTTGTAAAACTGTTTACTGATGGAAATTCGTACAAATTTAATACTGAATAACAATTAACAGCTTTTTAAAATTGCCATTTTTGTGTAAACGTTCAATAATTTCATTCCATTGCATTTCATGTAACACTTCCTACAAACCATACCTACATAAAACCGTCTCGGTAAATTTATATCTCTCACATATAAATGAGAAAAATTAAAGACGTGGCGCTGTGTGGGGAGGGTCTAGTAGGGAGGGTCAGTGGAATGGCAGGGGCCTCAGGAAGACAAGGGGGCTGTATAAGACGGGGCAGGGGTAGATATAAAATTATTGCTACCGTCCGCCATTACTCAGGGCGCTACTTAAGCTGAATACGGTTGGCAATGTAAGGGGTGGTGAAGAATATTCACACGTTTGTTTATTATCATGCAGAATATTAATTAATCATTAATTAAATAATCGAGAACAATTATATTTTTCTTGGAAAAATGTGGCTCTTTTTTATATGTATGTATAATGTATACATATATGTCAGTGTTGTATTTTGTACGCATGTACGTTTTTCATGTTTGAACGTGCACGAAATGCGTTGCATAATATGATTTCGATCAACGTTGATTAATAATTATTTAAGGCTTCCAATAAAAAGATTACCGAATAAAATTAAGAATTGAATACTTATATATAGTAAAAAAATACGTAGAATGAGTTTTGATAAAATATTTATCAATAACTGGACAACTCAGAGTTTTAATCGATAGCATATAAATATCAGATGCCATTTTTCGATCGAAGTCGTCAGTAGAAAACTGTAAAAAATCAATCAAACAAACAAAAAAACTTTTAATTAGTTTATTAGTTAAACCATTAAGGTAGTTAAACATTTATGAAGTCATTTATTTAAAATTTATATAATATAAAAAAATATGTTTGAATTTTTGCTTCATTGGTTATAACCAAGGCATTTAATCCCAGGATATTTTGGTGATTCACAATTTTCAATGACGGGATTCCGAGATTCATCATTTACTATAATTTCATGTTTTCATTTTTTAATATCCTTAATTTAATATTTTAATGAAATGTAAAGGATCCCGGCATTGTTACATTACTCTCGAAGAAAAGCAAGTAGATATATGTTCCATTTCCTTTTTTTCATATTTTGAATGTTTTCTGAATACATGTATAACAAAAATCGATTCTACTTATTTCGCTGCTTTTGTAAACTTTATCGTCAAAAGCTTATCTTCTTTCATAATATAATAAAAATGCTTATAATGGATTCAGATTTCAAATTTCTTTTTAAATTTTAAATTACATTTGATAACTTTTTTACAAAACTTATAAAATATTAAAATCAATGTTTAGTTTATTAAAAATTGCTTTCCGATAATAATTCTGAAGATGCTTCTCACGCGTCAATTTTTTTTTAAGACACCTGCTTGTTTTTTTTTCGAAGAGTATAGGGATATAAATAAGGATATAACTAGTAGGAAGCTTATCGCTTCCACTACGCCCCGTTGTTTTTAAGATTTGAAGGAAATTTTAAACATCACAAACACCTATGCCATAAATTGATAAATCGATTGAAAAAGTGCTATTCATACTGAAACTTGAATCCGTAAGATCTGCCTCGTAAGCCAACCGCGTTGGCCACTATGTCACGAACCCGATGATTTATATAAAAAAATATATTAATACTAACCTTTAAAAAATAGTCGATAATTTGACACAGTAAAAATATGTAACTAATTACGTACATCGTACTAAAGTGTGTACGTTTTACAATTTTTAGTGTAATTCAATTTATGTTATGCAGTTGTAATTTTATGATTAATATATATGTATATATTTACGTGCAGCAGCTGCTTAGCGATTTTCATCAGTGAGAGATATTCGAAGACTTACTGTAAGCTTAAACATCATATTATTCTGTAGTTATAAGAAGAAATAGGGGAATATTTTCGACAGTTAGTCACTAAGGAATAACGTTGATTTGTTCGCCAACAAATGACACATTGATAAATATTGATATTTGTATTATTTTATGCAGCTGAGAAATGTTTTTATCAGTGTATTTATCAAAAGACAAATGAAACATAATTGTGCTTATTACAACAACAACAAAAATATCACTTTCAACGTGTTCAATGTTCATACTTAATAAAACACAATTATTTTTATTACTTATTTTACATTTTTTTATTAGGATCATTGCAGCTTTCGGTCATCACGGTTATCTTCAATTGATAATATAAAAAATGATACAAGGCCATTTATCAAGAAAAAAACTGGACTATTAAGGGTGTAGTAAAGAATTGATAATAAAAATATGCTAAATGTTTATAGATAATGATACAAAGTATGTAGAATAAGTGACACTAAACTGGTTATAATTTAAAAAAATAAGACCGTTTACAAGACGAGGCAAAGTGCGTGTCACAATTTGTTACACAACCTGTGAGGTAACAAATATATTAAATTTGATTTAATATTAAAAATGAAAATCTACAAAGTAACCGCCGCGTCATTCGAAAATATATATATGTACCATTATTGTTGATGTTTTATCGTTTGCTGTTTTTTTATGTTTGCCTTAATAAGATAAAAAAGCAAAGTATTCGGTTCTACATTTAAAAAAAATAGTTGATAGCAATTTTTATCTTATTGCAATGGAGTTTTGCTAAGTAAATGACAATTCAATCAAAATGTACCTTTAATCTTTGATAACTGAAATTTAGGTTTTTATTTATTTCCATCCAGTTATATGTTGTAACTCAATACTTATTTTAGTGAATTTAAATTAATGAACTAAGAAACAAACACATAACGAGTGATTATTTTAATTAATGTAAATTGAATAGGTACTTATTATTTAATTTTTATTTATATGAGAAAAACATTTTTTTTTTAATTTAAAAAAAATATATTTGACATCACAGCTTACGCCAGTGCGTCAAATATTTTGAAGTTGAAAGATCATACGAGATATACTCGACGAGAATTTTTGAAAGTCCCATGAGATTAACTCAAGGAGAATTGACTTCACAAACACCCATGTCTTAGATCTCAAATTAAAATTGAAAAAAATCCAATTTGACATTGACCTTACCGGGAATCGAACCCGGACCCACCTGATCGGTAGAGCAAGCTCTTACCAACTAAACCAAAGCGAACGACCGATTATATCTTTTGAATAATAAAAAATGAGTCTTAAATCTTGTTTTTAGTGTCAAAAATCAATTTATCATACTTGCATAAAATGTGAGAACAACAGTTTATTACGGCACTAATACAATATTTATACATATTTCTGGGATGAATTGCCATGGTCGAGTGTGACTTACTCTGAGAAGAGTCGTTAATGAAACTGGCAAATATGCGCCGCGCATCTTGTTGTGTATGCCGTCTGAAGATGGCCAGGGAGGGGGATGGGGTATTATCCGTAAGAAGGGTTTGTACACGCTTTTCTTTATTATTTGTTTTCCGTCCTCTGGGAAACCAATATTAATGACATTATCAAAGTCACCTTGCGTAGCATGGTAACTTCACCTGTCAGCAGGGTATATTACATTTTTATATAAGTATTGTGCATGACTTATAGTAGTTTATATTTTTAAATTGAAGTGAACTGTCGTTTAATAAACATAAACATTTAATAAAATAATTCTAACTCACTTGAAAATGTGAATACTAACATGAATACGATTTCAAAAGTACTCTGGTAAATTCACGTCGCCTTCGAATACTAAACAGGAAAGGAGAGTTGAATAATATCACCATCATACACAAAGATATTTTTTCCATGTATGCTCTTAATGTAGAGCATATAACCTCGTAATAGAAGTATCTCAACAGGAGTTTTTCTACGATAACTGTTACTCAGTCGCTCAACCTCTCTTTTTGGAAGAGAATAGTAAGGATAGAAAGAATGGGGCAATACATGACTAGTTGTTGTCTAATCACTCTCACCACCACCCATTATTTTAGGATTGGAATGGTGGGGAAGGGGGGGGGATGACTTTCCAGACATCACAAACATCCATGATTTCAAATGGAAATCGAAAAGTCAATTGAAAAACGCTGTTCGTTCTGGGAATCGAGCCCATGAGGTTCGGCATTGAAACCAACGACGTTGACCACTGTGCCATGAATCCGACAAAAGTTAACTTCTACAAATATTATTTGATTAGCTCTGTTTACCATGAAATTTCTATTAGGTATTTGAAATTAGATTATTACACATTTGTGAATTTTAAATAACTTTATAATAGACAATATTATTGATGATATATTGATTGAATAAAACACATTTTAATTAAGATGATAATTTTTTTACTAGAATAATCTTAAATGCATCATTTTACTGTACCACTTAGTAATGGATTACCCCATAAGCGCATGAGGAGCGCGCTTTTGACCTCTGAATCAAAAATTACTTATAAAACTAACTTTTAATCAGTTTTCAATATTTATTTTTTATGGAAAACTTATAAAATCGTATAAACGGTTTTTGTTAAATAAAAAAGCAATGCAATGATTTTCAATGTATGCTTTTGAAATTTGAAATAATAACAAAATATCTATGCATGTAAGAAAAGGTTACATATATGAAAATCTCCAATAAAATTTGCAACGCTTTTTTTATTCGAAAACAGGGCCTCAAAATTATATCGCGCCCGGGGCCACCTCAAGTCCCTAATCCGCCACCAACTTGGTACCAATCAATTATACAATTATAAATTTAAAAATTAAGACAAATATACTCGAAACACGAAAAATTTGTTTGTCATGAAATATTATATTTTGCAAAATGGAAATAAATACTTTAATATTAATAAACCGTTTGACTACCGCGTACTACATATGAGCCTATTAGAGTTGAAGTGAGCCAACTAGTAAAATTTAAAAAAATGTACTTTTAGGTATTATCACGACATTACTTGGTGCTTTAGTGGATTGCATATTTTTATTTTACAGAGATAACACTATTGCAATGTGTATAAAATAAGCCAAGGTTACTTCACTTTTACGATACTTTAACTGTTTGAATACCGCGAAAATAAATCATTAATATGTCCCATACGTGTTTTTGAGAAAAATAATGTTGCCTAATATACACTCGAATTTAATATTTTAAAAACCTATTTTGTCTCAGTATAGATAGCACTACACATATTATTCATAAAAATATTGCTTATATTGTATTAGAACACCAAGTATTTGATTTTTTAAATGTCTTGGACATCCGTGTTCGCTTGCATATGTTTCGGTCGCTTGGTATTCAAGTGGTTAAGACTTGTAGAATAACTTCACCTCTAATGGGCCCATATATTTATCCAAATATTGTTTATATTCCATTAAAAGTATTTGATTTTTAAAATTTCTTGGATACCTGTGTCCTCTTGGGATCCAAGCGGTTAAAGTCAATCAATTTATTTTTCTATTCTCATTAGCGGATTGATGAGACTTTGGACATTTTCTAAAACCATTGGATGGTATTAATAAGTCAATTATAAAGATTTCTTCGAAAGATAACTGATTTCATATTGATTGAAGAATAGTGGCGTAATTTAAATTGAACTGTCATTCAGAATTCTTTAGTGGTAATAAGAGATATGAAATTTAATAAGAAAGACTTATTTATTTCTCGGATACTTTCTTGCTATGTCAAGTCGGTTGAAACGCGCATCGATTTTCAAATAAACGAAGCGCCGCCTGTCTATCATAAATCGGTTATTACTTATAACTCTTATGAGTTATAAAACAAGATACTTTTAATGATTATATGAATTCTAACATAAAGCATAAGGCTTGTAGGGCTTATAAAAAACCGATTGAAAAATTCTGTTTTCTAGTTCCAATATTTTTCGAAATCCGTTTGCCCTGGGTATAGAAATTAAAAAAAAAAAAAAAAAAATTAAAATATCAAAGAATTGGTTTTAGAATTTTAAATTTCGTTTGTTTATCATAATTTAATCAATAATGTCCACTTTTATACCCTATATGCAAGTAAATATAATCATAAAACCTTTTTTAACAACAAACAAAAATAAACATAATTTTTAAAACTACTCACCATTCAAATCTGTAGGCATTCCCATGGGTTAATCCTTTTCGCCAGCAATGGCTTCAAACTTAATGATACATATATTTATTATATAAACACGATACATTCATTTACTAAGCGTTAGTTCAAGTTCATACGTGCACTTGAACGCATGAAGATGCCGAAAGGCGAAACCCGTGTCGTTAGTTACATAACTTGTGTAATGTATATAATTTGAACGATTCAAATTTAATATAAGCGAATACTTAAATTATATACAGTTTTTTTTTAAACAACGTCTATTGATCTATTACTTGAATTAGAAAATACTCGATGTATAATGAAGAAGTAGATATAGTTTTTAAGGCATCAAATAAACGATTTATTGTTTTTAGTCTTTTGTTTGTATACTTGTCTATGGACAATTTGTCTTCAGTGTTTTTGACTTTCATGTCCGTACCCGGATACAT
Organism: Himalopsyche anomala; assembly: GCA_031772345.1. Lineage (NCBI taxonomy): Eukaryota > Metazoa > Arthropoda > Insecta > Trichoptera > Rhyacophilidae > Himalopsyche > Himalopsyche anomala. The sequence continues at coordinate 26,180,819 of CM062828.1, forward strand.
CGTCAAAATGCACAACGCAAATATTTTCAAAATATTTTTTAATGGATTATTTTCAACGTTTCAAGACGTCATTCATATCAACGTATATTGACTGTAAAACAGCAAATTTCATCTTGTTTTATTTGTAACTACAGCAGTTCAAAATATTAACGTTTTTTTATTAAATTTTAATGTTTTTTTTATTGGAAATAGGTCTACTAAGTCTAAAAAAACCTGCTTTCGAATATTTACGTTTTTTTCTACATAACTGGTTATTGATAACCGACAAGCCCTTATTTCTTGCCATAAAAAAGATCGATTGCCGGTTTGTCTTGAATATCCTACACTGTATTATACAAACAACGATGTAACTTGTCACATTAAGCTTAAATCACTGTGGCATTAATAAAAATATAAATACAATCATTGATTGCATATACTATGAAATAAACGAGAATTCATAAAAAGCATTACATCAAATTTAGCATTTAATAATAAAGCTCAAGCAAATAGCATAATATGCCTTTCAAATTATTTTACTTCTTGAGTGTCTGCGTTATGCATTTGTTTAAAATAGCTTCAATATTAAAAGGCTTTCGAAGCGCAATTCAAAATAACTTGCCATAAATAGATAATGGCAGCCATTGTGATTATTATACTCGTTCGATATTGCCGGTCAGTTAGTTATGGAGGTAACAAGCTGAGCTATTCTATTCCGATGCATATAATTATTTTGCATTAGCTTATTTAGATAAGCATTAGTTGATAGCCATTGGCAGGTGCGTGAAGCCACTCGATTGAGTTAGAAGGAAATTTTATAATTTGCACTTACACGTTGCAAAATTCTAAGCGTGAAACTTCAAATAAAAAGCAATCATCTATACACACGTAACTACTTTTATCTTTTAGCTTCTTGTATTTTCAATAAATTCAAAAAATTATCAAAATATAGTGGAACGGCATTCATGAGTTTTGGATTTGATCAAATGTTGAAATATATTAATTATTCAGGGAGTGGACCACAAACTGAGATGATATTTTTATCTATAATGTTTTTAATTAGCATGCTATTTTTTTAAGTTCTGTAAAGGTATTTTGTAGCAATCATTTATATTTTTTACTTAAATCTTTTCTGCTCCATATGTGAATAATTTGATGGATTTACATACATTGCCTACGGTTTATATAAACAATAATAAATTAAAAAACCCTGGAACCATTTAATATTGATATCATAATTAAAGTATGATACTGTTTGTGCTGTGATTCGAATAAATTCCCGAGAATTGCCAGTCACGGTTCCCGGGACATTTGAATAAAACAACCCGAGATTTGAGATTTTCAAATTCATTTATAAATATTGTATTCATTAAATACTAATTTATATAATAAACATTGAGACACTTTGTACATTTTGGAAAGCAATACAACAAACAATATAGGAAAGATTAATCTTCCATATAACAAAATATGATAATTTTACATACCTGTGACTAGGGATTCTGTGTCGAGATATCCCGGGACAAGTCCCGGGACTTGTTGGTTTTTTCGCTGTCTTGAGTCCCGGGACTTTGTTGTTAAATGTCCCGGGAATCGAGACTGATTTAAAATGGGATAATAAATTGTAAATTATAAAAAAAAACAATTCTTGTGGTTAAGAAACCCTCAAAAGAACCGATGTGTATTGAATGAAAACAGATATAGGAGAGGAGCCCCAAGAAAAACGTAACTGTATACAAAATATAACTGTAGCAAAAGCAAATTACAAAATACTAAAATTAAATGTTCATACCTGATGTGGTTTATTTACAAATGTTTTTTCACTATAATACAAAAGTACCAATGTCTCAATGTGACAAAAAAGGGTCTAAAATCTGTATTGTGAAGTTACGGTCATAAATTTACTTCTAACTGCGGCCGGATTCATTGATATTTTTTCAGTAATTGTACCGTTATCACCCCTTCTTAGTAAAAATCAACAGCAATCATTTCATATATCCATTACATAAGAAAAATTACAATTATTAAACATATATGTATTAAAAAAACGCGATTTCTACTAGTGAGTACATTTAAAAGGCGCCGAGTGTATGTAATACATACCTACATAGATAAAAATATTTAATTTAATAAATTATAATTTTATTGAAGGGAAAATAAATGCCTCAAGTCCCGGGAAGTCCCGGGACATTGACTTTATCACGCCCCGAATCCCGGGACTTTGAAAACCCCGATACTTCAGAATCCTTACCTGTGACAGATGCTAGTATGCAATAATAACTACACAATTACTGAAACGATGTATAATTTTTCAAATGAAATAGTTTCATCAGTACAATCAAATGAATCCCTCGAATGATGTGTAATAAAATCAATATAAATAATAACAATACAATATTCTCATATTCCAGTTGCGAGTTACTCAGTTATAGTAGAAATATTCGTTTAAATATTTTTTCATCAAAATTACTCTTTAATTTTCCGGGACATACCGATTATATTTCTCGTGTCCCTAGACATGAAAAACCCGAGACTTAGAATCCTTTGGTAATACCGTAACCAAAACCAACAATGTCGATCACTCGTTTATGAGTTTTGCTTCACTTATACGAAACTTGAAACAGCGTAATAAATAACATTTATAATTAAGTATACATACGATTTGATAAAACGTTCTTTCAGAATTACAACATAAAAAACATCGAGCTTTTAAACAATGTGGATTTCATACAAATTACCACGTCCTCATCTGATAGCAGATAGCCTACCGTTGCAATCTTTCGATATAATAACATCGATTCGGGTGAAAGATGCTATTATGGAATTAAAACAATGAGGATTTGCCGGTACTGCCCGTTGCACTATGCAATATCCAATGATGATAAACTGCAATCGTCGGACAGTATAAATCTGACCATGATAACAATTATGCTGACTACTTCACCGCTGCAATTTAGATTGCTGTTGCATCTAGCAAACAATGGTTAGAAGTACATGTAAATATAGCATTTTGCTCTTGATAGATTTGTCGGATATTGCCACAAATTCTACGCCCGGAATGGTAAATCCATTTCCAAAAAGAGAATCGATTTTTTTACCACGTCCGCTCTGAATGTGGAAGATATTGGACTTAATTTAGTTTATCTCAACGGTAACCAACATATTATGAATATTATTTATTTATTTATTAAACACGAAAGAATTCACTGCATACTGGCTATTTTTGAACTTAATTTATCTACACGATTTTAATAATCCTGTGCAACCATTGCCACCTTTTTTCACTTTTAAGGTGTTTACTGTCAATACTTCGTGGAATGGCATTATAATAAAAAATAATAAAACATTTTTAGTACTTTTTCCACATAAAATTTATTGAGTCAGGACCGGTTTCGCTCTTGATGAGCATTTTCAACTGATAAGAAATACAATGAAACAGTGATTTTTGATGTAATAATTTGCATTGCTAAGAGTTCTTCAACTTTTTATTTATAGTTTATTTTTCTTGTATTTTACTTCAATTTATTTGCTTAGTTGCGATACGAATTATTTGTCATACCTTGTTTTTCTTACTTAACTTTTGTATAAATATCACTGTTTCATTGTATTTCTTATCAGTTGATAATACTCGCGATGAGCAAAACCGGTCCTGATCCAATAAATTTTATGTGGAAAAAGTACTAAAAATGTTTTATTATTTTTATTATATTGCCACCTTATTTAAAATGTTGTCATATTTTCTACGTATCTTTATTTTTAGTAAACATAATTCATTCAGAACTTCGGTACAGTATTTAAATATGGTTATGTTGTTTAGAAACAAAAAAAAAACATATATTTAAATAGTAAAAATATTATTGGAAAGTTGTTAATAGCGGGTATTTCAAAAATTTAAAAATAATAAATAATTTTAAAACCAATATATTAATTTCCATAAACTTTATAATAATCTTATGCAGTGAACTAACTGCAAAATTTAATAAAAAAATACGTAAAAAATGTTATTTTTAACTTGTTCTTTTTTAATGATCCGTTTAGACATGAAACCTATCTGAACAGAAGTGTTTCTACGAGAACTGCTTTTTACTCAGTTGCTCCACCTTTCTATATTTTTCAAACAATGTAGGAATAGAAAGATAGAGCTAGGATAATACTAATAAATTCAAGACATCTCATTAATCCATGCATGCCAACGTCAGATATATCAATAAATAACTACATATATAATGTTTTATATTATTCTCATGCCGCAAAATATTCTAATAAAGATTTCACGAAATAAATGACAATCAAATCAATAAATTATAATGTTCGATGTTATTTATGAATAATTATGCGTTATCAAAATTTTGGCTACACACCGTTAATTTAACGTCTTAATAAGCCATCCCACATGTATGAACAGGTGGCTGAATGGAGTACAATCTCCTCACATCAACCATGACTAATAAACTCCTCCTCTTTTACTTAATCGACCATCATCTCATCGCGGTCACTAACGAAGATAATAATATATAACGTATTGCATTAATGAATCGTTACTTATAACCCTATAGTCCCTATATATTATAGTGTACTAGCCGGTTCCCAGCAAGCGTTACAATTCCACTCAAAGAAAGAAAGTGTTTCTGTTTTAATTGTGTTTATTGAAGTGCATGTTTTCTTTTTCTGTCTGTTTAATGTTTGACGGTTGCTGCCAATTGACACAAAGTGCTACTGCCGTCTAGGTTATAATGACACAAATTAAATATATTTTTCTTAGCTTTTCTTTGTGAAAGATGATAAATGTATAAAGATGTTCCTGCGTATGAGCTTTTAAGCTTTTATATTACCCATTTAGAAAATCTTAAATTAAATAAATAATAATATCTTCACTTATATACATATGCATGTACATTAATAATTGTCATGAATATTTTAAACTTTCACCCATTAAACTTTCAATTACACAAACAAATTCATAGGCATTTATCATATCATACCAATTATTTTCAACATTGATTCAATTCAAACAGTTATTTAGTAATATTTTAAGATAGTTATTCGTGGGACAAGATGATTTCTTCCGTTTGTAACACAAAAAATATATATATTCATTTGTTCATATATGTAAATATTCATACGTAATTATTGTTGTTGGGACGGAGAACTTTACACTTGTAATCAATTCAACCTAACCTTACTAACCGAACAACGTATTTGAGTAAATTTTGGACATAAGTAATTAAAATCTAATTAATATTTCGTAAGAGTTAGGTTAGGTTAGGTTAGGTTAGAATATTATTAAAAAAAACACAATTATAAATGACACGATGGAGGCAAATGAAAATAAAATATTTTGGACTCACTATAACAGGACGTACCTATTTTTATATTATTTTAAAAATTAGATGTAACAAACTTAAGACGTTAAGATATTTTAAAAGCTCGTTAGATACTGTAAAAGACGTTAAGATACTGTAAAAGCTCTTTAGGCAAATTATTAGTTAACAATAAAGATAAAATACATTACCTAAATAAATCTGGAATTTATAGATTACAATGCTCTTGTTGTAATAAATTTTATATCGGCAAAACAGAGAGGACTTTAAACATCAGGGTATTAGAACATATGGCAGCCTTTAGACTGAAAAAGGACACGTCTACTTTTGCTAATCACTTAATTTCGGAAGGACACGTGTTCAATCAGGAACAGGGGATAAAAATGTTACACCCAAATACGGACAGTCATAAGCTCTTTTTCCAGGAAATTTTAGAAATTAATAGGGCACAGTTACATAGTCTTCCGATTTTGAACGAGATATTAAACCTTCCTGGCTCTCCACTTCTATACCCTATATAAATAATATCATAAAACCTTTGCCGACAAACAAATAAATATAATTCTAAAAACCACTCACTACTCAAATCTTTGGGAATTCCCATGAGCTTACCCTTTTCGCCAGCGATGGCTTTAGACTCAGTGATACATTTATTTAATATATAAACACGAAACATCCATTTACTAAGCGTCAGTTCAAGTTCATCCGTGCGCTTGAACGCCTGAAGATGCCGAAAGGCGAAACCCGGGTCGTTAGTGACAAAATCTGTGGGAGTGTACATAATTTGAATGATTCAAATTTCGTTAAGATATTTGTTTTCAGGCGTATATATTGTATTACTGACTAACAAAAAATAATAACTGGTTTGAAATTATGATGACGAATAAATTAAATAAATTGATACACAACAATTAAAGGCAGAAAGAATATTCGCAGTGTGGCTGCTTGTTGAATCGACATTTTACAAATTGGCAAAACAGAGATGATGTATCTACTGAATACGAAATTAAGGAAGTGACCAGCGGTGCAACAGTCAGTTGCAACTTGCAACCGAAATATCAATTAAAACGGTAACCACGTTTCTACGCATGTCTTAGCGTTTCTCAAAGTGTGTGCCATAATAATTTAACCATTCATTAATTAACGGCAAACGATCCGTCTCAGCTTTTCGTACGAGTTTTAGAATCTTAATTCTTAAATAATGCAGTGAGCCTAACTTATTCTACATCATTTTGCCGTTCGACTAATCAACTCATTGCTTAGAGAAGTGGACATTTTTAGTGATCGGTATATGTATAACTGTTAGGTTAGGTTAGGTTCGATTTTACTTTTTTATTTCTTGATTTTGTACATTGATTTTGATGTATTATGTACTGTTTTTTTTGTCATTATATTTGTCAAGTGCATGGCGAATTGGCGTCAGCTGTAATGTCAATTGTCATGTACTGTACTTTATATTTTTAAACACTAAATAAATAAATCATTTAAAGAAAAATATGAGTTACACTTTAAAATGTACTCTGTATCGTTCTGCTTGGTGTCTTCACGCTTGGTTGTGGGGCTTTATGGATTTCTCCAATTGCCCTTTCAGCTGGTGTTGGGGTATTGATTTTTTTTTTTTTTTTTTTTTTTCCCCTTTCGTGTTTGGCCCTGTCCCGCTGTATTGGATACAGAGGTGGGACAGGGTGGTCTGTGGTTATTAATATATTTATATATATATAAATATATATATATTTTTTTTTTTTTTTGATACAGAAATACATTACTATACAATTACATTACATTACATTACAGAACATTACATTACAACACATACTACTGTGACTTTACATACATTCATACCTACATACATGCATACATACATTGGGGGTTCATTCATGCCTAATAACAGGAGAAACAGAAAAATAGAGAACATTCAATATAGAACATACAACATAAAAGATTTACAGCAATTACACAACTACGACATATATATTGTTACATACATTCGTATCTCCATACATACATTCATATATCCATACATTCGTTCATATATCCATACATTGGAGTTTCATTCATACCTAATACAGAAGTAAAAATATACAGTGGGCTAGTCCCTTCCTTTGTCGTACCTTGCATTACACGTGTAGGAGATGGGTGGAAGGAAATTCGTGTCGGTTGTGGCGAACAGGCGTGTGGATAGGGATCGTGTGGGAATTAGGGTGGTTTGAGAAGGAGAACCTTCCTTGGCCGTGGTATGTCTGTATGTGGGTATGATATGTAATCGTTTAGTAGCGATTTGATTGTGTCGTTTGGGTGGTCTGCCATGTCGCTGTAGAATTTCTTCGACAGCTTCATGACGTGTTCGAGTATGGTGTCTGTTTTGGTGTCTCTGTGGAGAGTGGTATTTCGAACGAACCAGGGTGCGCCTGTTATCATTCGAAGTGATTTGTTCTGTATAGTTTGGAGCGTCTGGATGTGTTTCATGCTAGCGTATGCCCATATCGGGCATGCGTAAGTCATGATAGGACGGGTGATCGCGGTGTACAAGAGTAGCTTGCTGTTTATTGCAAGTTTACTTTTGTGCCCAATCATCGGGTAGAGTTGGCCCGTGACTTGGGATGCCTGTTTTTTTTTTACAGCTATATGTCTGCAGAAGTTTAATCGCGAATCAAGTGTGAGGCCGAGGTATTTTACCGTTCGTGCCCACGGGATGTCTGTGTTTCGCATCCGGATGCGTTTGATATTCTTATCGTGTCTGTTTGGCCTGCGACTGAAGGTTATTGCAGTGCTTTTTTCTGGATGTATTTGAATGCGCCAGTTGGCGCACCAGGCTTGAATGTCCTCACTTGCTTTTTGTGCAAGTGAGGTGGCTCTATTTCTGTTTAGCGATCGTGCTAGGATCGCTGTGTCGTCTGCATATTGCGCGACGATTGTTTCGTTTCTCCCGGGTATGAAGGCGGGTATTGGAATATCGTGAGTGTATAGATTGTACAGCAGGGGCGATAAGGCGGACCCCTGCGGCACACCGGCTGTTGGCGTACGCGTCGTCGATTTTTCGCCGTTAACTTTTACGCTGAAAGATCTATTAGTCATGAATGAATTTATAATTTTTAACATTGGTCTTTCGAGGCCGGCCTCGGAGAGTTTGACTATCATACCTTCTAGCCAAACCTTATCGAAAGCTTTGGCTATGTCGAGAAATAGGCCTGTGGTAAAACATCGGCGGTTGAAGCCTTCGGAGATGAATTCCACAACTCTGAGTAGCTGGTGATTGGTGGAATGTCTGTGACGGAAGCCGTGTTGCTCATTCGGAATGAGTTTTTTTTCCGTCACAAATTCTTCCAGACGGGATTTGATTACACGCTCCAGTAGCTTTCCCATTGTCGGGAGTAGGCTAATGGGTCTGTGATTTTCTGGAATCTGGTGTGGTTTGCCCGGTTTCGGGATTAAAATGACGTCTGCGGCTTTCCAGGCGGTCGGAAAGTGTTGGACGGCTAAACATGCGTTTATGATCGATGTTAACGCTTTGACACCGTTCTCGGGAAGGTGTTTCAGCGCATTGTGCTTTATTTCATCGTTGCCGGGGGCTTTACGATTAGATAAGCATTTGATTCTACATTCTATCTCGCCCGTGGTTGCGGGTTCGATGGAGGACGCGGTCGGAGATGTTGTGATCTCTTCAGTGATTTTAGTGTATTTGGCGGTTATTGATTCTATGCGTTTTTTAAGCGCGTGGTCGTTTTGGTTGAATTCATTCGGAGAGAATTGTTTCTCGAGTGATTCCGCGAAAGTTTCTGCTTTTTCCGCGGCTGTGAAAACCGGGCCATTCGGACCGTTAAGCGGTTGGATGGGGCATTTTTTATGTCTGACTGCTTTGCTGAGTGTCCAGAAGGGATTGCTTCCTTTGGCCATACCCTTTAGGTAATTGCCGTAGGAGGAGTCTCTGTGCTCCCGAAGTTCGATTTTGATCTCCGCGGTGAGACGGTTTTTGAGCGTTCTTGCTGTGGGATTGGCGTGTCGGCGCCATTCCTTAGCCGCTCTGTTTTTTTCCCGAATTAGGTTTTTAATTCTAACTGGGATATCGGGTCTGTGGTCTTCCACGGGGACTTCGGTCGTGGCGGATTCTTTCGCGGCGCGTATTGAATCCGTCAGACCGGCGATCGCCCCGTCTATGTCTGCCGGATTGGCGAGATTGACAGGGCAGTGAAAGTTGTCTGAAATGTGAGTGCTGAAGTCGTCCCAGGACACTTTGTTCCTGGTTTTTTTCGGCACGATGGCGAGGGGGTCTAGGGGGTCAGCTAAGAATAGGAGGACCGGCCGGTGGTCTGAGTTTAGTTCGTGTACGACTCTTATCTGCGGTGTATGCGACATCGCTATTAATAGTGCGAAGTCGAGCACATCTTGTGTGTTCGTCGCGGGGTGATATATGGTGGGCTCTGAAGGAGCGGCAATGACGGCGTTCGAATCGAGTGCAAATTTATATACTGCGCGGCCACGGAAGGTGGTCCGGCGGCTATTCCAGGCTGAGTGTTTTGCGTTGAAGTCCCCTGCGATAACGGTGGCGGGGATATCATTCAACAGCAGATCGTTTAGGTCTGATGCTGCCAATGTTGATCGGTGAGACGGAGGGCAGTATACAGATATTAACTGTATTTTGCCTGCATTTTTCGTGTTAATGCATATCGCGGTTGATTCTAGATTGCATGAGTTTATACGCGGCTTCTGGATAATAGCACAGTGGTCGATGTGTGATTTTACTATGATGGCGGTTCCGCCGCCCTTCGCGTGCAACCGGTCGGTCCGGTGCGTGCTGTAATTCGGAAAGTTAATCGGTGTCGCGGGTTTTAAATACGTTTCATTGACGAGTAGGGCGTCAATGTCGTGTGTTCTAAGAAAATTTTGCACTTCGATTCTGTCGTTCCGTAGTGTACCGTTTGCGTTCCAGAACGCTATCTGTAGTGATGTAGGTCTAGTTTTAGTGTGGGCCATTGTTGGTTCGGGCAGTGGTCTGATAGTAGTATTCGCATACTCTAGTGATTGTCGCTTGGCTGCGCGTGATTGAGTCCTGGAGTTCTCTTACGAGTTCATCCAGGGCCCTATCTCGCATTGCTTCGCGGGGGACGGAGGGAGTGTAATGCACTGTACTAACTTGTTTGTTTGTTGGACGAAGCTGCGTGGAGTCCGCTACTCGGGCCGCCCATGTCGTATTCTGGCGGCGGTGTTGCGGCTCCTGCTCGGCGTATCTTTTGCCCGTGTTGGTCGGGAGTGCGGGCCAGTTCTCTGCTTTTTGGATCGGTTTTCCTGCCCTTGGGTGTTGTGGGCAGCCCCTGTAGTTTGCAGGGTGCTGCCCTGCGCAGTTTGCGCATGTTGCGGGGCCGTCTTCTCGTTTCTTATGACATGTCTCAGTGCGGTGGTCCGAGCCGCACTTTACGCATTTGGGGGGTGCGTGACATCCCGTTTGTGAATGGCCGTATTTCTGGCAGTTGTGGCACTGCCCCAGCTCAGTCTTGCGTTTCAGCGATTCTGCTGAAACGTTGTAATTTCTTAATCGGCGTATTCCGAAGGTTTTTTTGCCCTCCGGGGTGTGTTCAATATCCAGGAGCATGATGGCCATGGGCGTCCTGTTGGGCCCCTTTTTCATGCGCTGGGCGCGTATGATGGGGTGGCCCTCTTCGCGGAGCATTTCCTCCACTTCTGCTTCTTCTAGTTCCTCAGGGATTCCTTTTAGGACTATCCGGTAAGTCTTGTCCTCCCTGAGTGTGTAGCAGTGGAAGGCTATGTTTCTGCGGTCGAGGAAGTCGATGATTTTGCGGTACACGTTTGCGTTATCCGTGTTGATTCGGAGTGAGTCCCTCTGGTCGTTTGCCGAGAATCCCGTCACTCCGGCCAATTTGAGATCTTTCTCCAGAATGGCGAAGTCCTTTTTTTGGTGGAGAATGATGGGCGGCGTTTTCTCCGTTTTTGTTGCGGAGTCTGTGGTTGGAGGGTATGCTGAGACTTTGGTCGGGGATGGTGCACGCAGTGTTTTGCTGGGGTCTGTGGTGCTAGTGCTTGGTTGAGGAGTGGGCGAGGATGGGGCAGCATCAGCTGCTTTCCTCGTCGCGTTCCTGGTCCTCCTTGTGGTGACGGTCTTGAAGGTGTCGGTGGTGGTCCTTTTTTTGGGGGCGGATGGTTTTGAAGGGGGAATTGTCGCTGGGATCACGTCCGAGTCGTAGTCCGTTTCGTTGTTGGCGGGTTGGGCGGCTTTTCTGTTTAGCAAGATATTCTTCAGATTGGCGGCTTTTTCTTTTTCGTCCGAGTCGGGTGTGAAGGCTGTGACGAGGATCTGGAGCAGCGTCATCAGGGACTGAATGCTGATGACGCCCTTTCCGTCCGATCCGACGTCCAGCAGGTCTTTGATTTTGAATAGCATGGATCCCGGCATGGTGTCCTTGTTGGGGACTATCGGCTCGTTTATCCTCTTGAAGTATTCCGGTGAGAAGTCTGTGATGGTTGCGTCGGTCCGGTCGGGAGATGCGGAGCGGCTGGGTTTCTGTTGTGTAGTCGTCATTTTTGGAAAAGTGTCGGAGTGGTAAATTGTAGAATTAATAATCGTCGGGTTGTCAATCGGGTAGCTGGTCGGTGAGTGTATAGCGGCGGTCAGTGGAGTTCGTGATCAGTAGAGATATGCGATTTCGGTGGAGAGCGGGCGTAAGGCGGTCTGCACTGTACGGCTGTCTGAGATCGAATGTATCGTAGGGGTGGCCACATCTTTTATTAAAGGAACGATTTTTTAATCCATGTTCGTTCCCAATGTCGAGCATATGGCCTCCCAACGGAAGTATCTCAACAGAAGTTTTTCGACGAGAACTGTTTGTTACTCAGTTGCTCAACCTCTCTTGTTTTTTCAGATAGTAGTAGAGATAGAAAGAAGGCTAAGGCTAGGACAGGACTAGTGATAAACCAATCGCTCTCGCTACGCCTAGTTGTTAGAGAATCGGAAATGGTGGAAGGGACATCACAGACACCCATGCCTTCGAACAGAAATCGATAAAACGATCGAAAACTCCCGATCGATCCTGTGAGGTCTGGCACGAAACCCACAACGCTAACCGCTGCGGCATTGGACCCAGCAATAATCTAAATATTAAATTAAAAATATTTAAATAAAACGATTTGTTTAAAATCAGGGGTAATTTAAATGGCATTTATTTCTCTACATGGGTGTAAGTTCTCCAGTCAAATATGCAGTTACACGTAAAAATTTACACTCTTTCGAGCCCAGTAATCAGATTAAAAAAATGATACCAAAAATAGTAAAACCGATTAATTTCCAAAGAATTAAAATAATGTTCGTATTGTTTAGGGTCATTACACAAATGTTTCATAACAACCAACTACTGAACCGGACCTAAGTACATAATGCGTAAGCACCACTGTTGATGTATGTATAAATCTCGAGCACATATAAATAGTAATGAATTTATGATGAACATTTCAATATTGCATTAGCAGATTTTTTGGAACTGTCTTACTAATGAAATGGACGATATATATTTTTTAATAAATTATCCAAAAAATAATTTTCAATGAAAGCTTGTTTTATGTCATATTTGTACAGACTCGTATATTTATTATTTTTTATTTCATTTGAAACTTCTGAATGATTAATTAAATGAAAAATGTTGAGAATCGTCTTCAATATAATTTTTGTACATATTATAATATGTTTACTTCTTCGGCTCGATTTCGTGCCGTTTACACCTGTTCATGGACGAACCAAAAAACTTCCCGAGCAAGTAAAAGGTCATGCAAGGTTAATGGATAATTCATAATCGTATTGTTAATATCTTCAGTAGTAATAATTGCACCTTATATGCAGCTTATTATTGAAGCCATCGCAAGCCAATCGATAATGCGTAAAGGACTATAGTCATAAAATGATGTTTATCATAATAATACAAAAATAATCATTACAATGCTAACTTTGAAAGATATTTACATTAAAAATACTGTTTGTGCATTTTAGGGCATATCGTAGACGCATATTTTGTACGCCTTGTTCGTCTAATTATTTTCCTGCGCCCTAAACATTAAGGATCCATTAATTTGATATCTAAAAAAAATGTACAATCTTAAAACATTAACTATTTTAGTTGCATCCCAACATTTATGCAGCTCTTTAGCAAAAAAGCATGCCACGCTCTGTTTAGGGAAATATATCGAATGTGGAAAGGAAAAAGGACGTAACACACAGTTTTTTCAAAATAGCTTTTGTTCAATAATCACAATGTATCAAATTTGATACACGTTATATCAAAAGGATGCAAGCAGCAAATCCCGAATTAGTATCTAAATTAAGCTTTTAAGTTGAAAAAAGACGAGCTTGTGAAAATTGAAAAAAGACTGACGATTCCTTTAATTAATATTCGATTATTTCAATGAAACACCAGATTAGAAGTCTTTGTAAATTTCCAGGTTGTGTAGATTTCATAATTTTCATATGGGCCAAAATCATCAAAACACGTTTTTTGTGCCTCCTGTAAAATTTGCTATGTGTGGGTTGTGTCCTTTTTCCTTTCCACAGAAGATATGTGAATTAGAACTTCAATAATTCATATTTATCAAATTGACCAACCCAACGTGATTTAACCAAGATATTGAAAATATTATCATTCACTGACTCTTACTATTTTTCTATGAGAGCTTTCATAAAAAGTTATTGACCATAGTCATTCAAACACTGTTCCTTATTGTAAGGGACGTGGAGTCGTAAAAAATACTGTGAATTTGATCTCGGCAACAATATAAAAAATATGCAAATTATAATGTTATTATTTTTTTTGTCTACAAAATTACATAAATTTTTATAATTAATTACATAAGTTCTTTATGGAGGAGCAATCTCAACCGAAATTTTTACTACTGTCTGTTTCTCACAATACAGTAGGAAATAGATGGATTAGGTTAGGACTGGACTATTATTTTACTATTTGCTCTCGTTGCGCCCCGTTATTTTAGGATTTAAAAGATGGGAGCAAGAATAATTAGACATCACAATGACCCATGCCTTCGAACAGAAATCAATAAATCAATTTAAAAATGGTGTTCGTGCTAGGATTCGAACCTGTAATGTCCGTTATGGAAGACAATAACATTGATCGCCGCGCCACGTATTCGACAGCTAGTACGACAGTATCTATTAAATAGAATGACATTTTACATTTTAATTAAATTAATTCTCCATTTGTACGACTGCGACTCCATGTTTATTCTACATGCACTTTTTCGAGTATGACAAAATCCCAACGAAGCTAGGTACAGTACAAAATATAAATATCCCTGAAATAAGTTTTGATTGTAAATATACAATACATAAACGATTCAAATTCAATATTAAAATCCCACCAAGTAACTTCGCATTAAGTTTAAGTTAATTCAGTCATTTCGTATTAATATTATAAAATAAAATTATTATAAAGTGCCGTTTCTGCAGTACCAATACTTTAAAAATGTATGCTGTCGATTGGTATCAAAAAGAACTATTGACTCAAAACCTTCCAAACGTATTTTTTTGTAAGGAAGAACGAAAGAAATAAATAAATTTCTTTCCGCTGATAAATTCGTACACATGACACATTTATTACAGCTCTTTCTCAATGCTAATTTGTATCAAAACGGAAGAAACGTTATTTTAAATTGTATTTCAAAATACATACTTTAATTAATTTTCAGAAAGTTATGCAAGAAATCATTTTTTTCGTGAAAAAATAAATATGTTCAAATTTACAAACGTGTATACGATTTTAATTAACGTTATATGCTAAACGTTTTATGACAGCATAAGTTTTTGCTTTATTTACTTTTCACAATGTTTGTAGTTTAAATGTTCCAATTATAAAGGGAGTATATGGATAGTTTGGAATATCACTCTAGAACAGGGGTGGGGAACCTTTTCTTCTCTAAAGACCGCATTCATTTTTCTGATTCGACATAAGGCCGCAGTAAACATTGACTAGGGTATCTTTGACCGGAAACAGGAATTTACGGTCAAAATATGTCAAGAATTTACGAATTACAGAATTGGCCAGAAGACCGCACCAGAGTAGCCAAAAGGCCGCAGATTCCCCACGCCTGCTTTCGACTGAAAGTGCTTGTTAAAATTTCAATATTGAATTTGAATCATTCACATTATGTACATTCAAACAAGTTTTGTCAATAAGTGACAGTTTCGCATTTCGGCATCTCAGGCGTTCAATTGCACGGTTAAATTTGAACTGACGCTTCGTAAATGAGTGTATTGTATTTAAATAAGAAATAAAAAATAAATGTATCACTAGATTTAAAGCCATTGCTGGCGAAAAGTATTTTTTATCTATGTGGTATTAAATGAATGAAAAGGAGTGATGATGAAATTAATATAAGTTATAATGATAAAAGTTGGTTTTCAAAATAAACTCTGTCCCAATATGTCTGATGTCATATTAGTCAGCAGGAGAAGAGTAACAAGGTCTGCAGGTGGAAATATTGGAGGTGAGGTAATGGAAAAGTTTTCCGCTAATACAATTATGTCTATCAATTCATATTTGCCAAATGAATCTAACGTCTGAGAAAACTTTTGCTTCTCAATTGCCCACATACAATAGGGACTTTGGGAAAGTTTTAATATTATTATTATGGGGAACAAATGTACAAGTGAAATTGTAGTAAATATGTATCTCTGTAGGTTTTCACATTGGGTATGTGTTATGACAAATTTATTTGAGAAAGTGTACGTTTAAATCAGTGGCGGTCAATCGATCGATCGCGGCCAAATTCTCTTTTACTTTTCTTACATGAAAAACAATAATAACCCATTTTGTCCGTAATTGATGCAAATAAAAAAACTCTGCTCACTCCGGCTGTTTCAAACCTGAAAAAATACTACACGAAACGATCCACACGCTTGCTAGCTGTAGACTGATTGAGACTGGTGCAATCTCAACTTTAATTGCGTCATGCATAATGGAGTGGAAGTAAAAATACTAAATGTTTCAATTTTGGAACATTAAGCAAAAATGGGTTAAGCGATATGTATGTATTAAACTTGCTCTAATACTTTCGATGGATTCGGCGGTATCATTATGGAAGTTCATTTTAATATAAAATATAAAAAAGCTTAGATTATTCCACGTATTGTGCTACAAACTGTGACACGTGTTTCGCCTCTTTCAGAAGTATTTTCGAACAGAATACTTTCACAAATGCTTGCTTAAGTACGAATGATTTTTTTAAAAATTATAAAGCCTTCAAAGAATTCACCGCGTCTAATGGAAAGATAATTAAGCCCGATAGATAAAAGCTTTTATTTTTAACTTCACGTTATTATTGTATGTATTTTTTTTTGCCCAATGTAGTGCATGCAACCAAGTCTTGGGGAATTTCTTCTCAGGACATTTCTGGCAAAATTTTGAACATAGCCAACGTTGTTACGCTACGGAATAAACCCTGTAAGAAGAGTGTGAAGCCG
The DNA here is from genome assembly GCA_031772345.1 of Himalopsyche anomala. NCBI lineage: Eukaryota > Metazoa > Arthropoda > Insecta > Trichoptera > Rhyacophilidae > Himalopsyche > Himalopsyche anomala. The sequence continues at coordinate 26,197,589 of CM062828.1, forward strand.
TAGCGGATGGTGGTGGGTAAAACGTTGAGTACCTGAGGGAGTTAAAAAAGATGTTTTTTTTTCTCTAAACCTCCCACCGTAATCAATACATAATTTTTCTATTAGACCATCTATATTAAGATTATTTGATAGTAAAATATGAAGACTGCAAATCTCAAAACATAATTGTCATTGATCACTTTTAGGGTGTTCACTGTCAATACTTGGTGGAAAGGCATTATATAAAAGATTAGCACAATGCTCGCAATGAGCGAAACCGGTCCTGACCTTATTAATAAAGTGGAATTAAGTACAAAAAAATATTGTGTTTTTATTAATATAATTGTCATTTGTCACATTGCCACATTGACAAAAACTTATGGTGCCATGACTCTTACTAACTTTAATATCAAATATGATGTAATTATAAAATATGTAGTTTGAATTTTTAAATAGATTTTTTAAAAGGTTATTTACCCCAGAACAACAATAAAAAAAGTTTTTTACATTTATAAAATATTGCATCAAAATAATCATTGTTCATTTGGACACTCATATTAAACAATAATGTCGGCGCCAATTTATTATGTGGCATTATCTTATTTATTTTTGATTAACTAATTACTATCAATTACAATACCATATGAGGTCTATTAGATGTCATTCAAATTAATAAGAGAGATGTAGGTTCGTAATGTATCGAGAGATTGAAGCGTTCCCAGGGTGCCATCAAAACTAATTATCGTCTGTTTGTATATATATTGTGACTATACGCAATAAATTGTCTATTACTAATAGATTAACGTTTGTTCGGTTAGCAGTCGCTTAAACAAGTTTACTTAATAACTTGTAGGCGTTCGAATGAATGATTTGGGTAATTGATTTTTTTTATTTCAGTAGAGAGAAATAATACTGTAAAAATATCGTCATCACTCTGGCATACATAAAGAACGGCATATTTAAAAATGGCATATTTGATTTACTTAATACTATCTTTAACCCTAGGACTTCGAGGATTTCAAATTCCTCGGTGAGCTAAAATAAGAAGTTTCGAGCTTCGGGTCAGGTTTGGGTAACAAGTGAGATATTAGACTCGGGCCCGGGCCGGGTCGGGTCTGTTTTTTGGGCTCGGACCGGGTAATTTTGTAAAATTTTGGCCCGTGCAGACTTCTACTATATGGTCATGCTCATCCTTTTATTACCGTGTAATATTGTGTACAGACAGTAGTAAGGACGAGCGTGATTAATGCGAAAATTAACTTTTACAAATAGATATCGACTGTGGAAAGGAAAAAGGACGTAACCCACAGTTTTTCAAAACAGCTTTTTTCGATTATCACAATGTATACAACTTGATAGACGTTCTATCAAAAGAGTGTACGCTGAAAATGCAGAATTGGTATCTAAATTTAGCTTTTAAGTATGAAAAAAGATTGGCTTATAAAATTGTAACCGAGAAAAAAGAAACTGAAAAAAAGGTTTTTCCTAAACAATTTATTTAATTAATATTAGATTATGTCAATTAAACACCAGTTTAAGTCTCCGTGCACTTCAAGGTGTATAATTCATAATTTGCATATGGCCCAAAATCATCAAAAAACGTTTTTTGTGTCTACTGTAAAATTTTTTATGTGTGGTTACGTCCTTTTCCCCTTCCACAGTCGATTATGCATACCTACAAGAATTATTATTATATGTTATTTATCACTTTTTTGGTGTTCACTGTCAATACATGGTGGAATGGCATTATAATAAAAATAATAATAAAAGATTTTTAGTAATTTTTCCGCTTAACAAAAAATATTTGATCAGGACCGGTTTCGCTCCTCACGAGCTCAGTTGATAATGCTCGTGAGGAGCGAAACCGGTCCTGATCAAATATTTTTTTTAATGGAAAAAGTACTAAAAATCTTTTATTATTATTTTTATTATATGTTATTTATGTGACTCCAGTGAGTGTCCTAAAATATGAACGCAATCTAATTTAAATATGGATAGCAGTTTGAAAATAACGATTTGCTCGTTGATTCGCAAGGTTTCCATACACATATTTGATTATAAAGGTAGTGGGTTCTAATAACAGGTAACCCATACGTGACTTACCGCAGCCTCGAATCTTTCATATTATAATCATCCCATCAAATTGATCACCTGACGATCGACCGCGCCCGGCTGTATGCATATTATTCGCCATATATCTCACCAGTGCCGCATTGTTCATACAAATAGCTTTTTAATTTAAGATTTCAATTGAAAGTGCTTGGTGGAACTTCAATGTTAAATTTGAATCATTCAAATTATGTACGTTCATACAAGTTTTGTAATTACCTGGGTTTCGCCTTTCGGCATCTTCAGGCGTTCAAGAGCACGGATGAAATTTAACTGACTGTCAGCTTAAGTTTATCCGTGTTCTTGAACGCCTGAAGATGTCGAAAGGCGAAACAAACATTAGTGACAAAACTTGTGTGAATGTACATAATTTGAATGATTCAATAAAAAAAACAAATAGCTTTTATCGTTTGCAGTCATAGTTTAAGTTAATTTGATAAATTTGCAACATATGGACGTAACCAACGTTCTGCTTTGCCGTGGCTTCTTTCTTTTTGTTCTTCGCCTCTTTGTTTTTATTATTTTTTCGTGCTCCTTTCTTCTTTATTTGTTTTTTGTCTTGTTTTTTGGGTCACTCATATATTGGTTGTTCGGTCTATTGAAATTGTCCTGCTGCAGGGAGGCGGCTGAGTTGGAAATGTAGCTCAAGGCATTGTAATTGCGGGAAACTGCGCGGACCGATCAAATATTAATTGAACAACTGCTTTGCAGTGCGCGCCAACTAGGAATGAGTGCGCGGGAGCTTTCCAACTGCTACGCATCCGCGCACGCGCGCAGCTTAGAGGAAACGTTGAACGTAACCGACAGTTTTCTCAAATATTTATTTTTTGAAAATAATAATAATATACCTTATGTGAAAAGGATGTAAACTGCAAGTCCCAAAAGAGTATCCGAATTTAAAATAGAGAACACACGTATGCATTAATCGCAATACAAAAACATTAATTGATTCACACAAACAAAAAAAACGCATCGATCTCCTATCAAACTGCATGTTGAACAAATGTAAATGTTTTACTGCTATTGTTGTCTTTGGGAGTATATTTTATTTTCACGTAGAAATGTTTTCATTGCTTCATAATAGTATTATGCAAAAAAAAGTAATTTTATTTTCAAAATAACCACAGTAATCGAATTACTTGGTTGAATGTATTCAATACAATCGATGACGCTTAATCATTCGTACAATTTAAAGCATTTGCGGTTTGCGGTAGAGCGTTTATGTAGTACGCAATCCAACATGTTTTTTTTTCATTCTACATAAGATTTTGTATTCGAATACATTGAACCGTTGTCCATATGCATTTATGAATTTTATTTTACATGGAAATCATACCCATGTTATGAATTAAAGACGTATTTTAAATAACAATTTTCTTTAGATAAAATACAAGTCTACCCAACACTGCAGCTCAGTGATATCACATTAGGTCAGACCCAGGCAAATTTTAAGACTAAAGGATCATATTATAAATTCAAAATGATCAAGATGATTGTCTCTCACCAAATCTTTTTTGGATACTATCTTTCGCCCGTTCAAAAAAAATAGTTGAGCGAATATTAACCAGTTCTACTTTTGCATTTGTGTGTCCGATTAGTTAATGCCGTAATACGAGAAGTATGGCGTATTTTTTTTTTTTATCTATGTCCGCCCCTAATGTGAAATAATCTCATAAGTTTCATAATCTACCTCAACAGATTTTTTTCCACGAGTACTGTTTGTTACTCAGTTCCTCAACTTAACTTTTTTGAATTAGAGATAGAAGGTGAGAGCTAGGACAGAACAAGTGGTTAACTAATCATTATCACCTTGTTATTTTTAAAATTGGAAAGTTTTGAAGGAACTTTTAGATATTACAAACAACTATACCTTCGAACAGAATTTGAAAAATTGATAGAAAAAAATGCTGTTCGTACTGAGATTTGAACCATTGATATCCGTCACAGTAGACAACAACCTCGACCACTGCTCTACGGGTCGGACATTTTTTTAAAAATCAATAATTCAAAATTAAAATAATTTCTTTTATTTAACCCAAATGTATTTTTTTTTGTATTGATGCATTATACTATCCTGGAAAAGTTTTAATAGAATTTTAGGTAGGTATATTAAATTTATATATTTTCCAGGACGATATTTTGTAAAATGCAGGATTATAATACCAATAACTGTGAACAACGCTTTCGTGACGTAACTAAATTCAGACAGGCACGATATGTGTTGATTACCATACTGTTCTCGCTTTTTAAAAACTGATTCACCTTTTTAAAGATCATATTGTTTGATATTTAAATAAACCTTGAAACGGTTCGCGTCTGATTGGGTTAATTATAATTGCTCCCTTCGACGTAATTTATCCATACGGAATCTTAAGATTATCGACGAAAGCAATAAGGGCATAAAAATGAGCCGCTCGATTATTCTACTCGGTGGAAGGCAGGATCAAATTGACGAATTCGTACAATTTTCGTTAATAATTATTAATTACGGTGTAAATAAAGACTTCCACGATATTTTTAGTTTGATACTGCATTTTATGCAAAGAGCGTGCCCTTATTCATTTAATTACTTACTGAATTTGAGTAGTATTAACCGTATTTTACATTTTATAGATTGTTTTTTTCACTTTTAGGGTGTTCACTGTCAATAATTGGTGGAAAGACATTATATTAGTAAAAACACAATATTCCTTTGTACTTCATTCCACTTTATTTAATATGTCAGGACCGGTTTCGCTCAAAAAAAAATCCCAAATTTTAATTATGTTTGTAATTACTTTCAATCGCCATTCTAAATTTATTAATCTGGGATGACTTTTTAATTATATGTTAGATGTGTTAAACATTTTAATTTTGTGTAATTTTAGAATCACTTTTGATGTAATCGGTAATTTCTTTTCAATGCCAATTGTTGTTTATAACTTTTCATTTTTGTATAAATAGCATTGTTAAATTATATTTCTTATCAGTTGACAATGCTCGCGATGAGCGAAACCGGTCCTGACATATTAAATAAATTGGATTGAAGTACAAAGGAATATTGTGTTTTTACTAATATGTTTTTTTTATTATTATTTAAATATCGGTGCGTCGTTGTAAGTATTGAAACATTTTAATTACTGTAAATAAATAATTTTAACAAAGCTTTTCTTATGTTATTAAATATAAATATAAATAAATTAGCAAAATCTTTATAGAGTTTTCATGGAAAGAATATCATTATTATGAAAATATTTAATGTTATGTTGTTTGGCCATAAAGAAACATTGTTATTGCAAAATTTACGGCTAGACAGAAAAGCTCATACCAAAACGCAGCACATGTAGTTAATTTAATTGTTAGATGAGAATTGGATTAAGGTGTTACAATGAAATGGTCACCGCCTCTCTTCAACAGCTGCAGTACTTTCAACAAACTACCATTTAAAATAAACGTTTTATGTTTTATCATAATTTGCACTAACACACAATTGTAAGTTTTATATTTATAATAAATCTGTAACGTTTTGAAAAGTTTTCAAGACACTATAAATAAACGTTAACTTCATGTACATTGCATTCGATTTACAAGACTTTTTTAGGTTTAGTCATAACCTGGTTTTTGTAAACGTTCGACTTACTGTATTGACAAAATTATATTTATTCGTACAGCGTTTGGTTAACATGACTAGTTACTTTCATGTTTTTTTTACCCAAATTCTATCAGAATAGGGTATCTTATTTTTTGTCAATAACTAGATATATAACTGGCCTTTTACTTACATAATAAGTAGTCGGTGAATCTTTGTAAAAGCAATAATTATTTTTTTTCAATGTGGGTAATATTTTATATGAATTACTAATAAACGAAAATTGAGTATTTGATTAAGTAACTGACTATCTACATTAACAGTTGATAATGCTAAATATTCATTTAAAAAGAAATGGAATTAGTAATAGAGAAGTCTTTTATATTTTCGAACAATATCTTTCCACCAAAAATTAATAAGAGAAAACCTTGGAAGTGATTTATGTACTGAAAAATGATACTTGTAATACTTTCTGACCGTTTTGAATATATCACTGGCAAATTATTTTATTAGTGAAAAAAATACCAAATAAATAGATCAGCTGGGTTCTGACGCAGTGATAAACGTCGTTGACTAACGTGAGTCATCTCACGGGATCGAATCCCAGTATGAACAGTACTTTTTAATCGATTTCCGTTAAAAAGTATGGGTGTTTTGTGATGTCTGAAAATTAATTAAATACTAGTCCTGTCTTAGCCTTACCATTATATCCCTACAACTCTCTTCGATAGAGAAGTTAAGCAACTGAGCAACAAACAGTTCTCGTAGAAAAAAACTTTCATTAAGACACCTCGATTAGGAGGGCGTATTCTCCATATTGGCAGTCAACATCGACAAAAAGAAAAAATAGTTTTCTTCTAAATGTTCTTAACGTTTTATGTAGGCTTAAAATCCACTTATATAAAAGATAAAGTTTGTATGGATTTAAAATTTTGACAATATTGTATAATTGAATCAATAAATACATCATAAATAATGAACAAAATACTCTTGGATGATAAAGATCATTTATGACAGAAAAAGCAAATCGAAGATTACTCTCCGATTTAACGTATTGACCAGGATAAATGCAGGTCTCATAAATCTATGTATCATTAGAGAGACAGTATACTTCAACAAACATACCATTTTCATTTATATAAGGGTCTATTGTCATATTAAATCGTTTGGATTGGTGATATGCCTAAATCAATAGCACAGTGGTTAATTTAATACAGTTAATAAGTGTTAAAACAGGGATGCAATCCGGTATTATTGAAACCGTGATTTTGGTATTATTATTCTTTAAACGCCCGTGGACTTTTTGAGAAATATTTGCATGACCCGTAACTTTTATAAAAATAATTATATCTTTAAAACTAGTCAGCCTATGTGGGTAAAATAAAAAGCATTAGAAAAATATAAGATTGTTTAAAATTAACAAAAGCTTAATTTACAATTTTTCACATTTTATATTATTACACATTAAAGTTAAGGAAATAAAACGATAAAAATTAGGACAAAACTTGAAAAATTTAAACCATAAAATTACAAAAAATAGAGTATTTTCTAGGTATGGAAAGAAATCTGTATCCTCATTGAAATATGTTATATGGTGTGAATGAAGCTGATTTATTACGGTCCGCCTAACACAACGCATATACCAAGAGTCGACCTTGTAACGCAGATGTTTATATTACTAGATATGACAAAAATATTAAAAATATATATCGAAACTGAAAATAAAATTATGGATCGGTATCTCAAAGTCATCATTTATGTAAACTAATATTCATATTTTGGATACTATTATCATAAATCAGTGTAATCTGATGATGGGCGTTTAAAAGTTAATAGTGTTTCTTCAATACCGAAATATCAGTTTGAAAAATGCAAACATATTAGTATTTAAAAATAACTGAAATCAAATTTTGAATTTATAGAAAATAACACATATGTAATGTAATAAAATTGAAATAATTGAAATATTTTTAATCTGTTGAGAGTTATATCAACATAGACAGGTTCTAAGATTTATAATCCTTTTAATAATTCAATAATACTATTAGTAACTGTAAGTTTTTTATTAAAATCATCTTAAAAAATCTTCCGTTATAAATATAAAACATTTTGCTATGGTTTATATAAAATTTCAAATGTTAAATTAAAAAAATATAAATGTTGTATCAAAATTTACCGTCGGACGGTGTATATCCAGTATACGCAAATAAAAATAAATGGAATTAACGATAATTTTCGTAAAAAGATGTTTTACGTGAATACATGAAATGATTTCAATATTTGACTCCATGTCCGTTATTCTTCATAAATTTTTAGAAATTCTTTAAATTCAATCTTCTGGAAATATAAGCAGTGTTGCAGCGAGAGGTTAACCGCCCGGGACGGTCCTCGAAATTTCCACCACCAATATTTTTTGTTTGTTAACTACATCCATATTTTTTATTCTAAAATACCGCCCTCTAAAAAGTGACGCCCGAAGCGGTCTACTTTCCCTCGCTACGCCACTGAATATAAGCTTTGCATGTGTTATATAGTTTACTGTTATATAGTTTGTCACTTTTTCTTCTAAGTAGCAAATGATTTTGTCTTCAAGCAATCAGGCAAATAACGTGGCCATTCAAAAATACGAGGTAAGTAAATCAATCTTTCAACGACTATCAGAAGTGTATGAGAATAACGTATATTGAAATAAAAAATACAATAAACCGTTTGTATTGATTACTTCAAATGCTAGTTGTACAACATATAAGTTTAAAAAAATCTCCCTCATGGAGGATCCAATAGCGATACTTTTTTTGAGATAAGACCCCTATTTATTGAAATTATAAGCGATCGATTAAATATATTGTATTTACTGATATGTTTAATTCACTAGCTGGTATACAGGCAGCCATCGCTTATTCAATAAATCAATTACAATCAAATAATCCGTTCGGATATTGTATAATTTATTATGAACTCGATTGAAAATGTTGATGTATGATTTATGTAACGAGGCAATGGAACAAACTAGGCGATCGTATGTAGCAAATGATTTGACGTAGAAATTATTTATAAATGTATTTTTTTATTACAAAAATTAAAATAACAGCTATTTTTCGTATATTTAAGTAAGTAGTTTAAATTAAGTGTCACAATATTAAAATAACAAATGCACAGACTGAGTAACTTTGTACTTATATTTTTGTCCAAAATATCGGATGTCAACTGTCAACCTAATATAATGCTCCATCGATAGACATCCGACGTTTTACGAATAGAGATTCTTTATCGATACTGCCGATTCAACTCGGGAAGGTATTACCAAGAATAAATGACTGAAGAGTTTTTGATTTTAAATTTTTATAATGAGAATTGTCCTTTTTATATTACGCTAAGAAGTAAGCGAGGTGCTTAAACATATACTCTTGTATTCAATTTGTAACTAAAACTTTGCACTAACGGGAAGAGAAAGTAGGCATTTATTATAAAATTGTTCTAAAGCTATATAATAAATCTTTTGCTTATTCAAATTCAACGACTTCAGAGAAAAAAGCACGAGAGACAAAGAAATAATATTTAAAAAATATTCAAAATAATACTCTATTTTAATAAATCTGCACATAAACATATGTAAATAGTTTGCGATCATCTTATAAATTTAATACTATTTACATATGTACATACATACTAATAATTCAAATAGCTTTGGTTTTGTTTCAAATAAATAGGAATTTTGTCATATTTAATATGAGTAAGTAAATTTATCAACAATGATTTAATTGTACTTAGAAGTTTGAATCGATCAAATTTTGTACATTTATATGCGTTTTGTCACTGACAACCCAGTTGTCGCCTTTTGGCATCTTTAGGATTTCAAGTTAACGGATAAGTTTAAACTAACGCTTAGTAGATACTTTGTATCGTATATATTGTCACTAAGTCTAAACTAAGATTCAAAATTCATATTGAAATTTCATCAAGAATCTTCATTCAATATGACTGAATATAAATAAATATACTTACAAGGTTGACTATTTTTTTGAAATCATTATGTAAGTCGTGGCATGTAAAATTTCCCCAAAAAACAATTCGCTCCATCTTAATCGGGACTTTAATTTGTTGATTTAAATTGTAAATAGTAAGTAAAACTCATATGTCGTTTTCATCTTACTACAAAATTGTGTATATCTAATATGAGTGGATTAGAAACAATGGCTGACGTCTTGAAAAAATATTTTTTTCAATCTATGGATACAGAAACAAAGAGCTGAAAATGATTCAGCTTGTGAGCTGATAATTCATGAGTTAATCTGTTATCATTATATAGAAAACAAATTAAGCTTACCCAATCTAAGCGTTTCGCCGAATAAAAAAAGTCACGTTACAAAATGTTTGCTTAGCACATTTGATGAATTCATTGTGAATCAAAATATTCAACTTTAATGTATAGCACAAATAAATTACATTAATTGGTAATGATATTTCATCTTTTTACGTTTCCGTGGTAGATTGCTGTGTTTGCTTTTGTATCCTCCTATATACATACATAATAGATAAGTTTAATGATGACATTGTGAAAAAATATGTCTGCATAGTAAAAAAAAAGCTAGAAGATTGATCTAATGATACGACGGCAAAAATCGTAAAATTTTAGTGGATAATTTTGATTACAAATGCGACTGGTTTTATAGTTTTGAAATATGTCTCTATTGCCATGGCAAATAAAGCAAAGCAATGGTACGAGTTTTTTTTTGTTCCTATACAGAGAAATAGTTTATTCTCACATCGAGAATATATTTGTATTGCAATTATGAATGATTTATATGTTTCTAAATTGGTCTTGATAATCGTAAACACTTCAAGAGAGAGAAAATGAAAAGTTATGAACGCGTCGATTTAACTTTATAACTAGTTCACTTAAGTACTAAAATATGACGTAAATCAATATTACTGTTTATGTTTTAAAATGAAGTTTACGGGTGTTATGCTTTTAATTATATTTCTATTACATAAAATTTTATCATTTCATATATTTTTAAAACATCCTATTTCAACTTTTTTGATAATTTGATTTTAGTTTATTGTTTAATTCGGTTGAACGATGGTTTAAGATATTATTTAGAAATATGCATTTAAATATTATGTTGTTTATATGTCAAGAATATGATATATGTACATTTATAGTTTGTTATATTATTTCAAAAAATGTACTACTATAAAATATAAATTGAGCCCCTAAGAGGTGAAGTGAGTGAAGTGGTATTTCATGAAAAAAAATGAGTTAGATGCATTGTAATATTCTACACGTCTTAAAGTATCTTAAAATTGAAATAAACTCAGTAAATACACATTGCAAAAGTGCTATCTCCCTAAAATAAAGATATGCACTCTACCAAAACACCAAGTAAAGATGTAATTGTATTATACGTTAAAGTATATTTAAAAGGTTGTAGATTTTAATACTTAGCTCACTTCACCTCTCGAGGGCTCGTTATAAAACATATAGTTTTTTTAAAAACATCATATTGTTAGCTTAGTGCAAAGATATTGTATGTACATACATACACTGTACAGTTTTGCATGGTTTTCGAACATTGAATTTGAGCAACTTTTTTTACGTTCAATAATTTAATAGCATAAAGATATAATGCAGACGAAAATTTTGTGTATGTTATGTTAATTTCGACAAAAGCTGGACATACAATATTTTTGCACTAATAAAATTCATTCCTTACCTTATTTTTAGACACCGAATATATATTTTTTTTATTGGATATCAAAATGTATGTATAAACAATTAAAATTACAGTACATGACATAACAGCTGACGCCAAATCGCCATGCACTTGAAAAATATAATAAGACAATACTTATCAAATAAAAATACACAGTACTTACATCAAATTCAACATAAAAAATCAAGAAATATAATAGAAAAAAATATCAAACAGTTCACAAATACCATGACTAAAAATGTCCACTTCTCTAGGCAATGCGTTGATTAATCGAACGGCCCTTGGAACTGGTGACTCATACCTCCTAAGCGAGGTATACGTTTTTAGAAATAAAAGTTTTTGCTCATAGTTTCGCCCCCGTAAGAATAAATTGGGAGCATGTTAATTAGTAGTCGTGAGAATTTCAGGATTATTTACTCGGCCCCGAAGAAGAAGAGAAAATGCTTTAAGCTTGAAAAAGATTTTCGAGCTTCAAGAGAGTGAAACGATAACATTCCTAAAAGAAATAATAATATAAATATAAACGTAATAACAATTTTCAAATTGAAACTTCGTTATCACTGCTGTTGTTGAATAGGCCATTTTCATGTCTGCCGTTTATTAATATTTATGATTGTTTCTACAGTTGGAAATATTTTTTTAAATTATAACATATGGTATAGGTACGATTAACATGTAGGCTAATTATTATTTATATGTAAAGAGAAAATTTTGCAATTAATATTTATAATATTAATCACTCCGTCAGTATTGATACTTGTATAAAATAAAATATATGTAAGCAGAATTCACAATTATTGTTAATTAAACATTTCTAATACATTTTATTTCTTCATGCAGTGATATTGTTTAACCGTGGGATACTAGAAGCCAACTAAGCATTATTAAAACACGGGATACGTTACTTTTAAATATCTTTGAAGGCTTACAATAATAATGTATACATATCGACTGTGGAAAGGAAAAAGGACGTAAGTTTTTCATAGCAGCTTTTTTCGATAATCACAATCTAAACAACTTAATACACATTCTGTCAAAAGGATGTAAGATAAAAATGCCAAATTAGTATCTAAGGCACATGGAAATTGCAATCAAGAAAAATTTTGAAAAAAGGTTTTTTTTAAAAAAAGATATGTAATATAATACGCTAAATATTCTTGATATTACAAAATATAATGTAAAAACTTTCCTTTTCTTATATTTATTGTGATAATAATAATTAAATAATTAATTTTAACTAGGTATTGGCAGGAACCTTTCTTTCTAAATTCAATATTAATCTGAATTTATTTTTGATTGCAAATTTTTTAAATATCAAAAATTACTAAAACTTACTATTACAACTATGCGCCCTTCTGCCACATCCCTTCGCGCTTGTGCCGATTATATATTAGCCCCTATATTTATTATTAGCAGTATCACAATATCGTGCTGTGTTAAAATTTAACACAAAGCATTACGTCGATCAAGATGCACAAACAAAACTCATTGTTAAATACATTTTACAAGGCATACTAGAATCACAAATAGCTACGTGTTTAATTATTTAAATGGGTATATCGAAGGGTGACAGAGTTCTGAGAATATATGTATAAATTTGTCAATTCAATCAATTGTAAGCGAATGCTAACCGTAATTTAGAGTCACAGAATTTTACAAGTATACGAATAATAAAGCTACATTGAAATTAAACATCTATGGTATAGACCTCTTTATATAAATATTTAAAAGCCCGCATTGTGTTGTATGTATTTTATTTAAAGTTACGCTTATGTATAAAGAGATTAATTTATAAATAATATATTAATTCAATTTATGACAAATGTTGTCTCTTATATGCAGTTATTTTTTTGAAAAATAAATTGTGAGCGTCAAAAAATACTGAAAAAAAGGAATTAAAATTTTTTAAGCAACGATTTTTCAAACACCATTTTAAGAATAAATGCAAAGAAAAATAATTGAAAAAAAAACCTAATTCTACAAAAAATTATATTAGTAAAAAAATGTTATTGATTTTTGTTGTAATTAATTTTCGCAGTCTATAGAAAATATGGATTATTTTTTTATTTTGGAAAATATTGATTCTTCATCGTGGATATATGTTTAAATTATAAAATAATTAAATCTCTGAATTTATTGGCATGTAAAGCATTTAATGTGTGCAAGTCTGCTTCCTGACTGCGGCCAGTATTCTCTTTACCAAAACATCTTCTTAAACAAATTTCTTAATTCCTTACAAAGTGGAAACATTCGATGTTATCATTTTTCTATCTCTATTAGAATCCCAATTTCTCTAACATGATAAATATATAATATCAATAAAAACTGTTTAAAAAAATACTATTTAGTGCTTTGTTATCATTCTAATTTCGAAATCAATTCATTACACATTTAGGTCGCCATTTTTGTCATACTTCTATGTGTTCCTTTATAAATAACGATAATTAACTATCTTTATTATATTGGTTAATTATTTTTTAGTTTCAATCTCAATCAGACAAGATGTCAAAGTAACAGCATAGCAAATATCTCAAATAACTATAAATATACAATACGTATGCGTATACGTAGAGTAAACAATGTAATAAGTTCAAGAGTTGATGATGTCTGGAGAGCCGCAAACGTCTATGCAAAGAGCCGCGGTTTGTTCAGATTGCTGACCCCTGTCCTAGCTCGTACATCGTCGTTGATTTCGGCTGCAATATTCAAAATCCAGTACGAATAGTTTCAGTAATTGATTTTTAAATCGAATCATAAATTTGTGCTTGAAAGTATTAATTTTTGTAATGTCTAAATTCTCTCTTACTTACATGATTCTAAAAATATGGCATAGCGACAGTAATTAGCTAACAATTAGTCCTAAAGTAGATATATACGTCTATCTATTATCTCTCTTAATAAAATAGGTTGGCTAACTGAGTAAGAAACTACTTTAGTTCATATTAAAACTGGGCATAGTTACAAAAAAAAATCACACATTTTCAATAAGGTGTGGAAGTATTTACATATTTTCTTTTTGACAATATTTCATAAAACAAAACATAAAATTTCATTCAGTACGTGTCTTTTTTTTTATTTTTTTTACAATACAACATGTCTTTCTCATTGATTGTAAGACCATTGAACTTAAGCCCTGTTTGGTCGAATTGATAAAACTAGCATATAAAAAACTCTGCGAAGTCTGTCACAAATCGCCGGCGAGTCTCTGGGATGGATTATTTAGGAATTTAAACATTATTCCCTTTAAAGGAAGCAAGGATATTTTTTGCAAGAGAGCAATCTATGCGCTTCATCCGTACAGTGAAAAAAATGTCGGCGCTTTTTTAAAAGCTGCTGTGCAAACAAAAACAAAAATAAAAAACAAAACGCACTTGAGAGCCGCGATCGAGCAGTGTGTTATAAAAAATTCTCATTGCTTTTTCAATACGAATTATAAGACCATATATAGCCTCTAATTATTTGATTATAAACACTGTTTTTTTATACATATTGTACCTGTTGAGTTTTCAAAAATAGTTGACATCGTGTCTACAAATTATTTTGTATTTATTTTTTTAACCTATGTACGACAGCTAATTGTCAGACTTTTAAGTAGAATAGGAAATTGTATTTGATATTTTCTTGGTAGAACCCTTATATAATACGGTGAATGTATTTTAGTTCAACATTTTTTTTAAATTGGCATATATTTCGGCTTTACGCCCTCATTAGTAATGTGTTGAAAAATAAATTAGATTATATATACTGACTGAAAAGAGATACGCAGTACATTTTTTATATATTTTAACATCCTAAATTAAATTAATAAATAATGTTTTAAATGTAATACATTCATTGACTTGAACTGTTACAGATTTAGGATGAATAAATAATCTTCAAAGCAAATATAATTTCAATGATATGCATAATTACATAAGCTTCTTTCAATAGTTTAAGTAAAACTGAAATAGTTTTCAATTTAATACAAATTTTGTAAAACTAAACATTTTATTACCATGTCCGCTCCCAATGTGAAGCATATGGACTCCTAATGGGGTATATCTCAGCAGAAATGTTTATACGAGAACTGCTTGTTAGTCAGTTGTTCAACTCTTTTTTTCAAAGAGAGTAGAGATAGAAATTTAGGAAGAGGTGTGATAGGACATGACAAGTAGTTAGCTAATCGCTCTTGTAAGGCTCTGTTTTAGGATAGGATGGTTGTAAGGGAATTCAGACACCACAAACACCCGTGTCTTTGAACAGATATTGCTGAATCGATTGAAAAATAAAACGAAAGGAAAATCTGAACAAAAACATTTTTTTTTTGATAAAGATTTCGTGTCTAATATTCACTATGGGTAGCTTTTTGATACAAATATTGGCACCAAAGAGTTCACAAATTCGCGGTCACATTGTATTTACAAATAATAACAATGTATTTGCGGGAATGCGAGAGGAGAGTAGAGGCCGGCCCGCTTAAGTGGTGCATTGACATAAAGTGCAACAAAAGCGAAACGGACATGTCTCAGCATCCATGTAAAGGATTGCAAAAATGCATCGACCGTGTAACGAGAGGGAGATATCTATGTAGAAGGCCGGCAAGCTACCCGCTCGCGGTCGTGCATCTTATAAAACTGCTAATAATACTATAAATGGATAAATTTTGCCAATATTGAGTTGCCCTTATCTATTCGAATGATTTATTTTGAAAATCATGCAATGCGAATACTGTTTGGTCTCTCTAAAACTTAAGAACATTGGATTTATAAAATCCGAATATTGGTAGCATTTAATAGATATGTATGAATTTAATTAAATCAATTTATCAATCAATATTGGCAATCCAATTCCGTTTTATTATTTGCGAAAATATGATATGAAAGAGCTAAATAATAATATAAAATAATATAATCTCAAATATGAAATTAAATTTGGAAACTTTTTTATTCCAGAGATTGCGTAATAAATTATGTTACGTGTTTGCAGTGCTTTTTTCACATATAACGCGGTGGGACTGCGTTACGGCACCTTTTTTCCTCGACATTTTTAATGTTTCAAATCAATATTCCCTTTTATTTCAATTAAAAACTTTTCAATCATGATCTCTCAAGAAGCAATAACAGTAAAAAAAATAATTATCAGCACAACGATTAGAGATAAAAGATCAATGTATGCTTGAAGGTGTTAGTATTTGTGATATCTATCCATTTCACACTTCAAATCCTAAAATTTACAGGGCAAAGCGAGAGCGATTAGTTAATCACTAGACCTGTACCAGCCCTGTTTTTACTTTCTTTAATTTTTACGTTCTTGCAGGTTAAGCAAGTGACTAACAAGAGGTTGACTAAAAAAATCTGTTGAGATACCTTCATTGGGAAGCCATATCCTGCACACTGAGAACGGTCATGAATAAGAAAGAAAAAAAAAACATTTTCAGCACCTTATTTTGAAAAAAAGTGCTGAACTTTGAAGAGTATTATTAGACAAACTATCGTAAGGTTATTAACAACTAAACTTAAAATTGATTATAATTCTTAACATACTTAGATACATAGCATTCATATACATTCATATTTCTTAAGAAATGAGAAATATACTGAATTTCTTGGGAATCCTCGAGAAATTTAAATCCTTCAAAACAAAAAAAAAATAACTATGTTCTTAGAAAGTCTTACGAACATCAATAAAATTACGTCTTCACAATACAACATATTATCATTACAAAAATATTTAATGAAAAATTGCGTTCAGTTTGAGTTGACGTTGGTTTAATTAAAGATAATGCTTTCTCTGATTGTTGCACATTTTCCGTCCCTTTGCCAGTAGTTTCAAATAGTATGTATGTTGAATTCTTTAGTGAAATCATTGAAAGCGTCTTTACAACCCCAATATTCCTTTGCGTTCTCTACAATGGATGTATTCAATTGGCCTTGAAGTGATATTTTTTTTTGGAACAGATAGTAATAGTTTAACAGCCAAACAGAAGAACAAAAATTCTGTTTGTATTCTCAGCTAGAGATTTTTTTTCATTTCTCATCATCAGAATTTGCTTATTATCGAGAAATTCTCGAGATATAATTCTTGAGATATAATTCTTGAGAAAAAAACACCACCTATATATTAAAAAATGAAGGTTGGGATTTTTTCCTTTTTTCTGAACGAAGGGAAGGTTTCATCAGCTTACTTTGATGTCTGATGATGGTTTTTAAAGAAGCTAATCACGTGTTATATTTGTAGCACAATACGTGGTGTAACAATGTTTTAAGCATAATTTTATATTAAAAATATTGTTTTCTGTAAGTTGAATTTAAAAAAGTGGAAAAATTGTCTTAAGCAACTGAGAAATCATATTTTAATAATGCAGCAATTAATTCAAGGATTTATTTACCTTGGTACATGAATTGTGCAAACAGAATAGTCATGGAAATTATTTAATATAGCAATATGCTTTTCTTTTCCCAGTATAATTTGGAGCCGTCCAATTAGTTATAAACAATCTTAAATCTCTGAAAGTTAAAGGAAAAATGTAACGATCAAAATGATTGTACTCGTTCCTTCGTTGTTTGGTTATCTGTACTCTCCTTAACAATATCGCGGGTATGTCGAGACATCGACAAACGTATGCAGGTGGGCAAGTACTCGCATATTTTATGCACAGGATCATTGTTTAGTGCATTCGAATGCTGCATCGCCCGGAGTCAAATGCATCAGCGCATCTGACGTGGCTCCAAGAGGACGACGAGGATTGTCGGCCAATCGGGAGACCGGGAGAATCGTCGCCGAGGCGGGGCATCTCTGCGCGGCCTCTGTATGCCTGAAACGTCATTATGCACTGTCCTCGCAAGTATATGTACAGCGGGTACTGTCACTAGCTGAGTCTTTTCAATGCGGTTTTTACTCCTTTTGTCGTCAACCTGTCAGGAGCGGATCGAGGATAGAAAAATACATTTTTTTATCCATGTCCGCTCGCAATGTGGAGCATATGGCCCCCTAATGAAGGAATGAACAGAAGTTTTTTCTACAAAAACTGTTGGTTTTTCAGTCGCTCTACCTCACGTTAAAAATATCGGGCGCTATGTCCGCTTCTAATGTGAAGTATATGGACTCCTAATAGAGTGTACCTCAACAGAAGAGTTTTGATGAGAACTGCTTGTTACTTAGTTGCTCAAACCTTCTTTTTTCAATAATTGTAGGGATAGGACAGTTCAAGTTCATCCGTGCACTTGAACGCCTGAAGATGCCGAAAGGCGAAACCCGGTTCTTTAGTGACAAAATCTGTGAGAATGTACATAATTTGAACGATACAAATTTAATATTGAAATTCCACCAAGCACCTTCAGTCGAAATCTTAAATTATGTGACATATCACTTTTTGAATGTTTGCTCCTCAAATACTGAATATCTTTTGTATCTGTTGGATTCAAAGAACAAAAAAAAAACGTAAAAATGGTATTGGAATAGTCTGATAATTAATGACTTTGATTACAAATAAATACATACCGAGTATTTTTATTTAATTTTTCCAAGCCCTGTCCTGATTTCAAACAATTTATTTATATTAAATTGCAAACTACATTTCAAGGCGGTAACGTAGCAACAAGCATCCATAAAATCTTAAATGAATCAACGTGTCTTAGTATATTTTATTATCGGACCAACACTTACTTAAGAATTATGCATTCATGCTATGTATCGGAATTACTGAACATAATGGCTATGAGATGTCTCTTGTCAAATACCAGTTTATATCATTATAAAGCTTGATTATAAAACAAAAGAAAATAAATTGTTGTCTTCTTTACGATATGATAAAAATATATCGACAGTTCGCGAGCTGAGTACTACAAGTTTCTATGTGGACAGCTGCATGAAAAAAGATATGGGCATTTGGAATTTTGAATGCTTGTATTTTGAAAATTGTAAATGTTTCCAAGTTTCTTTTTGGTTGTATATATCAATGGATAGTACTGGAATGATATACCAATTAATAAAATATTGTTAAAAATAGTTCTTTATAGTTAATTAAAAATACCTAAACTTTTATTAGAAGCTTGTCCATCTGAAATTCAAACAAACCGCCAGTGCTACAAGGTTCTAAGTGAAATTTGTATGAAAACACAGGTGATTAAAAAAACTGACATACGCTTTTTAAATTAAAATAAAACGAATTCTATGCAAGATATCTAATTTTATCATTATTATTAGAAAAAATATATAAAAAAAATGGAGGATAAATAGGAAAAGGAGTTTTTTTTTGTGTTTGATATCATTAATGTGCTAAGTTAATATTGTAAAATCTAATAATAATACCACACTGCAAGAATACAAAACGTCATAATGGTAAAAAATAGCACCATTGTGTTGAAGAATAAAAATAATTGATCAAAATCAAATAATTGAAGAAAAAAAAGGAATAAAATTATCAAAATATAAAAGATATTATTCAACCTATGTACATTCACACAAGTTTTTTCACTAACGACCCGGGTTTCGCCTTTCGGCATCTTCAGGAATTCAAGTTGAAACCTCAGATATCTTGCGACGCGCACTGAAAACTACGGCTTATAGAAAATTTAAGCAAAATTTCAACTTCATATTAATACAGCATGTAGATAATGCTACGCTTAAGACTGCCTCATTATTACTTTAGTTTGGTCAAAAGTCGACACTTAGAATCTTGTAGTACTCAACTCGCGAGTTGTTTACAAGTTTTTTTTTACATATCTTTATAATATAACGAATATCTGGCTTAGATTCGAAAAGGAACATATTGACGGCCATACGTTGACAACACCGATATTTGTTCAATTTTACAGGAGAGCCAAAAAACTGAATAAATAAATAATTATTGGGAAATCAATGAAAATGAAAGATACTTCGGATTAAAATAATTATTATGTATATTTAAAATAATCTGTTGACACAAAATTATTACAGGAATGTTTGATAAGAGTTAACAATTTTAATTTTGTTTCTTCTTTTATGATGATACGAGGAAACAATTCCAAGTATTTTGATCAATTCAATGCACTTGTTGAACTTCGTCCATATAATAATAGAAAAATTATACATAATTGTAATATTTTTTTAAATCCAGTTACGGACTGTCCACTCTCCAATGCAAAATGTTGCAGTAAATATGTTGGAAATTTTTCTCACCTATTTTCAAATAGTAGGAAAACGATGTAGCTCTTCTACTATCTTCTGGCAGTTTGGTGGGCTTTTTTTCTGTTACGTGTTTTCAATTTTAGAACAACTTCAGTGAAAAATATATTTTTTAAATTACGGCATATCAATATTTTAATAAAGCTTGAAAAAACGTATGGCCATTGATATATGAGTTGAAATAACATGGTATTTGGCATCTAAAATAAAATTGTGGTACTTTCCTGTTACATAGACTCATAATTTGAATTATATTAAAAAGCATAGACTAACTTAACAACATGATTGTTTATTTTTCAGTATACAGTAGACTAAATAGTTTCATTGTTAAATATGTTTGAGGCGAGAAAAACAGTATTTCCAAGTACAGACAGCATTTTTTAAATCGATCTCTGTTCAAAGGCAAAGGTGTTTGAAATGTATAACATATCCTTTCCCACCATTCCAATCTTTTATCCTCAGAGTGATTAGGGAACTACTAGTTTGGTTCTAGCTTTATCATTATATTCCTATTTTCTTCGAAAAAGAAAAGTTGCAACAAGCATTTATTGTAGAAAGATTGAGATACTTCCATTAGGGGGGTCATGTGTTTCACATTAGAAGTGGACATGGATTAACAAACCGAAATACGACATTGCTTTTTTGCTAATAACAAACAATAATTATTATGGTCAAATACTAAAATTGACTTATAATACAGTATTTGTGAAATTGTAAAAATGTCACTAGCTTAATAGACAAGTTAAAACTCTTTATAAACAATACATATCATCAGCTTTCAAAATGGTACTATAATATGTAAAAATATGTGACGTTTTTTTTCATTTGTATCATGAAAATATTAACACCTTACTGTTAAAATAATAAAAATATATGTAGGGTCATTTTTTAATATAAAATGAGGGTAAAGACAGCAATGCGCAATTTTTGTGCGCATTTTTAGAATTCTCACAGTCTTACAGGAATTTGAGAACGGTTCGCTAATTGAATAAAAAAATGTACGAAGTACTTTGTAGCTTGATTCACATTACTTAAGTGTTGACTCCTTTTTATCGTTTATAAGTAAAATATTTTGAATATAATTGTAAAAAGTGAATAACACAAACAGTAGATAATTTACGAATACCCACTATCAAAACGTAAAATATATATTTTTTTTTTAAATTGAAGGTTCTTTTGATTTAAATCGATTGCCGGAACGTATTAGGATTTTGTCTTACTCTACTGGGCAATAATATTTGTATTTACTTTTTCAAACAATGATTTTTTATGTATTTATGGCTTTTTATTCAAACGCATGGATGTCTAAGATAGTCGTATTTACACCAGGGAAATAGAGTCTGTGATTCCGACTTCGGTATTTACAAACGGTTTGACTGTGACGATCTATTCTTCAACACCAGGCATGCCCAAACCTTGGCCCACGGAACACACGTTGCCCTTTCGCTGTTTTCAAATCCATGTACATTTTGCATATTTTATTAGTAAAATACATTTTAAAAGATATCATAGTATAAATGTATGGTTCAAGAAATTTTAAAAATAATTCAATTATTTTAACCGTGAGGTGTTTGTTTATTATTAATATAAAAATATCATATTTTTATGAGGTTTAAAATATTAATGTGTGGCCCATCAGAGACATGCATTATTTTATTTGGCCCACCAAGTAATTTCAATTGGGTAGCCCTGTTCTACACAGTAGGGTTCGTCGCTTTACAGTATTTGAAAGTCAGTTATTTAAACATGAATTGATTGATTGAATTATCATTTGTTGAAACTTTGAAAAGCGACTTAAACTGATTATTAGGTTATATTGAAATTCGACATCAGATTTTTCAATAGTAGGTTTTTATATAACAGTCCACAGCTTTGATTTTTACCCAATCACTCTTTCTGATTCTGAAAACGTTGTATTAAAAAGTACTATAAGTTTGATACAATTAGATTCTTGAATCTTTCATTCTATCATAATCTTATTTGAACAACCTGTTATTGTTATTAAAAATAGTACAGGGAATGTTTGACCTAGTCACTCAATAAAGCAAATAGATATTGTTACTTAACTCTTTTTGTGATTACTCATATACGGTTAAAGATAACACCCATATTATACTTTAATTATTATGCATAGCACCTATGTCTTTGTTGCTCAATGCCATTTTGCCTTAATAAAATACTTTCCAGTGGGGGTTCGTGTGATTTTTCGTTAATATTCACTTTGGAAGAGGATTAGTATTTCAATATGAAGTGCATTAGCGTGTATGTATGTAAGTTTTATATATTTGTATTAAATATAAAGCCTTGATGGCATTACGAGACAAAACTGAGTTACGATGTTAGACCACGCACCAGTCCAAGAAAAAAACAGGTGTGAATTCGGAAATTAAAATGCCATGTATGTTTTTTAACGTTGACGTTGCATTAACAGTGTAATGTTAATATTCAAAAATTCATGTTTGTAAGTTTGTGGAACTTAATGTAAAATAATAATTTAATATCCAGGTACCTAGTAGTATTTTGCGATTTCCTAAGACGAATAATTGTGGGGTTATAATGAAAAACGTATTATTTCCAAAACTCGAAATTTTCAGTTGAGTACAAAATACTATAACAAATAACACAAACAAAATAACATTTGCATAAAAATATGATTTCCAAATTGAAAACCACAGTCGTGTAGACATTTTTTATTAAAACTTATAGGATCAGTCGATTCTTTAGGCTTGAATTACACTATCTGCATACCTAACTCAATAAGCTCATTTTGGAAATAGTACGTTTTGCATTATAACCCCACAATTGTACTTATACTCCAGTCGGCATAAAATGCAAACGGAATTTTCTTAGCCATTCCTTACGTTAGTTAATTCACAAAACTTATAATATTTTTATTGCGATGCATATTCTACAAGGAATATTCGTATCTACACGTTGGTAACGTTAAATGATGTGTCTGAGCCGTAAGCAAGCGCTCACTTTTTACGATGTTTGCAATGTCACCAAGAATTTGGTTAATAACTCAAACTTCTCGTATGATATTAAAAGTTAATTAGTTGCTTTAAAAATGTATGTTAGCCATTGATATGAAATGAACAAATGTATTACTGTGATTATATCAGTAATTCTATAATTTTAAAAAATATTTTTATTTTATTTTCTTTAAAATACTTTTTGTTCAACGGCTTATATTTGAATATATCTATAATATTAGTACCTGTTGCGCAAATTTGATATTAGTAGAATTATTTTTTTGTCATTGTACTGGCAGAAGTTAATAAATAACAAAAATACAAAAAAGAGGTTAGTACACATTGATATTCTTGGATATAAATAATTATTTTTCTGAAATAATCGTAGTTGGTGCATTTATTTTAAAAGTTTGGCAGTAAACAGCAATTTATTTTATCAGTGTTATTATATTGATTCACATTAAAAGACGGACAATTGTCTTTATATTTATTTCAAAAGTTCTTAAAATACTTTATTAATACCAGATTGGCACAGTGGTGGGCTGCCAATACGTTTACAAGAGGCTCGGTTAATCTCAAAGCAATTCTCGGTTTTCTGGGGAAGCAGTGATTTTTTTTATTGCTTCTATGCAATTATATGCAATACTTAAGTAAGCAATCGATTGTTACTTAATACACTTATAGTATGTATCAATATGCAATTTACCGTAAACTAATCAATGTAAATGGGTAAAAATGTACTACTGTGTGTACTGAAGCTATCGTAGACAATATATAAGTAAAATATTGTAGTCATGTACTAATTTGATCTGAGATTATTGTTTTTTTTTAAATTAACAAAGGGCTTGCCGGCCTTAGTAAAATTTAACAAGGAGCTCGCACGAGCCCCTCCGAGCCCACCTCTGGACTGGCGTAAATTAATTTTAATAATTATATATTTGTTTTCATTATTTATGTTACATATAGTATCTATGCAAGAGTTTTTATCATAAAAGTTCAAATTAAACAATTTCTGTTAGCATGTGTGCCGATCTGTGAATTTTTTGCGCGTTTTTTTTTAATTTTTCGTATAATGCTACGTACGTACGCTCCTGAATGCATCCCTGAGCCATGCTACAAAAAAATACTTCTAATTAATTTCCGGCACCATACTTTCAACATGCATTGTTGGTTTTTTGCATTCCGGCCGACCAGCGACTTCTTTACGATAAATTTAAAATTGTTTAACATGATTGTTGAATAAAAAAAAATACTTTATGCACAGTGTCGGCGGTAGAAAGGTAAGAGCCTATTTTCATAATATTTTCATTTAGGGATGTGAATTTGCGGTATCGATTCGTATATCATGTTGTAAGTAATCACCTCTTTCGTGATACCTATTATATAATCTAAAAAATAAAAATGAATGTTTGTTCGTTCGTACTTTATGCGTTGCCACACCGTTCATCCGATTGCAATAAAATTTTGACAAACTTTTTGCTTGCACTTCCGGGAAGGTTATAGGCATATTGGAATTAACTTACTAGGTCTTATATATAAAAATCAATGTTTGTATGTCTGCCATACAGTTCATTTTGACAATGTATGCTTGCACTTGCGCGAAGTTGATAGTACAATTAGCTTACAGTAGGTGGCGCGTGTGTCTTACCATAGACAATCGGCAGCAAACGTCAAACAGACAGAAGAAGAAAACATTCGCTTCAATAAACACAATTAAAACACAAAAAAAATCTTTTTATTGAGTGGCATTGCAACGCTTGCCAGAAATCGGCTAGTATTCAATAAATAACGGTTAATTTTTTGAATGGTTATTGATTAAATATTTTTTTAATGAATTTAAAAATTTGGCTAGAAACCAATTAACTAAATATTTCAGATAACTTCGTCTGGCATAACATACAGTATTCATTTTTGATATTGCAAACGAAAATGATAACATATACCTTGATTTTGTTGGTATTTTATTTTTTACACATCTATGGAAAAGCCAAAGTGTCAATGTCATTTACAATGAGTTCTCGTTAAATATACGATAAAACAATTTATTCATTAAGCTTCACCTTTTTAGTAGATTCGAAAAAAACAACTCTGTAAATATATCACTTTTAAGGTATTATATACAAAAAAAAATCATTTGTACTAATTCCACTTTTTTTTAATATGGTCAGGAATGGTTTCACTCATGACGAGCATTATCAACTGATAAGAGTATACAATATTACAGTGCTGTTTATACAAATCAAAATAAAAGTATCAGGGTGTAATGAACAATTGGTAATGAAAAGAATTTACAGATAAAAATACAACATATGAATCAGTAGCATTAAATACATTGCAATGTCCATGAGAAAATACATTTAAAAAAATATATTTCATAATGGTGATCGAAGAATATTTTGAGTATTTGTAAATTTATTAATAATATTACAAAAACAAATGTATCCATATTAGATACCCGTATATGCATTTAAAAAATACTCGATTACTCGTATGTGAATGACGCGTACAACGTACCATCCTTAATTGCGTGTCCTCCATTTCAAAATGTGCGCATTTTCTTTGGTGCTTGTAAATAAGCGGCTCTTAATTGCGCAAGTTATGAAAAGCATTTTTTCGTTGCAGCACTTTTAATTGCGGAGGCAACAACTAACGAAATAGAAAATATAAATAATCATTATTTTCACTGACTCGGTATATTTTATCACGTCTCGAAGCGTTTATCGTTGAAAAGCGATTTGTTTATTTCAAGTAGCTGCCATTATGCCGAGTGACTGACTTTGGTTTATGGAAAATGAAGCACATACTATATCTACTGATACTATTCATTAATTTGACGTTAATTTCCATAATAAATGAAGAAACGACTGAATTTTATTCTTATTATACAAACAATGTATCTTAATAACCACTATCACGGGTTTATTTCCATATATACGAGTATTTTATTCAAATATACCTTATATGCATACGAAGCTATCTGAAATGATACTAAAAAATATATATATATCATAATATTACTACACAAAGTATTCTTGTAGTTGAAACCATGTAATTTCTAAAAAATCTATGGTCTTGTGAGTGCGATCGATTGTCATTTGCTAATTCCTAAACGATAAGTATGTTTTGTAATCATAAAAAATATATCTAACACGATCAATGGAAAGGTTCTATATCAACTTGTTGAAGGGAATTTCTTTTGGTTTTGGAGTGAGCAATCAATACAAATCTATTATACAACTGTAAGATGCTATGATGTTTTCAAAAATTGAAATGATCGTCATGGAGATGAGTTAATCAACACGTGTTGGGAAGCAAATTATTTTAGCTACATAATTTGCCACTTTTTCAAACCAAGCTGAATTTAAGATTTCGACTGAGTTCACGTTCAAGTTCATCCGTGCACTTTAACGCCTGAAGATGCCGAAAGGCGAAACCCGGGTCGTTAGTGACAAAATCTGTGTGAATGTATATAATTTGAACGATTCAAATTCAAGTTGAATTGTCCATTAAACTGTATTTTCTCTTGTTAATATTGAATAATTGTTATACAAGTATAGTTTTCATGTTCAGTTTATCTCACTGAAAATTCTCAAGTTTATTAAAGTAATATTACTCTGTAAATGCTCTGCTATCTGTCAAAGATAACCAAGAATTCTGGTCGAGTTTTATATTTTCAACCGGTTAAATATGGCATTATTAAGAAAACATTCACAACTATTATTATAACTTAAATCGTAATTAGTTCAATGATATTTTTAACACCAAAATAAAGAAAATAAAAGGCAACTCACAAGCTAATAAGAGTCTAGTGCTAATGGCTGTACCATAGCAATTTAAATGGTCTTTGTTTAAGATTTCGGAGGTGCTTAAAAGAATTTCAGTATTTTTTTTATACGTTAAAATTATGTACATTCGCACAAGTTGTGTTAGTAATTCGAACGATTCAAATTTAAAATAGTTCTTGGTTCATGGTCTATATTTGAGATCTTGGGCACAGATGAAGCTATTTTTTAGCGATTTAATCTCGAGTGTTTTTTAAACCTTTTGGCTGCCGTAGAAAAAAATACGTTTTTTACCTAGCAAGCCGGCTATAATTTTCAATTATTAATGAAATTAGTTATTCACGGGGTAACTCGTCTCTGGCGTGTTGAGGACGAAATATTTGACGAGATATCTGGTCTGTGGCAGCCATTCAGTGAAAAATCTTACCGATCTGATCTTATGTGACTTCAAAGTATCTTCCGCATTTTATTGGTTGTAAATAAATAATATTTTTAATTACAATCGTTTGTATTCGGTATGCTTAAGCCCGTTATTTTATATACTTCTTGCAAATGACACGGTCTCTTGAATTTAAATGGCCCATCTGAATTATTTGGCTTGTTAAATTTTCACCCGGGCCATTATTTGTTTTAAAGATGCATACGATGGCGTGCCAAATATTTAACAGTTTAACGTTGATAGTACGTACGCTGAAATCGTTTACGTTTAGTTTAGTCTTTGAAGTTTTTTTTAAATATTTTATTTAAAAAACAAATTCACAATTACATAATATATTTAAAACAACACGACTGTCATATATTATGTTATAATTGGCAGAGGTTAAAACGTTGAAAACAAAGGCTGAATAATTTTAGCTAGATATCTACTCCCTAAGACTAGCGGTGGGCTGCCAATACGTTAAAAAGGGGCTCGCTTAATCTCAAAGCATTTCTCGGTGTTCTGGGGAAGGGAGTGAATTTTTTTTATCACTCCTATGTAATTATAAGCAATCTATTGTTACTTAAAACATTTATAATATGTAACAATATGCAATTTACCGTAAAGTTATCAATCTAAATGGCTAAAAATGTATTACTGTGTATATTGAAGCTGTCGTGAATAATATATAAGTCAGAAATTGCAGTTATATACTAATTTGATTTGAGAATATTGTTTTCTTTTAAATTAACAAGGGGCTTGCCGGCTTTAGTAAAATGTAACACGGGGCTCGCGCGAGCCCTTCCGAGTCCCCTCCAGCCCACCCCTGCCTAAGAATGTTAGAATTTTATTAAAATAAATAACTTAATTGCTAGCAGTCAAAAAAATGTAGGTTGAAGATGAATACAAAATAATATACAATTACAAACATTAAGAATATAAATTTATTTAAAAAATATATATTTCTTTTTCATACAATATGAATGAGGTATTTTGTAGTGATTATAAACAGGTAGATAAGTAAGTGAATGCAGCATCGAGTTGATGTCAGCAATTTATTTATATGAAGCGGTCCGGGAGCAAAAAGTTGACATTCACTCAAAGAAGAAGTGTCCAAGTGTGCAGTTATTCGAATAGTGGCTGCGAACCGAGCTTTGCAAGTCCTGGTATGAGGGGTAATGAACTTTGTGTCAATGTGACTATTAAAACCATGAATTAAGAACCTTTTTATTTATTTTTTTACGATACTATATGTATATTATATGCATCACTTTTAAGATGTTCACTATGAATTATTGGTTGGAAGATATTACATATCGACTGTGGAATAGAAAAAGGACGTAACCCACACATATCAAATTTAGCAGGCGCAAAAAATGTGTTTTGAAGATTTTGGACCATATACAAATTATGAAATATACACAGCCTTGTGTGATCTTTCAACTCTATAATATTTGACTTATTGCCATAATCTGTAATGCCAAATATATTTTTAAAAAAATCTTATTTCGAAGCGGCAGGTTTTGAATTGCGCATGCAGACTTTAGAACCGTATGAGCAGAGGAAAAAAATAATTTAAAAAATAAGATTTTTTTTCCATGTCTGCTCCCAATGTGAAGCATATGACCTCTTAATGGAGGTATCTCAACAAAAGTTTTTCTGCGAGAACTATTTTTCGCTTGGCCTCTCTTTTTACAAAAATGGTAGTAGGGATAGAAAGATAAGGCTATGACAGGACTAGTGGTCAACTTATCGCTCTCGCAAAGCCCAGTTATTTAAGGATCGGAAAGGTGGGAAGGAAAGTTGCCATTAATAGAAATTGATAAATTGAACGAAAAAAAATGTTCTTCGTATTGGAACTCGAACCCGTGAGATCTGGCATGGAAGCCAACACGGACAACGAACCCGATATATCCAAGAAAATTTTACGTACTTCAAAGTACAATCTTCAAACGTTGTGTGTATTTTCTAGATATTTAGATTTTGCATCAGAATAAGCTGTCGATCCGTTTTTGAAATGTTCTTACATTCAGGGGTGGGCTGGAAGGGCTCGTGCGAGCCCCTTGTTAAATTTTACTAAGTCCGGCGAGCCCCTTGTTAATAAGAGAAAACAACATTCTCAGATCAAGTAAGTATGTAACTGCAATTTCTGACTTATGTATCATCCACGACAGCTTCAGTATACACAGTAGTACATTGTCAGCCATTCACATTATAAGTCGACGGTAAATGGCATATTGTTACATAGTAAAAGTGTATTGAAGAACAATCGATTGCTTATAAATGTATTGTATATCATTGCAAGGGAGTGATAAATTCATTATTTCCCCAGAAAACCTAGAATTGCTTTGAGATTAAGCTACTAGCCCCTTATTGCCAGCCCACACATTTACATACGTTCTGCACTACGCTCGATTATAACCGATGCCAATAGTTTTACATCTCTGATTCAAATGCATTTAAATCTTTATAACAAGATACGCAATATTTTTTGTTCACGTACTTCCTTGCTTATGCATGTAGTACAGATCTGGATTTTCAAGACCATTTCATCGATGCTTACAATACGACATAAGGAATAGATAACGGCGGATTGAGGAAGATAACTAACTGCTTACATACGTATTTGATCTCAACTGTCTATATGTCTATCACTTCAATACATGTTTGATTTGATGCTACTTTGTTTGTATACTATTAAAGTGAATGTACATTTATTAGAAATCAATTTTCCCGTAAAATATAGAGGCTCGTATTATAATTCTAAAAAAAACGTTTCCAGTACAGCATATGGTATAATATCGACTGTGGAAAGAAAAAAGGACGTTACCCTCAGTTTTTCTAAAACAGCTTTTTCGATAATCACAATGTATACAACTTGACATACGTTTTATCAAAAGGATGGAAGCTGAAAATGCATAATTGGTATCTAAATTTAGCTTTTAAGTTTGAAAACCTTTTTAAAAAAAGTTAAAACCAAGAAAAAAGACTGAAATAAAGGTTTAACCTAGACAATTTCTTTAATTATTATTAGGTTATGTCAATTAAACACCAGTTTAGAAGTATCCTTGCACTTCAAGGTTGTGTTTCATAATTTGCATATGGCCCAAAATCATCAAAACACGTCCTTTTTCCTTTCAACAGTCGATATGTAAGTATATTCAAGGGCTTTTTACAAGGGCCAACAGGCTCCTTGCTAATTTAATATAAAACAAAATTCTCAAATCAAATTAGTACATACTTCCAATTTCTGACTTATATATCATCTACGACAGCTTCAGTAAAAACAGTAATACATGTTTAGACATTTACATTGATTAGTTAACGTTAAATTGCATATAATTACATATTATAAGTGTACTAAGTAACAAGCAATCGATTGTGTTGGATATAATTGCATTGGACTAATCCCGGACTTGGAAAAGCTAAAAGAAACAGCCATTGCGCTGGTAATTTTTGGAAATCCGCAAATTTCTGGGTTTTCGATCGACATTAAATTGTTTGGAAAATCGCGGACCAAAAATGTCCTCACTCTCGAATTCCAATTTATTCACGACTTTATGTTGAATGTTTGGTCCCGGAATTGAAAAATTATCAATCCCGAAATACTGGGATCACAAAAAAGGTCCAGGATTGGATACACTAATCACAAACACCCATGTCCAAGATTTGTAATTTGAATTGTAAAAATCCAAATTAGATTTCGGCCTCACTGATACCTCAGCCTAGATCTGCATTACTGCTAGACCGAAGCTTTTTCTTACCAACTACAACCACAGAGTAAATGTACTAATCAGCTTAGATTATGCGTGTATCTATTTGAGGAATGAAACTACGTAGCGAACTGAAAAAATGTCACAGTTTTCTGGTTTTCTCAGGCAATGTAAAAATTGCAGGACTAGAGGCTCATAGTTTGAAGAGAATTGTTGTGCGACGGACAGAATCTTACATACATTTTTATCATACAGATAAAAACTTTTATTTTATGAAATATTACAGAAATACGGCAACACCGCCGCTTCGGTGTTGCACAGTGAATAAATAATATATTCGGCTACTTTTTCGTACAGTCCAAAATCAACACGATGATTTTTCACTGCATAAAAAGATAATTAAGAATTAGAATAATTTTTATCGTATTTATGGCAGCAATTTGCATCGCTTAATAAATCCTTAATGCAATAACACACGACTTAACTAGCTGTGATGGTGTGTTGCTTTTTTAGATCTTCAGATAACTGGAAGTAGAAATGCATTTTAACTGTTCCCGCTAGCAGTTTATCGCTGAATGTGTTTCTTTATGAACTATGAGACAACGTGGAGAAAAAAACGTTGTTATTCACATCAGCCTATTTTTAATTTGTTCAATTAAGTTTGTCTCACTAGTAAAATATTGCGTTAGGACGTACGATATCGTGGCGTAAAGTTTGGAGAAAAAATATGAGTAGGGGTTGCAATAACGGATGAATATATAAACACCGGTATTTTACAGTAAATACCGATATTGAAAATATAATTACTGGTATTGCAAGAGTTTGATGAAAAATATAGCAAAGATTCTAAAATAATTACAACCAATTAGGATCACAAAACCAGGTGAAAAAACCAAAACAGTTAGTTTGATATTTCATATCAAATGTGAATGTGAAAATCAATATCCAACCATAAGCATACAAAGATATTTTGTTTTGTAGGGTTACAATTTTACATTTTTGTGCGAATAAGTCATACTATAGAACAGGGTTTCTCAACGGTGGGCCATGTGGCCCCCCAGGGAGCCACAGCATGTTCAAAAGGGGCCACAGAGATTTATTTTTGTTTTGGGGAGCCACAACACAGCTAAGGGGGGCCACGGGCATTTATAAAACGATACAGGGAAGAGCATAATGGCGGACGTCGCGCAGCTATTTTTTGTAAATCCGTAAATAAAATAAATTACTGGCATTCTAGAATCCAAAATCTCGAAAGAGCTATAAAAAAAAGGTGGGTTTTTGAAATTATAATTTTCGTGGGAAGACAAAACAATGGTATGGGGGGCCACAGAAAAATAAAGACACCCAAAGGGGGCCACGCTCCCAAAAAGGTTGAGAAACACTGCTATAGAACAATCAACGCCAGATCCAACATTTGTTTGACGACCAACAGTTTAAAAAAGCCACTAGTCCTGTTCTAGCCTTATCCTTCTTTACCTAATACTCACGTCGAAAAAAAAGTGAGGTTGAGCGACTGAATTGAGGTTGAGTAACAAACAGTTCTCGTAGAAAAAAACTTCTGTTGAGATACCGCCATAAGGAGGCCATATGCTCCACATTGGGAGCGGACATGAATTTAAAAAAAATCAGAAATAAAAATGTTCAATTCTTGTCAGGAATTGTTCGCAGTGTTTATATTTATATTGGAGGCGAGATTTTTTTATTTTAATAAGAGTCTCGTCACTTAAAAACAACATCCATTAATCACTAAGCAATATTCCAGGATGCTTGCATACGCGGCTTTACAACTTACAAAGTGCACAGAATATTGTCATCTGCTTTCCTTGCCATTTGCTACTGGCGCAGTGATTTTGCTTGATTAGGGGAGATAAGATAAGGGCCGTTCACCTGAAGCACGCGTGACTTTCTGCCATCCGGATATTTTATTTTTTACCCACGCGTGACAAGGGAAATTAATGCTAAGTAGCATTTAACATACCGGTACTTTGAGGGTTCAAATGAGTTTCATGACATTCTATGACAGATATGTATTATGTTCTCGTAAAGAACTTCATGTTCAAATCACATCGACTGTGGAAAGGAAAAAGTATGTAGCCCACACATTACAAATTTGACAGAAGGCAAAAAAAACGTTTTTTTGCCTTCTGTCAAAATCGGCCAAAGGAAAATTATGAAACATATAAACCCTTAAAGTGCACGGGGACCTATAAACTAGTGTTTAATTGAGTTAAACTAATTTTAATGATATACATTGTTGATGAACAACCTTTTTATAAGTCCATTTTCCGGGTTGCAATTTTTACATACCCCCTTTTTTTTCAAACATAAAAAATAAATTTAGATACTTATTTGGCATTTGTAGCTTACGTCCATTTGATTGAAGTTGTGTCAAGTTGTATACATTGTGATTATTGAAAAAAACTTTTTTGAAAAAACTGTGGGTTAGTCCTTTTTCTTTTCCAAATTCGACATATTTATTTTATAATATAATGTAATTAATCGGTTTCTATGGCGCAGCGGGTAACGTTGTTGGTTTCCGTGCCGGATATCACGGGCTTGAGTACCGATACGAACAGCATTTTTCGATCGATTTATATCGATTTCTGTTCGAAGGCATGGGTATTTGTTATGTCCAAAAAATTTTCTCTCACCCTTCCGATTGATTATATAACCACTATTCCTGGCCTTATCATTCGATACCTTCTACTCTCTTAGGAAATGAGAGGTTGATCGACTGAGTAAGAAAGAGTTTCTGTAGAAAAGTCTGTTAAAATACCTTCAATAAGACGCCAAATGCTTGAAATTGGGAGTGAACATGTATAACAATAAATCGGTATGAACAGGCATTCTCGTAAGATATTTTTTTTTACCATGTCCGCTCCCAACATAGAGCATACGGACTCCTAATGGAGTTTATCTCAACAGAAATGTTTCTACGAGAACTGCTTGTTACTCAGTTGCTCAACCTCTCTTTTTCCAAAGAGAGTAGGAATAGAAGGAAAGGGCAAGGACAGGGCTAGTGGTTAGTTAATCGCTCTCGATACGCCCCGTTTATAGGAAAGGATGGGAAAAATCAATTTTTAAAACTGGCCGTACTGGGAATCGAACCCGTGCCCTCCGTAGCGGTAGCCAACGATCTTGACCACTTGCCCACTCAGGCGGCAAAATTAAAAATAAAAAAGGATAAAATTCTACAATATTATAAATCAATACGTTATAAATCAATATTTTTTTTACTACTTTACCGTGTTATTAAGTGTAGCAAAAAATGATCATGTGAATAAGCAAACCGAACTCTTGCAGAACGGTATAAGTCCTATAAGGCATAATGTTTAATCAAGTGGCCATCGTGATTGAAAAGTGAATAAGTAAAGCCAGCTTAGGCATTTGTAGTTGCAGCTATGCTCAACCTTTTAAGGAACTCGATCAATTACAATCGGAGCGGCGTTGATTGTATCTCATCTGCTGAAGAAAGGTCTTGGCCATTTTTACAACAAAAGCCGGCGAAGGCAAAGTGCAATCGCACTGTGACTATTTTATGCGAAAATAAATGCAGAAGGTGTCGATCGCTTTAAAAAGACGCTACCACTGGAGACAGACGGTCTGAAATCGGTTTGAACGGGTCAAACCAGTGGCGTAGTAAGAAATTTTGCTGTCAGGAACAGTTCTTAGTTTTGCAATCTCCCTCTCAATTTTCTCCCCAAAGATCTTAACATTAATAGCCGATAAAATAATCACAAATCACAAATATGTTTGTCACACTGTCCTCTTCGCCTAATGATAAGAGCTTATTTTGGACAGCAAATTTTTCGACCAATGCTAATATTTTTGATTTTGTCGTTCGTCCAATTGTAATGGACGTCTTTTTATATTCAAAATTCAAATTTCCTGGCTTAGAACTGAAGCATCGTAATAATATTGAGAGAACTTTATTTGAAAGTTTGCATCGCTACGAAGTTTTTTAAATAATCAAATATAGTGATTGGATTTTTTGAAGCTATAATTATAGGGCTGGGAGCTGATTTGACAGATTTTGTTCAGTGTCTCTACTTTTCAAATTAAATATTTGGCAACAGCCGATTTCTGGGGTTCATTTACTACTCTAACCAAATTGTATTCCCTCTTTAAGAATATTCTTGTTTTCTCTCTATCTTTTGGAAATATTTGCCTATTCTTTTGACGATATAGTTTTTCTTTTAGAAACAGTATAATGGTACGTGTTGTACGTACAGTGTTGTGTACGATTTCTACTAATTTTTAAAAAGGTATTATTATATAATTATATTTTAAGCTCGATGGACCATCTTAAACAATATTGTTTTAACGACAACTCGTTGAAAGTTTGTCATCCAACCTAGCTCTTCAATTTAAAGATGGCTAAGGAAAAAATATGGATTTACGAAAGGACTGTGGTCCTTGTACTACCGATCATGTTGGTCTGGACTCCATTCCCGGTGAAGTTACTGCTAAATTTAGATTTTTTTGTATGTAAATTTAAGATCAAAGACTTTGGTGTTTGTGATGTAAATTCTATTGGAATTCATCTTGAGTAACATTGACAAAAATCTCATCAATTTTATCTCGTATGATCTTTCAACTTCACAATATTTGTGTGTAATATATAATATACAAATAGAATAGTTTAAATCGTATCTTTTGTGCTTGGTTGTTGTCGTTCATCTTAACACTTACGATATGCATATTTAGTAATGATACAAACAGGAAGAGAGTATTTATTATAGTGTTTAACTTATTACAACGGAATGCGTTTTGCTCATTATAATTATGCGAGTTGGTATGACTGTCTCACATTAATTATCATAAGACGAGACATTTTTTTGTTAAGTTTGTTACCCTTCGGTTCATATGCATAGCGTGTAAAAACGCATTTTATAAAGAATAAACCCTGTTTGAACTTGCAATTACGAATGAGGCAATATCAACACTTATTTTTATTACTGTCTCTCAACAAATAAAAGTATTTTTTTCGCACTATTTTTCTGCCGCCTGTGTGGTCGAGTGGTCAACATCGTTGGCTACCTTTACTGAGGTCATGGGTTCGAATCCCAGTGCGGGTAGTTTCATAAATTGATTTTTCAATCGATGTATGAATTTCTGTTCAAAATTCAGAGGTAGCTCATTCGCTTATATGATAATCCGCCACAAAGTTGATATGCAAATTTTGACGACATAATATAACAATAGTCGCGCATAAAAGAGCCTTGGTGAACGGCAAACTGGTCGGTTTATTATTTTTAATATTTGCTAACCCATGTCAAACGTACGTAAATCACAAGAATGGGAACAGCGTTGTCAAAACAGCGCGGTTTCACGTCATTAACATGAAGTGCGTCGCTTTCCTGCAATTAAATTCAATATTATAAAAAAGCGATACGAGTGGGATCGGGCCTCCGGTCGCCACGCACGCGATACACAAGTGTCAAGTGAGTGTCTATGGACTTCGGCACGCGATCTTCGCTCTGTCTCCTACGCGAAACTTATGAGCGAATATTGTTTACTCTGTTCAATCTATTCATTTAAATATGAAATATACTAATATTAGACAGTTATTTGGTTTGGGTTCGATTCCCAGTCAGATCCCAGTGAATTTGAGAAGTATTCAATTCAAAGTTGTGATCGAAGACTGGGTGTTTGTGATGTCAACTCACATTATTTTCTCTCCTCCCATCCTTTTGATTCTTTAATAACTGGGTGTAGCGTTAGCGATTAGTCAACCGCTAGACCTGTTTTAACCTTATCCTCCTTTCTCCACTAACTTTGAAAAAAAGTAAGATTGAGCGACTGAGTGACAAACAATTCTCGTAGAAAAAATCTTGTGTTGAGATACCTCCATGAGGAGGCCATATGCTCCGCATTGGGAGGAGCGGACATGGATTCAAAAAAAATGTAGAAAACACTTCTGTAAAAAAGTTTATATCCTATTTAAGGATTTATTTATATTTATATATAGATTATAGAGAGATATTTTATATTAGATATATTTATTTATCCTTAAACAGATAATTGTCTCTGTTTTAACCTTTAGAAGAGTGAGTAAATCTGTACTGAACTTACTGTAATGAGTGAGTTCTTTTAAAATGACAATTTTGTGACTTTTTTCCAATGAATATATATGGTATGACTGCTGGAATAATATAAAAATATTTAAAAAAAAATATAGGTTAATATTTATAGATTTTATCCTTGAAAAACTGTTTGCTGAATCCAGGGGTCACAAACCTTACACATTCACAAATACTTTTAAATAATAATTAAAAAAAAAACACTTTTTGAAAAATGAAAATATTATATATAATATAAAAATAAACATAAAATACATTATATAAAACCCTGAAATCTATTTTAAAATGGTGTAGAAACGGGTTCAAATGTCTACAGATTGTAATGCAAGTCATATTTGGAGCCTATATACGCTCACAGACAGATAATACTGTGTTATGCTAAAAGTACGTCCATACTCTTCTAGCGAAAGATTCCGTTGACGTCCATGTACGTCCACACTCCTCTAAAGGTTAAATACAAATAGTTATCACTTTTAGGGTGTTCACTGTCAATACTTGGTGGAAAGGCGTTATATTAATAAAAACGTAATATTCTTTTGTACTTAATTTCCACTTTATTTAAGCCGGTTTTGACCTTCTTAAATAAAGTGAAAATTAAGTACGAAGGAATACATATTGTGTTTTTATTAATAAAAAGAGTAATACTAAGAAAAAGTATACAGTGGTGGATTAAGCACATGGGAGGCCCGAGGCGCAATTAAATTTGGAGGTCCTGTTTTTCATATTTAACATAAGGACGTCGGAAAATTCCATGTAAAATAATAAAGTCTGGGTTTGATTCCCGGTAAGGTCAATCTTTTTTTCAATTCAGTGCGTGTTAGTTTTTCTCGAATGATCTTTTAACCGTAAAATATTTGGCGTATTGAAAAAATAATATTATAAAATACTAACCGTCTAATCTAAATAGTCACATTAGTGACTGTCTACTTGTCTAGAAGCGGTTAAACGAAGCAACACTAATTCAAGCAATGAGTCAAGCTTTGTAGTAATTCATTATCAATCGATATTCTTCACTTCTCTTTGAAATTCGAAATTCAAAATAAAAAAAATGATCCAATTTAAATACCCAAAAAAATAAGCATACTTGATTATCATATAGCAACATTGAACGGAAATGGTACCCATGTGAAAAATAAATTTCCCGGTTGGCGATGGATTTATTATTAATAAACAATCATAAACGCACATCGTAAAAATTAATTACCCCACCTGAGATTATACCGGAAGTAATTTGTTCGCTTTTATGGGAATTGTGTAATATTTGCATTTTCTCCAGGCGTATTTTAATATGTATGCTTTTAAAGCGCAGATGTGTACAAAAGATGGCTGCCCCAGACAAATTAATGCTTGTAAAATAAGTCTGAAACTTGTTTCGGCTTTTTTTTTTGCCGAACCGGAACGAGTGCTGGTACTGTTTGTACAATTTTATTAGCAGTCATCTAATATTAGATACATTTTTACGTAACACCAGAGGCGGATTAAGCACATAGGAGGCCACGACCACAATAAAATTTGGAGGTCCTGTTTTACGGATAACGTAGGCACATCAGAAAATCCAATTAAAATAGTATGTACATATAAAAATCGGAACCGAAAGTATATGGGTTATATTACATAAACTATTTTTAAATGCCCTTAAATTCGTAAGCCCCAAGCTTATTTGTGTATATGATAATCCGCCACTGTATAACACTAAAGTCAAATCTTAAGTCGGACACGTTCAAAATACAAAATGTTTACCAAAAGTTTCAAAATAGGACTTTTCTAAGTAATATCAATAATAAACAGATAAAACGATTCAAGTGGTTTTGTTAATATTTTTAAATTATAAAATCAATATCTGCTTTAAAATTTTTGACCATTCATAATAAGTGACTTGTTATCAATCAAAAAACAAAAGACAAGACAAGAGAGCGTCCCGTCACGTCAGTGGTTATGGAGAGACGTTAGAACTGGCTGGGTCACGTGCTGCGGATGCCTCCGGAAAGCCTCAATCCTGCCTGCCTCTTCTTTCGACCGGTGGGATTCCGGCGTCCCGGACGTCCGTCGGGTACTAACCATAGGATGTACTCGGCGGAACTGAGGGATGCTGGCATGTCATGGGAGGAAGCAAAGCAATTGGCGGGAGACAGGGAAACATGGAGGTCCCGCGTGGCGGTCATATGCTCCACATAGGGAGCGAACATGGCCAAAGAAGAAAGAAGAAGAAGAAGAAGTTATTAATCTTCGTTAAAGTAGGTAAATAGTTTTGTTGGCCATTTAACTATTTGTTTTCTTAACGCGCTAGTGGCTGAAAAATAGTTTACAAATTAAAAGTTCTTACATGGTATCCAGTGGCGGATTAAGCAATTGAGAAGCTTTAGGCGTAAGGCGCCTTGAGTCTTCCAATTGCTTAATCCGTCACTGTATAAATGTAAGCATTTTTGAGGCCCCAAGTGTGCGCCTTAATAATTTACTACTGTATTTATAATAAATTAAGAGCAAACATTTTTTTTATTATTTAGTTTTCGACATTTATTTTTAGTTAACATTGATTTATTTTATCTGAAAAACATTGTCTTCGAACTTTGTTACTCCTGAGGCTTATCACTTGCTTAATCCACCACATACAATTTTTATAGTAAAGTAAATGAACCCTAACGGGAAGACCACTGCTGAGTGATCACTTAGTTCCGGGTACAATTCCTGTTTATGTCGATATAAACCAGTGGCGGTTCTAGGTACTGGGCTAGGTGGGCTAAGCCCGACCTGCATTTTTCACCCAAAACATTAGATGGCTGAATAAAAATGAACAGCAATTCGGCCGCTGAACAAAATAAATACATTTATAAGCGTAACTTACCTTTCCCAAATGAATATAATATCTTTGTTTTAATTTTCCTCTGTCAATATAAGACAATGTTACGTCTACCTACAATCATATTCTCGATTGTGTTTTGTATTACAATTTTAAACTGAGCCGGCATAAAAAAACAATAACCCTATAAATACTTCACAGGGAACAGGAACGTTACGTCACTGGCAACACCACTCAGGGGCTAAATCCTTCATGTCCGTAACCACAGACAATATCATGCAATATTTCTTTACACTGGGGCGCAATCAAGCACGATTAGATTTTTTTTGTATTTGTATGTACGGAAACGTCATCAAACACAAAGGATAGTGTTTCAATCTGTCAAGCTTCTGTTGATCGTTGGGGGCTAAAAACAATCTGCCCATTACGCATACTTATGCATTGAAACACAAAACCAATATCGTTGTGTTGTATGAAAGTGACAGTGCTATACTGCTTTTAGTAGGTACTTGTTATTTCACTTTGAAAGAGACGAATTTAAGGATTCCGTGTTATTATTCTATTATTTCTTAGTTACATTAGCATTGATTTTATTATATAAAAAATTATGCATTGCAGTAGTGTCGTAATATTTGTTAATTTGCTTGTAGATTAATGTATAAAGTGAAGTGGAAATATGCTTTTCTCTAGCCCACCCAAGATTTCAGGTCAGGAACCGCCACTGATATAAACTGTTGATTTCTTTTTAGATTTAACAGTACAGATATTTTGTATCCTGTACTGCTAAATTTAAAAGTGTCGACAGTTAGTGTAGTTACGACACTGCATATACACACAGTGGCGTGACATTTATAGGTTACTGCGGCTGTTTCCTCAAATTTAATAGAAACTCTTATTCAAAACTAGAGATTGAAAAACTCTCAAAAGATTTAAGAATAAGTCGACTACCATCTTTGATATTCCCAGCATGAGAATAAATTTAATATCACTTGATTTGAATGCAAGGTGTATTCGTTTTTTAAAAAATGCACACTCACGCCCACTTTGCATACGCGACCCGCCATTGGTCCAGGAAGAGACTGCACACATTTGTGTTGGTGTTTTCCACACTCTGCACGAGGAAATTCAAATGTGTGTGCGGCTCGTATTTACATAATACACTTGTTATGTGCACCAGCTATTTTACATTCGATTTGCGCGGGGAATGCGTAGGTGCGGATGTGTAAGTGAATCGTTATCATGCGCACGCGAGATTGCGTAAGTGTGTAAGTGCGCGTTCGTAACCTGAGTTTATTCACGCAGAGCCAGCGGCTGACGTTTACAGAGGAAAAAGATTATAAGTGAAAACTATTTTAGCGAAAGAGTTTATCGAAATATAAAATCAATGCTATTATTTCTTTAACGATTCATCAAACCACACCACAATCTTAATACTACAATTTGGAGATTTAAATATTATTGTTTAACATTTTTCATATAAAAATTAAGCATTATTTATTTTTTCTCAATTACTTAAATAAATAACCATTATTCATTTTTATTTCAAAAGATTATCATTACTTATATGTATGTAAATCAAAGAATGTTTGCATTTCATCAGCGTAACAACATATATACATTTAGTATAGAGTAACGTAATTTTATTATTGAAGTAACAATGTAAACCTGTGCTTCCCAACCTTTTTCGTGCCACGGCCCCCTAAATCTAAAAAAATAATCCGCGGCCCTCCTTAATTGTCTCCGTAACTCGTTTTTTTTTTTAGCTCACCGAGGAATTTGAAATCTGCGATTTGGTATACTTTTTCCTCGGATTGTCACAGAAACTCGTTTTTTTTTTAGCTCACCAACGAATTCGAAATCCTTGATTTGGTATACTTTTCCCCCGGAATCCAATTTCTCGATCACGCATTCCCACGGCGTCCCCCTTAAGAAATTCCGCGGTCCCCAATATGGGAAGCACCGATTTGAAAAACTTAAATATATAGATATTTGTACTTTCTACTGAATTTCGCGGCCCACAGGTTGAGAAGCACTGATGTAAACCACCGTATTGAGAAAAAAATGTTTACTCACTTTGAGCATGAAACTATTTTTTTTTTTGGAAAGCACTTTTTTATTTGTTGCAATCTTTTATAGGTACCATTGTCACATTTTTTGTATTCACATATTTTTAACGCTGACCGCATAAATTAGTTATTACAATACCAAGCGTAAATAAAAAGTGTATTTATTTTTGCAGTAATATCGTTGTTGTCCATCAGTGGTTTCACCAACTGACGGTAAAAATAAAACGCGAGTTAATCTTAATTCTTTCGCCATTTTACATCTCATTTTGTAGACGCAAGCTTGTTTCTGTATTTTTTTTTTTTAATTAAAGCAAGAAAATATTTTACAACTTAATTATCAGATAAAATAAAATATCTTAACAGAACAATAAGCATTTCTGTAATTTTATATTTTGCCCTCAATTTTTGAAAGTATCATTTTTGTGTTTATCCAATGAATTCTATAAAGACCAATGACAACATTTTTTAACAAAATCATTAACAATAAGTATCAGATTTAAATGAAATATTAAAGTAACATAATA
This sequence comes from Himalopsyche anomala, assembly GCA_031772345.1. NCBI lineage: Eukaryota > Metazoa > Arthropoda > Insecta > Trichoptera > Rhyacophilidae > Himalopsyche > Himalopsyche anomala. The sequence goes on from CM062828.1 coordinate 26,240,461, forward strand.
AAAAACCCATGTTATAATAAATTTTAAATGGAAACTAATTAAATGGTCAGAATTTAAATCAATTTTTGGTCAGAAAAAAAATATTATACGGTCAGAATATTTTTAAAAAAATTGGTTCGGCTAAGTCAGTTTTATAAAAAAAAATCAGTTCAATTATGACTATTTACAGTATTTACACTGACCGATATATTATGACCTTTTAATATAAATTCTGACCGGAAAAATACAAGCCATTTTAAATCACCCTCGATAATATTGTAAAATATTTTTTTATTAAAAATGTACATATGTTTTGTTACTTTACAAGTTACCACGCTTCTCTTCCGAAAACAATCAATTTACATTCAACATGCGCGCATGAACACTCAGACAGGTATCGCGTTTATACTGTAGCACACATAAAACATCGTTATCTCTTTTTTCTTAGTATAAACATGACGTATACGAAGAAGACAAAAACATATCACACATTTGAATGTTTAAAATTTTACAATGGCCATCCCACTCTCTTCAAAGTGATTCGATATTTGAATATCAAGCTACTCGTTGAGACTGAAAATCTTCATTTGTTTCTGCAGACGTATATCGTGTATGTGTAACACACAAATAAACAAACGCTTATCTCTTTTCCTCCTTTTGAGTAATAAATAAATCAGTACTCAATTATTTTGTTTGTTACACAGAATAATTTTTTCACTTTCTAATATTCATAGCTTAATATAGAGAAGGCACTTTGAATACCGGTAATATAATATATCAATACCGGTTTTCGAAAAATAAGTTGACTTTTTCATACTGATATTATATTCGTATTTCGCATTAATTATCGATTTGTCTAATTAACGTGCATGAGAGTTTGGCATTTTCCTATTCGTAATTAAATTTCCAATATTGCTAATAGCGAAATTTTGTTAATTTTCACGTAGAAAAAGATAAACATGTTATAAAGCAGTGTTTCTCAACCTTTTTGGGCCCGTGGCCCTTTTTGAGTGTCTTTATTTTTCATTGATTTGTCTTCTTATAAAAATTCGAATTTCAAAAACCCAAAAATGCGGATTTCCCAAATTTACCATCGTAAGACCTTGGTTTTTAACTCTTCCAAAAATTTTCGAATCTAAAATCTCAGGAATTTACAGATTTGCTCAAATGAACAGCGTGTTTTTTTTAGTTCTTCCAAGAATTTTCGAATCACAGAAAAATCACAGAAATTTAAGGATTACGGAAAATTGACCCGCCCCCCCTTAAGCTGTGCTGTGGCTCCCCAAAACCAAAAATAAATATCTGTGGTCCCCTATTGAAAAACCCTGTTACAAGGCATATTTACCGAAATAATATACAACATACTTTTTACTTTATCATTTTAAATGAATGAATAATTATCCTTAAAGAAATCGGTCATTGTATGTGGTTAAGTTATTGAACAAAGCTTTCGGATGCTGTAGTTATGATTTGAATGTCTAGTGCAGAGTTCACTCGCTCGCCAGTACTCCGTAGGTAGATTGGTAAGTGGTTAATACTTTGACTTAAGTAAGCGATGTTTGGGATCGTTTCCCTGGGTTGTTTATGTAACACGCGCTTATCTGAGAACAAGCTCACGACCTTTTCATTGGCGTACCCAGTATGAGCGATGAAGTTTCTGTAAGGGGTCAGACATTCATTGTTTTTTAATACAGAAATTTAAGATCACAAACTGTCGTTGTCATTTTTTTTGGATTACGACTTTACTAATCTGCACTTATGTTCATATCTCGTCGATATTGTGGCAGAAAGCGATATTCTATGAAACTTTTACGTAATTTTAATGTTATTTGTCGCCTGCTGTGGCCCAGTTGGTTAGAGCTTGCTCCACCGATTGCGCAGGTCTGGGTTCGATTCCCGATAAGATCGCAGTAAATTTGAGAATTATTCAATTCAAAGTTGTGATCGAAGACTGGGTGTTTGTGATGTCGATTCACATTATTTTCCTCATCTCACATCCTTCGTATCCTTTAATAACTTGGTGTAGCAATAGCGATTAGTAAACCACTAGTGCTATACTAGTCTTATCCTTCTCCCCCTACTACTCACTTAAAAAAAGTAAGGTAAGAAACAGTTCTCGTAGAAAAAACTTCTGTGTAGATACCTCTATTAGGAAGCCATATGCTCCACATTGGGAGTGAACATGGAAAGTAATAAAAAAAATGTACACACAATACCGTTCAAAGTTATTCGTGGCAAAAAACTGTAAATAACTAAACGCTTTTTGATACTTAAGATGAATTTCATGATGCGGTATATTTAATAAAATATATTTTAAGTATAAAAATAGATTTGTGTAAATTTTATGATTTTAGCCATGACTTGGTTTTTTGATTCAATGGATTCTCCTACAATAATGACATTAGAGGTGAAGTAAGCCAAATGGTATTTTAGAAAAAAATATTATAATTACAATTTTTATAAAAAAAAAGAATGTACAAACCTGAATTAGCTCAGTAGTATATACAATTCTTTGGAATATTTTCCTAATTGTTTATATGAATTGAACCTTTTTTTAAGCCACCACTGATATCAATATCAAACAAACATCACGGCAAGGCATTGCTTTGGTTGAATTATTACTCTCTGAACTGCCCATTTGCACCTGTATAACAAGCCCCCCCCTATTTTTATTTTATTTTATCCTATAAAAACAGAACAATAAGTAACTTAAGATAAATCTTCATATTTTAGTATAATTTTATTTTGTGGATATTTTTTTTATACTGAGTGCAAGTTTCTCAACAGAAGTGTTTCTAAGAGAACTGCTTGTTACTCAGTGGCACAACCTCTCTTTTTCCATAGAGAGTAGAAATAAAAGGAAAGAGCTAGGGCAGGACTAGTTGTTAGCTAATCGCTCTCGGTACGACCCGTTCATAGGATAGGATGGGTAGGAGGGGGGATTTAAGACATCACATACATCCATGCCTTCGAACAGAAATTCATAAATCGATAGAAAAATCAATTTATAAAACTGTCCGTACTGGGATTCGAACCCCTGACCTCCGTAGCCGAGGCCAACAACGTTGACCACTCGACCACACAGGCTTTTTATATTAGGTACTAGTTTGGTGAATTTTAAGTCTGAACGGTTTGTGATATTTTGACGAATTGTTTTTTCAATAATACATCATTGATAGCAAGCACTAAAGCCGCATTCACCCAAAGACGTTTTTTCCTTTGCTAAATTTATTGTTAATTTGTTTGTGTCTCGACACTCCATCGTATTTTTAAAAATGTTGAAGAGTGTTTTAAAAGATAAATCATTTTGCAAGCTCTATTTGATATTGTATGGCCACATCAGTTATATTTACTATCATCGGTTGAGTTATCATATGTGGGTTTCTAGCAAACAATGATTTGCGTATTGCCAATAAAACATTCAAATTGTGGCCGGGTGTACACGCCACGTTAGGAATCACTGTAAGTGTAGACCAGGGGTTCACAAAGTGTGCCCTGAGGGCCTTTTATATCCCCGTGACTTTTTGATGTATCCCGCGAGATTTTTTTTTTAATTGTCTGCAATGAGCTTAATTTGTACGCCAACGTCTTACCCGTGAGTCGCATGCGTATTAAATACTTCGACGTTGGGGGCTAAATCAATTACGTAAGATGAAAAGAACAGTCAGCTATATCGTATCTGTTATGCGTATTTTGAACCTAGACTGCAGGATTTAGTTTAAAACAAACAATTGCTTAAATCCTATGATAATTTTTTTTTAATATAATCAATGCTTTTTAAAAATGTTTTTTGTATTCTTTAGAGGAGGGCATTAATCTATACTGATCTTACTTTACTGGATTTTTTACTGGACATGATAATTGTGTGACTATTTCTAATGAATATAATGCAATTCATACCTAAAGTATACATATTTTATTATGCTCACAGACAAACACTACAGTGTTGAGTAAAAAGCAGAGCTGTGGACTCTGAAAAATGAGCGGCTCGAAACATTAAAAAATAAATATATTTAATGATGTGTATTCAAACCACAATTGTCCATAGTGTTGACATTGCATGCTTGGCTGACTCAAGATGATCTGATGGAACACATATATACATGAGTTAAAATGAAATTATTGAAACTTTCCTTGGAGTCGGAGTCATTTTTTTATTTTAAGACTGGAGTCAGAGTCGTCTTTTTTTACACAACTCCACAGGCCTGATACGTCTGTTCTCATTTACATAAAAATAGAGCTGACGTAATATACGTCCATACTCCTCTTATGATTAAAAAAGTAAATATTAAAAAAAAGAAAGCATGGCCTGCCAATATTTATATTTTCAAAATTGTTCCTAAGACGAAAAGGTTTATGAACCCCTGGCGTAAGCAAAATAAATCGCCCTGACAAATACGATACAGTGTGTGGTATTCCAGCTTCTTGCTGCAGGAAAATTACAGATATAGTTATATTATTTATTGTGATTTTCTGAAGACATGCTGATGCTGTACTCAACAGTCAAGAAGCGTCCGAAGAATAGCTCTGCCACGGAAATGCATATCGTAGTAGGTATCACAGCAAGCAATAGTAAGTCATCCAATTTATGATACTGAGAATACGAGCAAATAAAATGAAAGCTATTACATATTTGGTTCTACGATAAATCTGAGGCATAACCGCGCCAGTAATGTCACCAGTTGTTCCGAACTATCGGTTCATATAAATAATATTTTGTTTTTTTTAATAAAATACGTTTGCTATTCATCTTTTTAATTGTAGTGCCATTGTGCGTCTTTTTTTGTACTGTTTCTTGTTTTATTTTGCGACACAATAAAGAAATTTTAATTTAAAAAAATAGAAAATAAAAACGTGCATTTTCTACAAAAATAAGCGCAAATCCCATTTGAAATCTTTCGAAAATAAGAGTTGTCAATGTAAAATGTGTTATACCAAAAAGCTTGCATACAATTAATAAAAACACAATATTCATTTGTACTTCATTCCACTTTATTTAATATGTCAGGACCGGCTTCGCTCATTATGAGCATCGTCAACTGACACACTTAAGTGCACGCCACCCAGTCTTGGGCAGTTGCTCCTAAGACACTACCAGTCCAAGAAAAAAAATGTAGATACGTTTAACGTTTGTTACGTCACTGGGTACTGCCGTAACAGTTCATCAACAGTTGGAAAGGCAGTGATGGGTGGAGGAGGGCAAGTAAGTCACTCAATTCTGTGTATTTACCGTATTACTGAGGGCATGTAGTCTTATACGAGTTTAATCGCTCTAGAGAGGACTCAAGATTATGGTTAAGTGTAAAAGAGCTAAATTTTCAAATGTATTATTGAAACATTTGTAATCTGTCATAAAAAATCTTCGTATTACATAAATTAACATTGTATACAATTCACTTTTAGAGTGTTCACTGTCAATACTTGGTGGAAAGGCATTATATTAATAAAAACACAATATTCCTTTGTACTTCATTCCACTTTATTTAATATGTCAGGACCGGCTTCGCTCATTACGAGCATTGTCAACTGACGTCAGTTGATCGATTGATTTAGTGACTATACTGGTCACACCTTTCTTATTACTTTTATTATTTAAGCACACGAGTGCATTATTAAAAATCAGTCCCGTGCAGCTCTGCTCAGGCCATGAATGTGAAGGGTAGGTTCTTTTTTTCTGTCGCAAGCATTGTGGAAGGCATCCATTAAATGTTGACTGCATATATACTACAGGTGGTGCTGAAAATACCCACTTTCCTTTTTTCTATTTAACCAGGATATTTAAAAAAAATGTTAAATTAGACTACTCGAATTATCACATTGGTGGATCCAAAAATTGTCCCAGGAGGGGGGCATTCAATTTGAAAATAAATATGATACATAAATAATACATTATTTTTATATGAGCTTAAAATAATATATCTACATAAATTTGTATCCATGTCCGCTCCCAATGTGGGGCATATGACCTCCTAATGGAGGTATCCTAACTGAAGTTTTTTCTACGAGAACTGTTTGTTACTCAGTCACTCAACCTCGTTTTTTTTCAAAGTGAGTACTAGAGACAGAAGGATAATGCTAGAACAGGATCAGTGGTTACCTAATCACTATTGCTACACCCAGTTATTAAAGTATCAGAAGGATGGGAGGAGAGAAAATAATGTGAATCGACATCACAAATACCCAGTCTTCGATTACAACTTTGAATTGAATAATTCTCAAATTCACCGTGATTTTACCGGGAATCGAACCCAGACATGCGTGATCGGTAGAGCAAGCTTTAACCAACAGTGGGCCACAGCAGGCGACAAAAATAATCAATACATAATTTAGTATGTATTCTATAAAACATAGTAGAAAAGAGCCCATTTCACAAGAAATTAGAAAAATGGAAAATAATTCTCCTCCCTCTTTGATCCGCCATTAGCTTGTCATACGCTGCGACCGGCTATATTGGTAACATTGAAATATTAATCGAAAAGTTTTACATTTGACGATTGTGTAAAGCTTTAAAAATTGCTGATCGCTAGGAAACTGTTCATCACAACTGAAGATCGTTGCTGGATGGTAGTGTTTTTTCTACCGCTTACCTGTTTCGAACTATTTTTCACCTTTTACAAAATTTACGACGCACGATTAAATATTCACGATTTTCGTTTCTGTTCGTTACCTACCGAACTGTTGCGGCCGCGTGCAAACGAGTCTCATTGCACAATGGACACGGACTTCGTGGTCCATTGGAGATTTATCTCTTATTAATATCGTTGAGTTTTCATTAATTTTTATTGGGTGCATATTTAACTTCCTCGTATTTCTTCGACCTAAATGATTTTGCTGCCAATAAAATTTGCTTTGTATGTGTTTCACGACAATATTGACTGTGAAAAGAAAAAATAACGTAACTCACACATATCTAATTTTACAGGGGGCACAAAAAACGTGTTTTAATGATATTGGGTCATATTGTGGGGTTATAATACAAATGAACTATATTGAGTTAGGTATGCAGATAGTGTAATTCAAGCGTAAAGAATCGACTGATCCTATTAGTTTTAATATAAAATGTCAACAAGACTGTTGTTTTCAATTTGGAAATCATATTTTTATGCAAATGTATAGTATTTGACTCTTCTGAAAAGTTTGAGTTTTTGAAATAGTACGTTTTGCATTATAACACTACAATTATGAAATATACACAACCTTGACTTGGAGACTTCTAAACTGGTGTTTAATTGATATAATCTAATATTAATTAAAGAAATTATCTATGAAAAACCTTTTTTTCAGTCTTTTTTCTTGGTTTAAATTTTTACAAGCTCATCTTTTTTCAAACTTAAAAGCTTAATTTAGATACTAATTTGGCGTTTGCTGCTTACATCCTTTTGATAGAACGTGTATCAAGTTGGATACATTGTGATTATCAAAAAAAACTTTTTTTTTAAAAACTGTGGGTTACGTCCTTTTTTCTTTCCACAGTCGATATATTCAGCATATTGTTTATAACGTTTGTTTTTATTGGGTCACAATTTGACGCTCAGAAAAAAATGGCTAAGAAGTATTTCATTAACCCTTAAAAAAACACAAGCTCCTGAGCTGTGTACCCGTTACACATCAGGCAAACGGGAGTGAATCATGACAATTATATAACACTACTACAGCAGTACTACATATACTTGTCATAATTCACTCCTGTTTGCCTGATGTGTAACGGATACACAGCCCAGGAGCTTGTGCTTTTTTTTGCATAGTAAGGGAAGGGTTAAAAGATTTTTTTTTCATGGTTTTGTATCTTGAATATTAATGGCTTGCAGATAGATTTATAAATCAAGACATATTATTAAATATAAACAACTACTGTATGTAATTAAATTACATATTAGTTTTCATTTATTGCAGCATTGAAATGCAATGGCAGTTTTCGCAACATAATCTTGAGAAGGTTTTACAAATACAATATTATTGTGGATGGTCATGCTAAAAGAGATAAGCTTCAATAGACCTTAGATAGTAAAGTAAAAAAAAGATTTTTTCATAATGCTTTTTATCGTAATCCTATAGAAACAACACAACGCACGAGTGATCGGAATTGGGTAACTCTGCAACGATACATTTTTTTTATTATTGTATTGCACATAATTTGAATGCGGAATAATTTATAACAGGGTGACCGGAAAACACTTTTCGCTTTATGATTTTCGGAAAATATCGTCAGATGCTGTCAGTGTGTTGCTGGATGTAACCAGGAAAATATTCTCAACTAACTAATCATGTCGGTGTCACAATGGCAGTATTGTGCGACCACCGTTAACTATTTTTTTTATATAATACTAGCCGGTTCCCAACAAGCGTTGCAATGCCACTCAAAGTGTTTTAATTGTGTTTATTAAAGTGTACGTTTTCTTTTTCTGTCTGTTAGAAGTTTGACGTTTGCTGCCGATTTTCTATGGTACGGCACACGCGCCACCTACTGTAAATTAATTGTATTATAACCTTCGCGCAAGTGCAAGCATACGTTGACAAAATGAACTCTATGGCAGAAATACAAACTGTATTTGTATAAGACCTAGTAAGTTAACAAAACTATGCCTATAACCTTCCAGGAAGTGCAAGCAAAAATGTTTTCAAAATTTTATTGCAATTGGATGAGCGGTGTGGCAGCGCATAGAGTACGAACAAACAAAAACATTCATTTTTATATATTAGATATTGGAAAATATTGTAGTTATAGGTAAGATGAAGAGTATTCACTGTTTGTATGATAGTTATAGACAAATTGGAATAATCAATGAATTATTGAGTTGCATAAATCATCCTGGACGAGCTAAAAAAAATATTCAAACTTTGCATGCACGTTATCAGCATTAAAATTATAAGGTTATATCACATTTTCTTAAACATATAATGACAATGACAAAAAAATAACAGACAATATTAGGTACAGCAGTTTTTCGTAATTTACTCAAAACTTCATCTCTTTACGTAATTACCTAGCATGCCAGCTATAATTTATTTAATTAGTTATCAATCCAATATGCAAATTGTAAAATATGTTAAAATGTTTTTTTTTATTAAACACAAAAAATATGGAATACCGTGTAGACAAAAAACTATTAAAACACATCTCAAAGGCGGACTAATTTTTTCGTCGATTTCTCGGATTAACTTCGGTCAATTGAAAGTCATTCAAATCATTTAGCATTTTAAGGCATTTAAAATTTCGACCGGCCGTTTTGGACAAAAACAAAAGTCCAGTTTTTTCGCCAGTCGTGCGACAATATGGAAATCATTTGCGAAACGGAATTTATTCTTACTGCAACGTGAATAATTTAATCGAAGTTTAATCATATCAGTGGCGTGAACCGTAATACAAAAATACAAAATCTTTTTATTAACTCCTTTCGTTCGAAAAAAAGTGCGAGAGTTAAAAACTAGAAGAATGACAGATTACAGTTAGAATACTATGTTATGTTGGCTATCTATGCCAGAGTTTCCCAAACTTATTGTGCAATGGAATACTTCAAAAATCTGGAAACGTTACCGGAACACAGCTTTTTTTATGTTGGGTAATACATAATTGTACAAATATTTAAAAATTATATATGTAATTAAAACACTTATTATTTATTAATTAATTAATTTTAGCACACGTTACATAAAAATATGATTAAACAAAGCTCTTATTGATTTAAAATCTCAGCCTGTGTCTAAAAATTTAAAGTTTTAAACATCAGTGGTGATTTACTAACACTTTGTTTTTAATATGAAATTAAAAATGTTTATATGTGTTTTAGATTATATAACCATTCCAAACTTTCACGGAACAGCTATTTAGGTCTCACGGAACATAGTTTTCGAGACCCTGATCTACGCCAATGAAAAATACTTGCATTGTTGTCCGTGGTGACACTTAATTATTGTCCAATTTTGATAGTAGAATTGGCATGAAAGAGTTCTCTTAAGAATGGATTAAAATATAATTTTGAATGGGAGCTCTAGTATCGTTTGATACGTTAGCAAACTTCACTATTGCACCCACTTAGAAACCAGCTCAACAATTGCAGCAAAGTCATTTTGTACCGGTCAACATGAATCGATGTTTTTTTGTCGCTGTTTGGGAAAGTGGTTTAGCTTTTCGATGTCATCATTCTTTTTGCCAATGCCGCGGACAAAGAGATCGACATTAAAGCATACATAACAGCACAGTTGCATAAACTTTTTAAGTATTAATGTCTCTGTTAACATCATGAATTTGTAATGAAAAAACAGAGCACAGTTAAAAAGCGCACCAATTTTGAACGAGCAAGTAAATCTTCCACATTCCCCACTCTTATACCCTATATGTGAGTAAATATAATTAAAAAAATTCTCCGACCAACAAAAATAAAGATAATTCTTAAAATTATCCACCATTCAAATCTGTAGGCATTCCGATGGTTTAATCCTTTTCGCCAGCAATGGCTTTAAACTTAGTGATACATTTTTTTTATTATTAAAATACGATGCATTCATTTACTTAGCGTTAGTTCAAGTTCATCCGTGCACTTGAACGTCTGAAGATGCCAAAAAGCAAAACCCGGGTCGTTAGTGACAAAACTTGTGTGAATGTACATAATTTGAACGATTCAAATTTTCACTATTTAGTTGAAAAAAGAGAGTCTGCTGTTTTATTTTTTATCCATGTTCCCTCCGAATGTAGAACATATAGTCTTCTAATGGAGGTACCTCAACAGAAGTTTTACGAAAGATAAGGCTAGGACAGGACTAGTGGTCGAACCCTACCCTCCATTGTACACCTTGAAAATTAATCAGTTTAAAAATGTGTCCCTCCTCTTTTATCTGATCCTTAAAATGAAGCTAAAGGAGAGAGATTAAGTCTACATATTTTCTATTCCTATTTTTTTATAAAAAAAGAAGGAATGAAAACAAAAATGCTTCCAGAAAAAAACTTTTGTTGAAGCCAGTATGCTTGACATTGAGAATATTATCCCAATAAAACCTTACACAATTTTTTTTAAATCAAATTTTTGCACTAGGAATAAATCAATTTATTTTTTAGTTACAATATATATATATAGTTTTTGGCTTTCTTTAAATAAATCTTGTCCGCTCTCGATGTGTTACAAAATAAACCAGAGTCGAATTAAGACGAAGATACCATAAGTTAGTCCTTCCAAGTGCCTCATTTTTAGAAGTAGATATCTGTAAGAGAAATATATATTTTTTAAATTAATTAACTATGTCTGTTCCACGACACAGTTTTCAACATCGTTAGCATTCAGGTTTGAATCTCATTACGAACAGCATTTTTAATAATCGATTTATCGATTTTTGTTCGAAGGTATGGATATTTGTGATGTCGAAAAAACTCCACCACACCATTTCAATCTTAAAGTAACAGAGTGTAGCGGAAGTGATTAACCAACTACTAGCACTGTCTTAGCTTTATCCTTTCTATCCATACTCTCTTAGAAAAAGAAGAGAAGTTGAGGATCTGAGTAATTTAATGAATTAATAACAACAAGCCTCTATATTCTTGATAACATTTTTTTATCCATGTCCGCTCCCAATGTGGAGCACATGGCCACCTAATGAAGGTATCTCAACAGAAGTTTTTTTTACTCAGTCGCTCAACCTCACTTTTTTCAAAAGTGAACAGTAGAGAAAGAAAGGTTAGGGGCTAGAACAAGACTAGTGGTTAGCTAATCGCTATCGCTACACCCAGTTATTTGAAGATTAGAAGGATGGAAGGAGAGGAAATAATGTGGACTTACATCACAAACATCCAGTCTTCGATCACAACTTTGAATTTAATAAATCTCAAATTCACTGTGATCTTACCGGAAATTGAACCCAGACCTGCGTGATCGGTAGAGCAAGCTCTAACCAACTGGGCTACAGCAGGCAACAATACCTTTTAAAAAGTATAATACAATAACATAATACCTTTTAAAAAGTAATTCTAAGTCAACATTTCTCAGCAATAAGCCGTTATTGATGAGTGCTCAGTATCTAGCTTAAATGCGACTGCCTGTATTATTCTATCAGTAAAGATCTGTACGCATTATGGATATAAGCGTTTATAAGTCGTTGATATAAATACACCTTCCGTTGCATGGCGGTAAGAAATAGCAGCTTGTTAAGTCATACAGTGGCCGAAGTAGATGAAGAGCGAAGAGTGGCAGGGGAGGAAAAGGGGGGGGTCGCGGTCTCAGTGGCGGCAAAAAGTGGTTTAGCTCATTGATTGATTGGTGACAAGCGACCGCGGGCCGCGGCATGCGGCTTGCAGTCAGCCTCTGCGGAATCAGGGTTCACGGGCGACTCTTCCCCGGACGTTCGTCCCGTGGTTCAAGGGTATTTTTCATTTAATATTAAAAAGCACTTTGTAGTAAAACAGGGCTGAATGATATATTATACTTAACGATGTAGCTTAACCTTTCGACTAAGTCCCAGTGGCGTCATATCGCTAATGCCGCCATTGCGCACCCTGCTATTTTTGTTATTTGTTTCGGTTTGTTTATGTTTTTTTGCCGAGCGTTGTTATTCTATCGTTGGTTGTGGTAAGGGCTTGTCAGTTTTCAAAAACCGGTTTTATGTCACGATCTATATGTCATCCTACGAACTTTTACCGGTCCGCGGATGTAAAAAGGTTGAAGAACAGTGGTGTACACAACTTCAAATCCAGTACGGATCTTTCAAAAATACAAATTTAAATTGACTCATCGATTTGCATTCGAGAGCAAGGATTTCAGCCATTTGATCCTAAAACATGGAGAACGACTAACTAATCACGTGTTCTTTCCCAGTTCTGTCCAAACAATTCATCTTTCCACCGTAACAGAGTGGTTAACTGATAGAATAACAATCAAATATCTTAGAAAAACTTTTGTTGAACAAGCTTTTAATCTTAATCAGATTTATCTCATAGCTCATAGCCCCTTATTCGTATCGGATAAAAGATGGATTTATTTATTTTGGAAAATAGTAACATTAGACACCAATCAATAAATTAATTCAAAAATACATTTTTGACGGTGGCTGATTGGGATTCGAACCCATGTTCCCGTAACCGAATAGAAAGAACAACCAAAAGCGGCCAACTCGACTTCTGTACCAGAATTATAGATATATAGATGTTTCATTACAGACAATATAGAAATATATCTTAGAATGTTACATGTTTTTTATCAACAAGTCAGAATTCAAAGAATAAGGAGTTCTAGTAAAAGGTTCACGTGTTTCCATCGAGTTATTCAAAGTCAGTTTGGGACTAAGGCTACTAATAGTAAACTCAACAAGATAAATATCACATTACGAAACCGATTAAGCAGTATTTTTTTTACTGAAAACACACAATTAGTATTCAAATTTGAACTATTTTGATGTTGTACTCTTCTATAAATTTTATCGATAACGACCCAGGTTTCGCATTTCGGCATCTTCTGATTTTTTCAAGTGCACGAATGATAAAACTAGAAGATGCTGAAAGGTGAAACCCGGGTCGTTATCTAAAAAAAATATGGAAGAGTACATAATCAAAATAATTTAAATTTGATATTAAAGTTCTATCAAGCACCTTCAGTCGAACTTCTAAGCAATCAGTATTCGTAAAGAGTTATATAAATTTATTTTCTTATTTCATGCATTTAGTTGAGAGATATTTATAAATACAGTAAGTTCTACGTTAGAATCAAAGTGACAAAGAATACCGAAAAAAAAACTCGATGTGTACTTACACTAAAAATCAAAATATTACGGAAAATGAGAGCAAGGTTCGTAATATCGACATAGCTTAAATTAGCTTATTAGATAACCTCGTTTTTGGCTGCAAAATATTAATTCTACCACTTGTCTGCGATTGTAACAAATATCCACACCGTGGGGACGATCGGAGAGACATCAATGCGCAAATCGAAACCCCTCAAAGACACTCTCAAGAGGAGCCGAAGTCTTGAATTGACGGAGGGAACAAATTACCATGAGCCAAATATTTTTCTAAAATTATAACCAACTGCTCGACGGTCAACCATGTCATGTCATTATTTTTAACAAGCCTTGCCGTGTTTTTGTGAGTACCCTTCGTTTATCAAATTGACAGATTTTTTAATCTTCAATGTTATCAGAATGAATTGCAAATATGTACAATCATAGCTTCGAAGCTATGTATAGCCATAGCCAAGTAGTAAAAGGTTTAATATATGTGTCTGAGTTCAAATCCATGCACGGTTAATAACAATTCGTTTGATTTATCATTTGAGGTCTTTGTCATGTTTTTTTTTACCATGTCTGCTCCCAATGTGGAGTATATGGACTCCTAATGGCGTTTGTCTCAACAGAAATGTCTCTACGAAAACTGCTTGTTACTCAGTTGCTCAACCTTTCTTTTCCCAATGAGAGTAGGAATAGAAGAATAGGGCTAGGACAGGACTAGTGGTTAGCTAATCGCTCTCGATACGCCCCGCCCCGTTCATAGGATGGGATGAGTTGGAAGGGGGAATTCAAGACATCACATACATCCATGACTATGAACAGAAATTCATAAATCGATTGGAAAATCAATTTATAGAACTGTCTTTACTGGGATTCGAACCCGTAACCTCCGTAACCCAAGCCAAAGACGTTGACCACACAGGCGGATTTGTCATGTAATGGTTTGTAATGTCTTTTCTCCACAAAGTGATCTCGAATAACTTTTAATCAATTTTATCTCATGTGATGTTAAAAAAAATTTGATCAAAATATCAGGCGAATTGACAATAACATAATATAATAAATGTGTTTTTTGTTTTGACATATATATTTTAGTAATTTTAATGACTAAAATGGCTTTAATTTTACAGTGACATCCGGGAACTCAATTACGTTTTCTTTACACGAAAAGAATCCGAAAATTCAAAGTACAACAATTTACAAAATATTTGTTAGAATATTTAACTTAATAATGAATATAACCTACTCATCTAGTTGTATCGATATACGTGTATTATGAATCTCTACGAAAAAAACCGCTCTGAACGAATGATCAGCATTTAATTGAGATTCTCCATTGTGTGTGTATATGATCCACATTGCGCGGGGATGTGGTTGAAATATATCATTAAAATAATGTGAAATTTCTCACAAATATCTTGAATTACACAGATGACATATTGGTTTATTTTCTTCTATTTTTTCGAAGAGGAAAGCTATTTTATTTATAAAAATGAAACCTTTGTACACACAGACACTTTTTTATGAATTGCATATGTTTTTTTAACTGAGTTCCTTTATTTGACGAAAATTTGATGGTAGTATTTATGCTTAATTTCATGGTTAAAAAGGCAAGCAAGCTAGGTAAAAAAGAATCATCACACTTCAAACAATACAATTACATAATAGATAGTAAACAATCATTATAAAAAGGCCTAATTGGTCAGCAAAAACCATCGGTAAACAATTGATCAGAAACGACCGAGAGTTAAATTGTTTTAAATGAATAAATACAATAAAAAAAACTAGTTTGGTACCCTATTTAAATATTGCTACGAATTAGAGCGTGGTTTTGCGCCTCATCGCACTTCAGAATCGCTGTGAATATTTTTTTTTTCACGTAGGCATTCTTTCGCCAAGATATTTTACAAACTGCCGCACGGGGTGCAGCGGAACCTTTTCGTTTGTAAAAAGCTCTGGATCTTCTTTTTTGAATGATGAATTTTATTGATTTTTTACAAAGCTTATTAAATCATTAAGCCCTGTAGACAAACGATCAACGTTTCTCAAATAGCTTACTTACTATTAGTCATTTCTTAGTCACACAATTTTAGAGGATATAGTAGAAAATAGTATTTTACCACAGTGTTGTATTAAAGAAAAATGTACTGTTTAAGTTGCATAATGCCAAAGCTGACTGTTTTATAGTTTTTGTGACAGCCACATACGATAATGTTATATTTTATATATAACTAGCCAGTTCCCGGCTGTTTGACGTTTGAAGTTTTGCTGCTGATTGTCTGTGGTACGACACCTACTGTATGTTAATTTTACTAAAACTTCGCGCAAGTGCAAGCATACGTTGTCAAAATGAACTGTATGCCAGACATACAAACATTGATTTTTATATATAAGACCTACTGTACGTTAATTTTACTATGCCTATAACCAGTGGCGACCGTTCGATGTGCCATTGAATCCCTTGCACCCCTTGTATATGCAGGGGCGGTTATATTTCATGAAGTAATATTCAAACATAACACTTATACCATTCACTCATTTTAAATTCTTCATGTATTTATTGTTTCAACATACAGCCAACGTTACAACAGGATTTCCTAAAATATGTGTAATATTATTAAAATGTTGCATACATAAAAAAACTTATTTTTTTTAGTTCAAATTTAAGACCAGCCGCTCTATAAGTCTTGTAAACGATTGGGTTAATGCAGCGGTTTCCAACCTATATGCTACTGCGCCTCCCTAAAATAAAAATAAAATTGCCGCGCCTCCCCTACTTTTTATATTTTTAATAAATATAGTAATACAGACACATTTTAAATAATAATAATTTTATTAAAAAAAAGTACTAAAAACCATTATTAATAGAACAATAACAAAAGCATAACATATAATATAAGAACATGCAGTGCTTTTTTTGAAAAAAAAAAGATGTTTTTTTTTTTTTTGTTAAGGCACCATTTTTAAATTTTCCGCCCCGTATATTTTTTTTAATAGGAATTAAAAGTACAGTAAGTACATATGTATTAAAAACTTAAGAAAACTAAAAATAAACATTCATACACTGAATTATTACCGTACGTTACGATATGAAGTTTTATTTATATGAAGAAATTATCGTATGAAAATTGTTTTTTTTTATTAAAAAGTTTTGGGCGCCTACCAGGTTGGAAACCACTGGGTTTATGTATAAATCATCAAAAGAAGACAAATTAGCTGTCAATCAGTTCTCTTAAATTCGAACACTGATTATATAACAATACAACATATTATTCGATTGAAGAATGAATGATGTTGGTTGATTGACAGTTATTAACTTTCTTTGAATTTTTTAAAAAGTCGGTTTAATCAATGGTCATTTTTGACAAAAAAAATGAGAAGAAAACTACGGCATCAGTGAGTGCTCCACCCTTATCTGTATAAGGGAATGCAATATTGAGCGAGCGGCTTGGTCAGCATCAAAGGGGTCTTGAATTCAAATGAGACCCCATTCGAGCGGCATGCAGTCGATCATTTAAATATCATTGCAACTCATATTTGGAATTTTTGCATAACAATCGTCCGTCCAACCAAGCTGCTGCCTGCTCACTCCTATCAGAACGGAAAGAGAAGAATGATCATTTAAAACAGTGGCGTACAAATCTGCAGGATCTTTGTCTTAAATATTTTTTATAAATTAATTCATACGATTGCTAAAAAGTTGCCGCATGTGTGGTCGAGTGATCAACGTCTTTGGCTACCGCTACGGAGGTCACGGGCTCGTATCCCAGTACGGACAGTTTTATAAATTTATTTTTCAATCGATTTATGAATTTTCTGTTCAAAGGATGGATGTATGTGATGTCTTGAATTCCCCCTCCCACCCATCCTATCCTATGAACGAGCGTATCGAGAGCGATAAGTTAACCACTAATTCTGCCCTAGCCCTTTCCTTATATTCCTACTCTCTTTGGAAAAGAGAGGTTGAGCAACTGAGTAACAAGCAGTTCTCGTAGAAACACTTCTGTTGAGATAAACTCCATTAGGAGTCCAGTAATGGCTCAACAGAAATGTTTCTACGAGAACTGCTTGTTACTCAGTTGCTCAAGCTATTTTTTTTCAAAAACAGTAAGAATAGAAGGATAAGGCTAGAACAGGACTAGTGGTTGACTAATGGGCAATGGCTATTGCTGCACTTAGTTATTAAAGGATCAGAAGAATGGTAAGTGAAGAAATTATGTGAATTGACATCACAAACACCCAGTCTTCGATCGCAACTTTGAATTATTTTAGAAGAGAGATTCTCGTGTAAAATAAATTTAATAGAGGGAAGCCGCTAGACTTTTTTTATATGTAATGTTGTTTATACATAATTTATTTCCATCAAGGTTTAAATAAACTCCGATGTAACGCCACTGCCCAACTATAAGAGAGAGAATAGTCCAGCGAATCGTTGGCACAATGACCAGTCGGTTTTTTGTGAGGAATCCTGGAAGCGAGCATGTTTCTACAGCAAGCGAGTTATGATGATCAGCTTTGAGAAACCAGCGACCAGTGACTACAGTGGCAAGTAGCGGGTGCTTTAAGCCTTTATCAGCAATGAATTACAAAAAAAAAACTTTTAAAGAAATTTTGTGAAAGTAAATATTTTAAAGTATTGTGTAGCAAAAGAATTGTGTAATTTAGTTGAAAGCTTATCCGCTACCACGATATTACTAGATTTATATTTCTGACGATAGCTAAGTGCCGAAATAGATAAGTCTTCATGAATTCACGGTAACAATATATTTTTTTGGAAATCAAGAAATATTTTTATGATAATCATAAAAGAAATATGTGTGTTTTTTATATTTGCCATTATACTTTTCCATACGGAAAAACGTATTATATTTGATGTACAAAATATAATAGGTAAACTTAACAGCATTTTACAATAATTTTAGGCATTTTTAAATTAATTCTCCATATGGTTGACAGTAATTCACCATCAAGAATTAAGAATTTTAAAACCATATACGTTCCCAACGCGTAGCATATGGACTCTTATGTTTTTAGTTCTAGGTTTAGTTAGAAGTTTTCAGTAGTACATTTTTTAATCCATGTCAGATCTCAATGTGGAACATATGGCCTCCTAATGGAGATATCTCTACAGAAGTTTTTTTACGAGAACTGTTTGTTACTCATTCCCTCAACCTCTCTTTTTCAAAGACAGTAGTAGGAGAAGAAAGATAAGGCTAGGTCAGCAGGACAAGTGGTTAACTACTCATTCTCGTTGTTAAAAGATCGGAAATGGTGGGAGGGATTTTTCAGGCAATACAAACACCCATGTCTTCGAACAAAAATCGATAACTCGATCGAAAAAATGCTGTTCGTACTGGGACTCGAACCCGTTAGGTCTGGCACGGAAGCCCACAACGCTAACCGCTGCGCAATAAAACCCGACTTAAGTACATCACCAATGTGTCGAAAAATGTTTTTTTTACAGAGAAGAAAACATTCAGTAAAAAGCATTCACACACAATATCTAAAATATCAAAAATTGACATCGACTAAGCTAGGATTGAACCCAGAATCAGTCTAACACTGAGGCCAAAATTTATTTATTGTTTCGCTAAAAACATCTGGGACGTAATCAGGGGTGGGCCGGAGGGGGCACGGAGGGGCTCGCGCGAGCCCCTTGTTAAAGTAAAAAAATATTCTCAGATCAAACAGCAATTGTTGTAGATGGTTTATATGTATTATGAAACAAAATACCTAGTTTTAGTTGCATTTGGAAATTTCTCGTTAAATACATTAATTTCGGGTGCATACTAAAAGATATCATGAGTTTTTTAAAATTTATTCAGCAGTATATTTTTACATAATACAAGCATATTAGGTAACATTCGATTGACTTCATAATCATTGCGAATCATCCTAAAAGAGTGATAAAAAAATCCGCATCTTATTTGGAACACCTCGAATATCTCTCAGGTTAACCGAGCCCCTTGTTAACATTTTGGCAGCCCACCGCTGGACGTAATGATGTCTAAATATATTTCTCTGAGATTATACGGTTAACAAACGCTGATTGTATTGGAGTATCACTTCCAAATATCACGATAAGACTGTCAATTATTGTGCCTTATTTTTTAGATGTTATCGAGCCATGCCGATTTTAATGAGGTTTTATGTAAGACATTTTGTATTGAGTGACAAAGAACAAAGTCATTACGTTTTTCGAAGGTTCCTGATGTTCTTAACTTTTGGGGTCGTCAAGATATAAGGCTAAAGCAGTTGTGGGTTGGCATGGATTTGGAAGAGCTCGCACGAGCCCTTTGTTTAATTTTAGTTAGATTAGAGAAAAAACAATATTTTCAGATCACACCAATACCCAACTAAGTACAACTTTTTAACATGGCATTGGAGAAAAAAAGACTAGTACGTAATACTGCATCAATCTGTTACCATCAAAAGTAAATAAATATATATTTTAGCTATTGATATTAACTATTTGACGTTATATGTCGTATTTTTATATAATACTAGTCGGATACCGGCAAGCGTTGCATTGCCACTTACAGAAAGAAAGTGTTTTAATTGTGTTTACTAAAGTGCATATCTTCTTTTTCTGTATATTTGACGATTGACATTTGCTGCCGATTTTATATGGTACGACACACACGCCACCTACTGTAGTTTAATTTTACTACGCCTAGAACTTTCGCGCAAGTTGCATGAACGGTATGGCAGACATACAAACATTGATTTTTATATATAAGGCCTACTGTTTTTTTAAATTTTAATATGCCTTTAACTTTCATGGAAGTGCAAGCAAAAAGTTTGTCAAAGTTTTATTGGAATCGGTTCAGCGGTTTGGCAGCCCAGAGAGTACGAACAAACAAGCATTCATTTTTATATATTACATGAGTACTAAATTCACTTTTATTCGATTTTTTAAATAATTTATGTATTTATTTGTTAAATAAACATTAAAAAAATTAGCCCTTTACCTGGAACACCGCGATGATAATACCGCTCTGGCGGTGTTATTTGTAACTAACCCTAACGTCATTTGATAGTATAAGCATATTGATAATTAACTAGTATTGTCTTTGTAATTAACTACAATGTCTATATACCTTGCAAAAACAAAAACAAAAAACTGTATCCCGTGGTAAAAATAAACTGTGATAATTCCGGAATCAATTTTGTTTTGTTCAATAGGCAATTCATTGCTAACTGCATTCGATAAACATAAATATAAATTAAGATGCAAAACGAAAACAGTATTGGAATACATTTTTTGTTTCATTGGCAGTTAAGTTTATCAAATAAACTTAAAACAAATAAAGAAATTGAATAAATCAACCTTGTACGATATTCAAATCGAAAATTTTATTATAAAAAATAGCCCTGAAATAAAAAAAATATAGAATAATTGTTCTAAACAAATTAACTGCACCTAAAAAATAACCTTCATCTAAAAAGTATCTTTTGCGGTCGAATTTCATAATTATTCAATTAATAAAATTGGTTTAAATATCGTGATTAAATAGCCAAAGGTAATCTGATTGTTTTGGCATTTTTTACAATCTGTTTTTTCAGCAGCTTAAAAAATAATATATTTTTTTCAAACTACTTTAATCAATTCGAGTAACCATTTTTATATTTCCGTGGTCGGACAGAAAAATGTCTTATATTATTATTACTTTTAATGCAAGCATTATCGAGTAGATAATTTGTAATCTTTGTTATGATGCAGATTTTTTTTATCGCAATTAATTGTTTTTTTTTAAGTTCCCATTCATCACCCTTTTACCATTCGATATGTAAAATTAAATAGTAGAGACTCAAATTACTATCACAATCTCTAGTAAACTAATTAAAGATAACGATTATGTAAACTAAAATATTTCAGATTTATAGGACCGTGTCAAAAAGAGCATGCGATAACAATATAAGTCAATTATAAAATTTACAATGCGTTAAATCAACTTAGGTTTAATTGCACCGCTTAATAGTTGAGTACTTAGTTTTAATATTTCTACTTCAACTACATTGTAATAATATAATTGGCTCTTGTCAGCAATGCGTTTCATTTGCAACATATTTGCTTTAAATGTCTGGCAATAAATTCAATTTACATAATTGCTGAAAAGCGCATAAATTATTAATTAATAGGACTTTTTTATTCCATCAAGTTCTTTGCGGTATGTTTTTTGAGATATTCAAGATATTATTGTTGAAATACAGTTAAAACTTTTATGAATTTAATATAAAATAACTAAGATTATTCCACGTATTGTGCTACAAACTGTGACATGTGTTGCGTTTCTTTCAGAGGCATCCTCAGACAATCTTACTTTCATAAATTTTATTTTCCAACGGTTTAACTCTACCATTTCTTAACGTTAATGTCATTTGTATTACCATTATTTTTTGTTTGTTTTTTTTATCATCCCCTTCTTTCATTTTTATTTTTATAATATATCAGAATAGTAAAATTAAAATCATTCGTACTTAAACAAGCATTTGTAAAATTAAGATTGTCTCAGGATGCTTCTGAAAGAGGCAAAACACGTGTCACAGTTTGTAGCACAATACGTGGAATAATCTAAGTTATTTTTATTGTCGCCTGCTTTGGCCCAGATGGTTAGAGCTTGCTCTACTGATCACGCAGGTCTGGGTTCGATACCCGGTAAGATCACAGTGAATTATTCAATTCAAAGTTGTGATCGAAGACTGGGTGTTTGTGATGTCAATTCACATAATTTTCTCTCCTCCCATCCTTCTGATTCCTTGAATAACTGGGTGTAGCACTATCGATTAGTCAACCACTAGTCCTGTTCTAGCCTAATCCTTCTTTCCCTGATACTCACTTTGAAAAAAAGTGAGTTTGAGCAACTGAGTAACAAACAGTTCTCGTAGAAAAAAACTTCTGTTGAGATACCTCTA
Source organism: Himalopsyche anomala (assembly GCA_031772345.1). Taxonomy (NCBI): domain Eukaryota; kingdom Metazoa; phylum Arthropoda; class Insecta; order Trichoptera; family Rhyacophilidae; genus Himalopsyche; species Himalopsyche anomala. The sequence goes on from CM062828.1 coordinate 26,263,060, forward strand.
TTAGGAGGTCATATGCTCCACATATGCGCACATATCAAATTTTACAGGAGGCGCAAAAAACGTGTTTTGATGATTTTGGGCCATATGCAAATTATGAATTATACACAACATTGAAGTGCACGGAGACTTCTAAACTAGCGTTTAATAGACATAACCTAATATTAATTAAAGTTTTTTTTTACCGTGTCCGCTCCCAATATGGAGCATATGGACTCCTAATGGAGTTTATCTCAACAGAAAATATTTATACGAGAACTGCTTGTTACTCAGTTACTCAACTTCTCTTTTTTTCAAAGAGAGTAGGAATAGAAGGAAAGAGCTAGGACAGGATTAGTGGTTAGCTAATCGTTCTCGCACCGTTCACAGGATAGGATGGGTGGGAGGGAGGAATTCAAGACATCACATACATCCATGCCTTTGAACAGAAATTCATAAATCAATTGAAAAATCAATTTATAAAACTGCCCGTACTGGGATTCGAACCCGTGCCCTCCGTAGCGGTAGCCAACGATGTTGACCACTCGACCACACAGGAAGAAATTGTCTAGGTTAAACCTTGTCTTTTTTCTAGGTTTTAACTTTTTGCAAGGTTATTTTTTTCAAACTTAAAAGCTAAATTTAGATACCAATTCGGCATTTTCAGCTTCCATCCTTTTGATAGAACGTGTGTCAAGTTGTATACATTGTGTTTATCGAAAAAAAGCTGCATTAGGAAAACTGAGGGTTACGTCCTTTTTCCTTTCCACAGTCGATATGAAATAACAACAAACCGGTATTTACATATTCGTCCAGTATTGCAATCTGTAAACCGGCACAAACTTTTTCCATAATATGCGTTTTGTCGTAAGTTTCAATACAATTTTTCTTTTTACAGAATCTATATGTATTGAACTTGATGCCTCTTTAAAGCTGGGTCTTTGCTTTACCACCAAGCTAGATAAAATAATAATACGTATACAATATTGTAATAAAATTAATTCAATAATTTCCTTGAGAACAAGCAACGTTCATCGATCCGTATGAGAAAAAATGGCATATTGTTGCAGTCTTCGCGGTGGCCGACAGAATCTTTAGCATAAAAATGCCGTCTCATGATTTATGAAGAACCATTCCTCGGTGAGTTGGTTGTTCTGTGAGATCGTTTTTAATTACTGTACGAATGCCTCATCGCCGTATCGATTCAGCGCCATTATATTAATAATTCGATTTCTTTAGATAACATTTGTATTGACGCATCCTTGGCAGCGGCAGAGCTGAACTCGGTCTAATGCCAGTAAATCTACAACATTTTTGTAACTCGAACGAAGGATTACCAGTCTAATCTTTTCATTGAATCACGAGATATCCGATTTATAATTTTTTCAATCCAGATTTTATAAAATATAAGTATTTTCATTGAATTTTTAATGTTGTAAACAAACTTTTTATACATTTTTTGATTATTATAATTAGACCATGAGTATTAATTATTCAACTTTAAGGGTGTTCACTGTCAATACTTAGTGGAAAGGCATTATTTTTATTTTGTTATCTTTATTTCAATTTGTTTGTGTATAGAAAGCACTGTAAAATTATATTTCTTATCAGTTGAGCCATGAGCGAAAACGGTCCCGATCTTGATAAATAAAAAGTGGAAATAAGTTCATAGAAATATTTTGTTTTTATTAATTAAACAAAATTGTAATCACTGATTGAGTATTTATTTTTTACCCATGCCCGCCTCCTTATGGAGGTATCTCTAGTCTCTACAGAAGTTTTTTTACGAAAACTGTTTGTTACTCGGTCGCTCAATCTCTCTTTTTCAGTAGAGAGTAGAAGACCTCTTAGCAATGCATCAAAAATCAATTAAGTATGAATTATCATTAACCAAGTAAAACGAGTGTTTATAATAAATAAATAAATGCATTGCAAATGCAAATAAATAGATGCATTGCTAAGAGGTCTTTAACTTTTTATTTATAGTTTATTTTTCTTGTATTTTGCCACAATTTATTTGCTTAGTTGTAATACCAATTGTTTGTCATACCTTGTTTTTCTTACTTATCTTTTGTATAAATATCACTGTTTCATTGTATTTCTTATCAGTTGACAATGCTCACCATGAGCGAAACTCGTCCTGATCCAATAGTTTTTATGTGGAAAAAGTACTAAAAATGTTTTAATATTTTTATTTTATGATTATTAGTTTTTATTTGAGTAAAGTAAACGTAGCTGATCGGTAAAATGTGTTTAAATTATGTCTAGATTCAACTCTGACATTTTCTTGCATTACGCACCTGCGTAGGTTTCCATATTGAAAAATTCTTTTTTTTATCAGTTGTCAACCTTGTGCGTTGCAATATTTTATTATTTGATATGCATGCGATGAATATACAATCATTTTTTTCAACTACATACAATGTGGAGATTATACATAAATTCTAATCAGCTTGATAATGTCAATGATAAAATAATGATTTAACACCAATACAGGTTGTATGTTTCAAGGAAGAATCATAATTTTTCCATACAAGGATTTAAATTGAATACATAATTCAGCGGACATATTTCAGTATGTCTGAGAAAAATGTGACACAATTATAATTGTCAGCTTAAATCATATTTAAGTGACAATAATTATATTTTCAAATAGACTATAAAATTATGTGAAGTAATAATGTTGTTGTAAATGTAACATGACATATAAGATTGTTAAAATAAAAAATATGCAAAAATATAAAATGCAATTTGCAACTCTTGCTTTTTTTTAACCATGTCCGCTCCCGATGTGGAGCATATGGATTCCTAATGGAGTTTATCTTAACAGAAGTGTTTCTACAATAACTGCTTAGTACTCAGTTGCTCAACCTCTCTTTTTTCCAAAAAGAGTAGGTATAGAAGGATAGGGCTAGAACAGGACTAGTGGTTAGCTAATCGCTCTAAATACGCCCCGTTCATAGGATAGGATGGGTGGGAGGGGTGAATTCAAGACATCACATACATCCATGCCTTCGAACAGAAATTCATAAATCGATTGAAAAATCAATTTATAAAACTGTCCGTACTGGGATTCGAACCCGTGACCTCCGTAACCGAAGCCAACGACTTTGACCACTCAACCAAACAGGCATCTGACAAAGGCTTCGAGTATAAATGTTTCAGTAAAATTTTGGGCCGAGGTGGTTTGATTCCCAAAAGTTTGGTAAGTCATGGATCTTGGAAATAAGTTGGAGCTGGCTCGGTGACGTGCTTTCAGTGCTTCCTGAAAGTATCCTATGAAGTATGAAGAAATCTGGTGTGTCATGAACGAAAATAAAGCGATTGTCGCGTGAAAGCGAATCTTTGAGACGTGGTGGCTATATGATTAGCGTGGTGATTTATTTTTTCCTCCAAACCGGAACACTTAAAAAAATCACTTTTAGGGTGTTCACTGTCAATACTTGGTGGAAAGGCATTATATTAGTAAAAACACAATATTTCTTTGTACTTCATTCCACTATTGTTGAATTATATTTCTTATCAGTTGACGATGCTCGTAATGAGCGAAACCGGTCCTGACATATTAAATAAAGTGGAATGAAGTAGAAAAAAATATTGTGTTTTTACTAACCTAAAAAAATGGTTATTTTAAGCGTCGTTTTAAGTGTTTCACACTTTCATTCAATACAATTAACTAGATAGTAATGTTTTTTCATGTCGTATTAAATATATTACATAAAAATAAATACAAAATTTACATTGAAATGTATTGTTTACTGCGTGCGCACGCCCACACCTTCATCTAATAGTCTAGATTCTACCGCCAGGATTTCGATTTTGCGCGTTTTTTTTTTTAATTGTTACTAAGCACTTTATCTTTTCGAAAACGGGACATTGAAGCTGTGTTCGGTGACACCGGGACACGCCGTCTAAAAAGGAGACTCCTGGTCTCATTATATATCGACTGTGGAAAGGAAAAAATATGTAGCCCACACATAGCAAATTTTACAGGAAGCACAAAAAACGTGTTTTGATAATTTTCGGCCATATGCAAATTATGAAACAAACACAACCTTGAAGTGCACAGAGACTTCTAAGCTGGCATTTAATTGACATAATCTTATCGCCCGCTTTGATCTAGTTGGCTAGAGCTTGCTCTACCGATCAGGTGGGTCTGGGTTCGATTCCCGGAAAGGTAGTATCAAATTGGATTTTTTCAATTTTTATTTGAGATCTAAGACATGGGTGTTTGTGAAGTTAATTCTCATTGAGTTAATCTCATGTGACTTTCAAAAATTTTCATCGAGTATATCTCGTATGATGTTTCAACTTCAAAAATATTTGACGCATTGTGTAACGCTGGAGGGGACACCCGGGTGTCCCCTCCATGTAACGCTCGCCGTTCTAACTCAGGTTCAATAAAACGTTCTTGTTGGGTTGACTTCTGACTCTGAAGTAGTCACTTTCTTTATTGATTTTCCCAATTATTTATACTAATTTCTTAAATGCTACGTTAACAAAATTCTATATTTTAATTCTATTGTGTTTTCATAATTCGAGGTTTCGTCATTAACAATAGTTCTCATGTTGCATCTATCGATACTCAATATTGTCCACACAGCATAACTTGTACTTTACATGTTACCCGTGCAGTCATGCTGACTGTGTGTTTTGCCAAATATTGCATATTGATACATTCTTTCATATATAAGTTATTTATATACATGATATATATATATATGGCCATCGTCACAATTGGCGTAAGCTATAATCTCAAATATATTTTTTTATAAATAAAAAAAAAAATATATTAATTTAAGAAATCGTCTAGGAGAAACTTTTTTCAGTCTCTTTTCTTGGTTTCAATTTTCATATGCTCAAATTTTTTTAAACTTAAAAGATAAATTTAGATACTAATTTAGCATTTGCAGCTTACATCCTTTTGATAGAACGTGTATCAAGTTTGATACATTGTAGTTATCGAAAAAAACTGTTTTGAAAAAACTGTGTCGATATGATACACATAAAAAGGAAATATGGTCAAGGAATAAGTTCTCGGCAGAATAACGGCTAACCATTTTAAACTAATTCTTCGTTTCACCATATTCTTTCAACGCGTATGATAAACGAATCTAAAACATTCTGCAGTTATTTTGTTAGTGTTCCCATTAGATAGAAAGTCGGTTGCACCTGTTATACAAAAGTATATGTGATTTTCTCCTGTTATTAATCATATTCTACAACATTAACAAAAACACTAGCCATAGAAACGCTAATGTATCAAAATGACTTCTATCCTATAAGAATAAGAAATATAACATAAAGGGGGGGGGGGAATAAATTTCGGGGGGATACATTCGCAATAATAGAGCAGATGTGGTCAAAGGTGGGATGGAAAGACGAATGTTAACAGGGCATTCATAAAATTTAGATACCTGCAAGCGAATTCATTACTAGACTTGCTTTAATATAACACATTTGTTTGTACTTAACACACAATTTATAAATAGTTTTATACCCACTTAGAAAGTATGTAAATAAATTGGTTTGTAGTTATGAAAAAAAATACAGATTAGTACCGCAACATTTTTTTTAGTAATTAAAATAAAAATAATAAAAGATTTTCAGTACTTTTCCCACATAAAATTTATTTGATCAGGACCGGTTTCGCTCATCGCGAGCATTATCAACTGATAAGAAAAATATATAAACAGTGCTATTTATACAAGTTAAATTGAAATAAAAGGTGTAAGCAACTACTAACAATGAAAAGAATTTACAAATTACATTATAATTACACAAAATTAAAATGCTTAACACCTATAACATACAATGTTAACAGTTTTCTTTAACACTCGCGGCTCGGAGACTAGAAAAATACCTCTCTTCCGATGGGGGTCGTTTAGGAACCCCAGTGGTTTCCTCATTATTGGCCTTATTCTTATGAATTTCAAAAAAAAAAGTCTAAGGGCCTTAAAATATCTCTCTGCATCATTCCCCATACATTTTTTTTTTAAATCCGTGTTTTTTTTTAATTAATAATCATATTTTAAGTTGCGCGTAAAAAAGACGTCATTCCAGCACACATATGAAATTCCAACTGACGAGATTTAGCAAATGCTATTTTACGAGCGACCGCTTATCTCTCTGTTATCTGTAATGCTTATCGCGCCTTCTCATGTTGCCAGAACTTATATAAAATGAGGCATCGATGTAAGTAAGATATTGTGTTTTTTTTTGAGAATAGTATTCGAGGATACATAAATTATTATCTTTAACTTCGTACACATTAAACCCTTTTTTTGTTCTACTTTGAGGATCTTTTTTATTTGGTTGAATTTTTTTCTGTTTTATTTAATAGAGACGGAACCAGCGATCGAACGTTATACCCGTCATAATTAATGAACATTGGGAATTTAATTTGTGTTCACCCGGTGTTGGTAGATACACACAATCAGGTAGGGTTGGAGTGAGGTGGAACCGTCCACCGGGGGGAGGGTAATAATTCACACTTAGTGCGCTGTTATAATGAGCACGGCGTGCCAAAATAATTGGATCACGTATATAACTCATTATTATCGGACGTCTCCACCCCGCTGGCTATCTCTTGGCCCCGCCGCCCGCCGCCACCCACCGGCGCTCCCGCAATACATCTCGTCATGTGGATAGTTGGACGTATCGCGAATGGTGGCGTGACCGGGAACTAAGAAAACCTCAATTTTCTGACGATGACTTGAAAAAGACGAAATGTTTTAAATGAAATTTTGTTTTATGTTTAAAAATGACTTAGTGATATCATACAAGTTGTCTCTGTAGTAATTTATAAGAACAGTCAACCCTCATATGTAAAGCACCGATCTCAGGACCACGCTATAGAAACCAACCCTATAGGACTCTAGGACAGTGTTCTTCAACCTATTGTCCACGGACCGTCACCGGTCCGCAAGAGTTTATTACCAGTCCGTGAATAGTCGTAAGTTGAGAACTGACTGTGCGTTAATATGTGTATCTGGTTGACGCCGGTCCGCGGATGTAAAAAGGTTGAAGACCACTGCTTTTTAAGGTTAGGTTTTTTTCCACAAAATTTTAAGGTTAGGTTTTTTTAGTATATTTTATAAATTGCACGAAATTAATAAACTTATATTCATTATTAATTTAAATGACTAGCTTTGTTTTAGTGTAGTAATTTTAGCATGTTACTACTCTAGTTTTTTTTGCGATATTTTGCGGACCATAATGAGTTATTTTAATATTTACATATTTACAAAATATGTAATTCAAATTTTTTAAATTTAGCGTTTTGTTGAAAACGTCACTCTACGAAGGAGCGTTATATGAGGCACACGTTATAGAAAATCACTTAAAGCATACAGCAGAGAACAGAGTTTACTATACTGCGAGAAATCTGATTGATGTTTTCTACAATGCAGTTATTTATTTTACGAAAGGCGAGACGTACAAATATAAATAATATAATCAAAGGCAGTCATTATTATTATCAGGTATTTGGATGTGGTACATGAAAACTAGGTCTCAAAATAAATAAACAAAATTTGAAGTTACTACATTCCCTATGGTACTCAACGTTGTACCCACCATTTTAAAACACTCTTCTCTTCATTGTTTCTGGATACATTTGAAGAAAATTCTTTATGGTTCGGCTGCAAGATTAATTTGAAGAATTTAAACAATGTAAAATAAAATTTAAAAAGCAAATCGTATTTTTACTTTACTATGTCCGCTCTCATCGTAAAACATGTGGACTCATAATGGAGTTTCTATAACAGAAATTTATATACGAGATCTATTACTTTCATAACCTCACTTTTTCAAAAAAAGTTGCCATACATGAAAAAGGCTAAGACAGAACTAGTGATTAGCTAACAACTACGCTACGCTTTGATTTTGCAATCTGGTGGGTTAGGGTGAATTATGTACATCACAGACGTCCACGACTCTAAACAGAAAGCAATTTTAAAAATAAAACTTTTTGTACTGGGCTTCGAATGCGTGAGCACCGCCAGGAAAGCCAACGACGTAAGCCACTCGACTATCAACCACACATAATAATTATCGTCGACTTAATTCTTACACCGCGTAAGTATTGTTTTTCAGAATGTCATGTCTTGGAGATTCCGCTTAAAAAGCATATCAACGCATCTATTTCATTTGTTTAATATCCAAATTTGCAAGTGGAAAAGGGTCAAAAAGCAAACAACACAATATAACGTATCTCTTCTTATATTTATCTATTGTAGTATCACGTAATTCCTCTACATTAAGTATACGTTAAAAATAATGAATATTTTTTTCAAAGTATATTTACGACTAGTAAAATATTCTACTACAAAAAAAATGTATAATAATTTGTTTCTGTACGTTTGAATATTCAGTTTTAACTGTCTTCTGAACACTTAGGGTAAACTGACTTACGCTATGTAAAAATTTATCGATGATATATAGTTCATAGTTTCACAATAATTTAAAATAAAGTTCGTATCTATATTGAGATTTCATTATCATCAGAACTCAATTATAAATTGTAGTCTAATTATAAAGAAGTGAAGTAAATCAAAATCATATTTTCAATGCATTGTTAGGATGATCGTACAGAAGCGATTGTTCCACTATTGATGGTGTTAATCGCTTTCTCTCTCTTCAAAAATGTTAGTTTTTTTTTTAAATATTTGACATTACAGCTTACGCCAATGCGTCAAATATTTTGAAGTTGAAAGATCATACGAGATATACTCGATAAGATTTTTTTGTAAGTCACATGAGATTAACTCAAGGAGAATTAACTTCACAAACACCCATGTCTTAGATCTCAAATTAAAATTGAAAAAATCCAATTTGAGATTGAGTTACCAGGAATCGAACCCAGACCCACCTGATCGGTAGAGCAAGCTCTAACCAACTAGACCACAGCGGGTGCTATCCACTTAATCAAAAATGTAGGGAATAGATGTTTAAAATGAACATTAAGAAGAAACTGTCATTTCTTTATGTGAAAAAACTGTAACAAAGTCAAAATTTATTGAATTATTTTTACTGCTATTCATTTTAATATCCAATTACAGAATGCGTGATTTCGTCATAAAAATAATGACATGATAATTTTGTTTTGATTCAAAAACGTAACTGTCTCAAATCAAAACAATAACAAAAAAAGTCGGCACAAAATAAATGTTTGTTATTACTTTGTCCTAGATTTGTGATCAATTTGAGATCGCTGATACTGTCTTTTTAAGTTTGCTTTCTAATTGCATGTAACGATAGGTTTTCATAGAGAAGAAAGGCATCCATTCCAAGCTTTAATCTTGGCGATATAATATAATATAATTGATCTTTTTCATCCATCTATCAATAGTTAATAGTGCGGAAATATTTAATCTTATACTATATTATGATTGACTTTTCAATGGTCACATAGTTATAAAACTGTTCGTCTAAGCCAGTGTCTGCCAAACTGTGTGCCGCAAGAAGTCTCAGAATGTGTCGCCTCAAAATTGCTAATTTTAAATAATGCCTATTTAGTTTGAGTGCCCCCGTGCATATATTCTGGGTTGGCGCACACTCCAAGATAACTATTCAATTAATATTTGATTGGCCCGCGGAGCCTTTGAATTTTCCGCGCAGCTAACATCTTGTCTTCGGGAGCATTGCCATATACTATACCCATGTATTCATACATATTATACATTCATAAAATAAATTAAGATATAAAATAAAGTGGAATGAAGTACAAAGGATTATTTTTATTAATACCAAGTATTGACAGTGAACACCCAAATGTAAAATAAAGAGAGTCATTTTTATGATAGAAGGGTCGGGTCGTGTTTGCAGTTATATTATTTTTTAATCCCAATATAAAAATACATTAAAATGACGAATTTAAAATACTTTTTACCATATAAGTTTATGAAGCAGGTCAATGATTTCAAAACAGTTTATTGTATGATTTTTAATTGATTCAATCATAATATTATGCTTGCGTTGTTCGCTATAGTTTTTCGCCACTAATGAAAAGTTTGAATTTTGGATATTATTGACTAATTTCAGTACTCCAATAACATTAAATTGCTATAAATTATAACCAGATGATAATGCTAGCAGTCGCTCAATACGTGTGTAGAGAGAGAGGTAGTATATGTGTGCAAATATATAGCAATTTTTCATACGGTGATTTGTAATAATAAACATTTCAGAACAATGCTTTCTTCTTGCAAACTGAAATTAAAAATGAATGGGCTTAATATGTAATTATGCTATTTTTTATTTAGAAAAATTGCTTTATCAAGTATGTTTAATGTCAATGATTCAAAAACATAAACAGTATTTTTCAGGCGAAGTATATCCATATCCGAAAACGATTCGTTGAAAAAGAACATTGTGTCATTATACTTGAAATATAGTCCTGCACTTAGTCAGAAGAAACAATTACCCAAATAATTTACATAGCCAACACAAACAGAAATTATATTGTTTTGATAGGAATGAAAAAAAAACATTATTTGAATTACTTTCTGCTGTAATTGATTACGCGGTTTCTCAAATAAATCATAATCATTAAATACGATTTTTTTAAATGTCATCATAAATAATTATTTAATATTTTTTTAACTGATAACTTAAATGTATTTAATAAATGATGTAGCATTAAATACTTTAGTGATAAAACTATTTGGAAAATGCGTGTAAGTATAATATCAACATAATCATAGAATATTCTTGAACGATTAAAGGTAAACGTCTTTTTAAATATTTATTTTTTCAATTAGTAATTATTATCGGTCAAACTTCATTATCAATGATTTGTGTTGACACTATAAAGCACGGGTCGTGAAATTTGGTTTATTACGTTTTTAGATTAATATTTATATTTCACTTCTCATTAAAATGTTTTTTTTTAAAGTTTCTTCTTTTAATTGACGACGTCATGAAAACAACATAAAATTAAAATAAAAGATGTTTTAATTTTGTTACTGATTTTTTTGAAGCATGGGAAAACATAGTTATTAAAAAAATACGTTTTTATGTGAGACTTTTTTTATTTTTATTTATTAATAATTTTAAAGTTTAAAAATATTTGGCATTACAGCTAATGTCAATGCGCCAAATATTTTAAAGTTGAAAGATCATACGAAAAAATCTCGAGGTAAATTAACATCATAAACACCCATCACTTAGGTATTAAATTTAAATTGAAAAATCTAAATTTGACATTGACATTACCGGGGATCGAACCCAGACCCACCTGGTCAGTAGAGCAAACTCTAACTAACTAGACCACAGCGAGTGACAATTTAGATGCCTATTATTATTGTTTAACAGTTGTTAGGGCTAAGATATCCGCATAACAAGCAGATATTCAAAAAAGATCTAATCAAAATCTCGTATTGCTGCTATTTCCATTTTTTACCGAAAAGCTACCGGCAGAAGTTGGTAAGTAACATATTAATATTTCAAAGTAAACAGCAAATAAAACATTTAGCTTTTAGTATAAATCTTCTAGTATCGATTTTTATGTTGCATATATATTTATAAAACCTAAATATAGATGCATTAATGCCGATATGACACAAATAAAGCTAAGATTTAATCGACATTATTAATAACTAGCTGTAAGCCCGTTGACTTCAACGGGGGGATTTTTGTTGCATTTTCAATTAGTCAGAAAATTTACTGGCGTGAAAAATAAATTACAAACCTATTTATTGAATAAGCCAGAATTCTAAAAGTAAAAGAAATATATCTCGGGGCATATATCGACAGCCCTGCCCTGCAGTATTTAAATTGTATATAATATAATTTTTAGAATAATTGAAATGTTTAAGTTTGCTAACAAATATATTTCGTAGAAAAAGAAATATACCTCGGGACATATATCGACAGCCCTGCAGTATTTAAATTGTAAATTATTTAATTTTTGGAATAATGTTTAAGTTTGCTCACAATCATTTTTCGTAGTAGCAGAAATAGACCTCTATTATATTATATATATCAGAAATAGACCTATATTATATAAAATATATACAATATATATTTATAATATGTCTTTAGTATGAATAAAAAAATGGTGACAGCGGGGCTGGTGAGGGTGAGGGGGAGGGGGAGGGGATATCAGGGACAATCATACAGACGGACGGACATTATCGACTATTAATATATAGATTACGGATAAAAACGAATGTTTCTTTTGCTAATATGGTACAATAAATGTACTAACTTAGTTATTCCACTAAAAGAATAATTAGGGAGTAAGAAGAACAAATTTTAGGAAAAATTCGACTTTATTCATCAAACTAGTCTCCTTCAAGAGTGATGAATTCATTTCCACGCTTTTCCAACATTTGGATGCCTTTTTCGTAAAACGATTTATTTTTGGCCTCAAAATAGGCTTCAGTTTCGGCAATCACTTCTTCATTGGAGCCAAATCTCTTTCCGTGGGGCATTTTTTTAGGGCTACAAACATGTAGTAGTTGCTGGGAACCAGATCCGGAGAATACGGTAGATGGGGAAGCAATCCAAAGTGCAATTTTTCCATTGTTACAATCGAATTACGACGCATTGTCTTGGTAAAAAAAAAACACTTTTTTCTTCTTCATTTAAGGTCGTTTTTTCGCAATTTATTCTAACAAACCCACCAAAAATGCCATTTAATATTCGCTGTTGATGGTTCTTCCTTTCTCAATGTTATCGATGAATAAAATTCAGTTGCCCACTTCTGAATGATTTTTTAAGTGTGTTTATTCATTATAAAAATATATTATATCAGATATCAAATAGGTTAATAGTAATCTAATTCATTGTGAAATATTCCGACGCCTGCCGTGCACTTATGCTTGCTTTTTTTTTAATTACTAATAATAAATAACGCTTAGATTCAAGAGCAGTGATTAAAAGTGATTCAGTTATTTTTACATCGCGTTTCATTATGCAATCCCATGACTTACTATTTACATTGACATAAAATCAAGTCGTAAGATATCATAGTTAATTAAAATGGAATGATTTTATCGAATTGATGATGGTTATTTGATGTCATCTGACGAAATAGATCATTGCTGCTTTCTATTCGAATCGAAACTGTTTCAATGAGTTGAGTAGTTATTTTTTTTATTATGTAAACATTGCAAAGTAAAACAACAGGGATTGTTGAAAAATATTGGTTTAATTTGAGAGAAAGGCAAATTATTGTGCATAGTTATTTTGACCGATGTTTTATGAAATTGATTTTTATTGTGTAATGTTTTTGAATTAATTCATAAATAAATTTTATGACGTAAAGTATATTTTGCAATCGGTTTGAGAAGCCGAAATTATTAATGCATGCTTAGAAACAACACAAACTATTTAAAAACCTATAAAACAGTATTTGTTCACTCGCGCCTAAACACTTTTTTTAATGTCAAATCTTATTAAAATTGTTAGGATTTGTGGCTGAGTAATCAACGTCATTGGCTTATATTGTAGTGTTCACATGTACGAATACCCGAAACGACATTTTAACACTTTCGATGGTTTCGGCGGTAACTTTGTGGAAGCTCATTTTAATATAAAATTTAAAATAACTTTGATTATTCCACGTATTTACTTAAGCAAAATTTGCGATAGTAAGTCTGAAGATGCCTCTGAAAGAGGCGAAACACGTGTCACAGTTAGTTACACAATACGTGGAATAATCAAAGACATTTTAACAAGTTGATTTTTAAATCGATCTAGGTATCGACGTATGTAATGTCCAAAATATCCTCACACCCATCCCGAGCACGGAGCGTAGTGATAGCAATTAACTAACACAGTCCCTACATGAACTTTATATATATTGAAAAATATACGCTCTATGAGAATTTCATAAGTTAATCCTGATCAAATCGAGAAGGAAAGACATCAAAAACTCCCATGTCTAAGATCTTATATTCTAATAGTAAAAAAAATCTAAATTTGATATCAACCTTACTCAGACTTAAACCCAAACTGACCTTATCGCTAGGTCAAAACTCTTACCAACTAGATCAGAGTTCTCCAAACTTTTTAGCCTAAGGGCCACACTGATTTCTTCATTAAGTCCCAAGGGCAAATCTAGCATCTCATAATACCAATATACTGTATACATACATACCGGGAATGTCAGTGCTCGCGGGCCGAAGTTTGGATACCCCTGATTAAGACCAAGGAGGGTGCTTTCATCTCTGCTGTCTTTAAATAATATAATAAGTTGAATAACGAGCAGTTCTCATAAAATGACTTCCGTTGAGGGAGACTCTGAAGAAAAATGGTTTTTAAAAAATTACATAAATCTTTTGTGTATGTCTGTTTGTTTTTAGACAGTTTGTCACAAAATTAATAACTCAGATCCAAATTGCAACAAGTCAAAAATATGCTGTTTTGAGTTAAGTATGAGAAAATGCTTATAATACCGATATCTACCAGTTCCAAAATGTGTCAATCAACAATCTGTGGTTGTTTTGGAATATCAGTGAATATTATTCTTTAGATACCAACTGTAACAATTACGGAAATCCTGTGAAAACTCATAGTAAAATTATATTTATATTTTTTAAATAATTTTTCATTAAAATCTACAGTAAAAATATGTAATTAGAAAAAGCTTGTTTCCTAATAATTTTAAAACTGTATTTTGAATTGTTACACAATATCTAAACCGAGGTATCGGTAATAACCTTTTTTATTTTTTTAAGTTAAAATAATGTGATTATTATTAGTATCATGACTTCGATATCACTTGAATAATAGTATTGACATAAAATTTGTTTACAAAAAAAAAAAAAAAAACACTTCAGGAAATGCCTTTCTTATCTCGTCTTAGCTATTAGTTTATTGAACTATGCTGCACCATCGTATCTTATATTTGAATGCAACTACCTATTGGATAAATAAATATTAATTCTATACAATTTATATAATCCAACACGGTATTTTTTTTCTGTGAAAAATCAAGTGCATTTAGTTGTAAGATTAGATAAGCCATTCATAGTAATGAACTGTTATCGATACCTTACATATTTTTCACAACGTGTAAATGTTTACTTTTTACTTATAATGATTATTGTATGTTTAAATAATTTATTACAGCCTTGTTATAAAGATTGAGTCATATTAAATGTCGATTTTTTAGGAGAAAACAAATGTTGGGTTTTTTCCACAACTTTTTTCAAATTATTATACATATTATAAAAAATGACTGCCTCCTTCCTATCTTTTGGTCAACTTTTTTTTATCCCATTGGAATAAAAGCTTTTCGGTAACGACGCAAAGAATGTGTCTAGAGCAATTTTTAACTGCTTGTTTCATTTTTTTAATTTAAATATTTTATTACGATAAAAAGTGTGAAAATCAGATGGAGCCATTTCAGGAGAATGAGCTGGATGCTTTAAAACATGGTTTCTCAACGGTGGGCCATGTGGCCCCCCAGGGGGCCACAGAGATTTATTTTTGTTTTGGGGAGCCACAACACATTTCAGGGGGGCCACGGGCAAATTGAGGATTTCAAATTTCTCGGTGAGCTAAAAAAAAAAAAGGTGTTCTTGGAGATATTCTGGGAAAAAGTATACCAAATCAGAGATTTCAAATTTCTCGGTGAGCTAAAAAAAAAGAAGGTAGGGGGCCACAGAAAAATAAAGACACTCAAAATGGGCCACGTTCCCAAAGCAAAATTTGGTCGATCCCGAAAACTTCCGTGAATTTAGAAAAAAAATATAATTTAAATATAAAAAATATACTGAAATTGAATTATTCTGTAAGCACATACCTATCTTATGATATTTATTTCGCATTTAAAATAAACATATCTAAGTTTGAAGAAGGGAAAAAACTCTAAATAAAAAAATTCTTATGAGAATAATGTTAGAAGTCGATCGCGAGAAAACTTAAGACTGAAAAGTCGATCCCAGGGCAAAAAAGGTTGGATACCCTTGCTTTAAAACATCCTAACGTATCTAGCTTTTTTGCGTCACAATTGCAGAATAATATATCGATGGTCATACGTTGACAACACGTAACCGACATTTTTTTATAAAATGAGTTATGCATATCATTTTCTTTTTTTTAAAAAAACCTTATTAATATATTTACATCTAGAAATTTAATAAAAATATTTTTAATTGAAATTGTTCTAAAGTTGGAAACACGTTACAGAAAAAAAGGCCTACCAAACTGCCAGAAGATAAAAGAAGACCAACATCGTTTTCCTAACATGCTTACTGCAACATTTTGTATTGGAGAGTGAACAATCCGTAACTGGATTAAAAAAATATATAAAACAATCTATATATATAAAAACGGCAACCAAAAGCACATGCGATTTTTTTGAATTTCCGTTTTTTTTAATGGATTTTTTGAAACTGTTAGTTATTTTTTTTATCAAAACATCAAATTATTTACAGTTCTTTTGCTAATATATTTGTATTGAAATTATGTTGATCTAAAGAGGTAAAATTAAAAATATTTTTAAAAATTTCTCGTTTAGCTATATTTCAACCACAAATGTTTGCGTGCCCATATGGTCAAGATCGTCCTTACTACTGTCCGTACACAATATTACACGGTAATAAAAGGATGAAAATGACCATATAGTCATGCGGGGTTTCTATACAACGACTTTGCGCTTTTTTTTAAAAAAAAATTGTTAGGAATAAAAGTTATTCGTGACTTCAATATGACTTAAAAAATACTGTTTTTATCGAAAAAAAGCTCTCGTCTCTGGAGGGTTAAATATCTGAATTCAGATGTGGTGATGTCCATAACACTTACATTACAACTCATTGTTATATATATCATATAACTCTTCTGCTGTGTAATTACTGATAAGGATTGCAAATATGTGGATTCAAAAAAAAAATATAAAAGATATTGAAATCATTGAACTTTTCATATAGAATGTTTTCTAACATAAAAAAATATAATCTGCTAGATACATATTTGAATAAAACATATAACATATAATATGCGTTGTAACATAAAAAACGTTTTCAATATATTTTGAATACATAAATAAGCAACTGCTCAAATAGACATTTTACCCATCGGAATAAACTTTTTCTTACTGATGTATAATATAGAAGCTTTATAAATTCTTATCGACAAACATACTATTTTGTGAAGGTATCTATTGTCTGAAGTGATTATCTTTTTTAAGAATCAGTTCATTGACTCTCTTAGCAGTTAAAAAAATATTTTGTAATCATTTTATACAAGTCAGTCTAGAACAGATGCAATGTTTGACATGACAACCGTTGGTTCAAATATTTCGCATATCTCTGGAATACAAAATGTTTGAAATTGAAAAAAAAAATAGTGGCAATTGGATTAGTGTCAATCAGCCCATATCAATGATGATGACTAAATATTCTTTGAAACAACTGGCCAAGTTTTCTCAACGCAGAATCAATGGTTATATTAGAGGTATAATTCGAAGAGGTGGAGCATTTTTTTTACAATAATGGAAGCCGAATAAATCTCAACAAAATACTTTTTTTAAATGGTCTCCTGTTTTAATTGACGAATACATTTATTATTTATATTTGTACACAATTATTGTCGGGTCCATAGTACAGTGTTCAATGTTGGTGGCGTTTTTAGATAGATCTCACGGGCTCGGATCCCAGTAAGAAAAGCAGTTTTTTTAATTTCAATCATTTTTTTTGTTCCAAGTCAAAAATGATATATTAAAAAATCTCTCCCTTCCAATCCTAAAATAACGGGACTTATCGATATTGATTAGCTAACCACTATTACTGTCCTTGCTCTATCCTGTATATCTCTACTCTCTTCAAAAAAAGAGATATTGAGCAACAAGCAGTTCTTGTAGAAAAAAATAAGTCCGTCGAGATATCTTGTAGTCTAATTGGTAAGAGCTTTGCCTTAGCGAAGAGGTTGGTCTGACTTCAATTTTAAGTAAGGTTTTAATCAAATAAAGGTTATCTATTATATTTTAAGGTCTAAGACATGTCTTTTTTCCTCGATATGATCTCGAGTAACTTAAATAAATCATCGAGCATATTTCGTTATAATTCAAATTTGATATTGAAGTTCCATCAAGTACCCTTGGCCAAAGTTCTAAATTAATAATTAAAAGACTCACTTTAAATTAAAGTATCTGCTATAGTGTTTATACTGAGTTTTTTCATAAATAATTTTGCCCAATACTAAAATTATGGCTCTATTTGAAAGCAAAGCGGATTACGTGAAAGTACAGTTCCAGGACTCAACGCTCGGCTAGCTTACCACGTAAAAACACGGCTCCATGATCCAACGTGTTAAAATTACGCAATGGAAGAAAATCACCTTGATATTTTTTAAACTGCTAAAATCGGCATCGGTAGACTTTGAAACTATTCTGCTGCCCTGTTACTTTCAATAACTTTATTCCGATGCAGTCTTCGTGGCAGCATCCACACAGGGCACTGTTATTGTTGTTATTAATTAACAATGTAAACACGGGCCTGGCCGAGGCGTCGTTTCGTGAACAGCGTTGACGTCCGTCGAGGCCTGCCCGCCCGCCGAGCCGAGCGCCCGACCGTCCCGCTAATTATACTCACTGAGACCCTGGCGCAACAGTCGTGGCCACGATTTACATAATGACGGGACTGGGCACATTTAAATCACACACACTCGGCAATTTCAGCGTGGGGAGAATACAAGCGATTCCAGTGGTACGGATCCGTATTAAAATTTGCATTACAACACAATCGAATATTTTTTCTTTTATTCTGATAATTGAGTTGAGCTAAGCAAAATAGAGCTAGCTGTTTTTAGTTATGTCAAGTTATAAATGGGAAATAGTCCAAAATATTCCAATATTCAATTTGATATCGAATGTGGAAAGGAAAAAGGACGTAACCCACACATTTTTCAAAACATCATTTATTCGATAATCACAATGTATTAATCTTAAAACACTTTCTTTCAAAAGGGTGTTAGCTGAAAATGACAACAAAATATCTTCATTTATCTTTTAATTTAAGGGCCTGCGAAAATTTCGATTGTGAAAAAAAAGTTAAAAGAATGTATTTTCAAAAATTAATTAAATTGATATAAGATAAAGCCAATGGAAAACCAGTTTCTCCGTCTCCGTGCACTCCAAGATTGAACATTGATTAAAATAATATTACCTAGATGAAGTCAATTAAATATGTTGATCAGTCTCCATGCACTTCGAGGTTGCGAAATCATCATCAAAAAACGTTTTTTTTGTCTCTTGTAAAAAAAATAAGTGTGGGTTACGTCATTTATCCTTTCAACATAAAATAGTAAAACGTTTTGTAATATAAATTTATACCTATGTATGTATATAATTTAAAAAATATGGGCATTGAATTAAATAATATAAATCAGTGTTTCTCAACCTATTTGGGAGCGTTGCCACTTTTCAGTCTCTTTAAATTTCTGTGGCCCACATACCATTCTTTTGTCTTCCCAAGAAAATTAAAATTACGAAAATCCACCTTTTTTTATAGCTCTTCCGAGATTTTCGAATCTCTTTAGATTTTTCGAATCGATTTATAAAAAATAGCTCCGCGACGTCCGCCATTATGCTCTTCCCTGTATCGTTTTATCAATACCCGTGGCCCCCCTAAACTGTGTTGTGGCTCCCCAAAACAAAAATAAACCTCTGTGGCCCCCTGGGGGGCCACATGGTCCACCGTTGAGAAACCCTGATCTAGATTACAATGTTTCAAGTAAGCAGTATTAATTGCAAAAATATATTTTATTCAATTGTTTTTACATTATTCCATTATTGGTGTTAAAACGTAGCATCTTCGTCTTAAACACAGTGTATTTTTAGCCATTGGTAAACAAAGCTTGTGACAAAGTTCCAAATTATTTATTGATTTGACATTTACTTGGTAGAACTCCATTTTAATAGGGTAAAAATATCAAAGTATTTCAGTTCTACAGATTTTATATGTTATACGTTGATAGCTATTTCGGCTCTCGCCATCGTCAGAACTATGCTTTAAACGTAAATTTGCTCAGCTATATATACTGGCTAAGAAGAGATACACAATGCATCATATTATTCACTCTAACATACTATTTCAAATTCTAATTACAATTAATTACAATAAATTACAATATTGTAATTAGAATTTAAATTAGTATGTTAGAGTGAATAATATGATGCATTGTGTATCTCTTCTTAGCCAGTATATATAGCTTAGCAAATTTACGTTTAAAGCATAGTTCTGACGATGGCGAGAGCCGAAATAGCTATCAACGTATAACATATAAAACCTATAGAACTGAAATACTTTGAAGTTCCAAATTCAAACATATTTTATGGAATATGACGAAATTTTCTTCTCTTGAAAAACATGGCTGTGTATGTCTTCGATCGTCGTTTAATTATAGCGCAGTGGCCTGCTCGGCTTTTTAATGTGCATATTCTGTTTGGACGTCGTCATTACGTGGCATTAAAATATTGCGTGGATTACCGCAAGGTTGGGGCACAAGCCACTTCAATAATATATATTGGATTGGATTATATGGTACCTGGAATAATTTGAAAACATTATGAAACAGAATAATTACAATAGCTCACCGCACAGCCGTCAGCTGCCTCGAATTGGAATACCAGGTGAATTTTTTTAATTGATTGTCTCACGAATTCATTAGTATGTGAAATACATACTTGCGAAAATATTTTTTAGCTCTCCAGTTTTTATTACAAAGATATTTGAGAACTGAAAACTCGTAATCAATAAGAGAAATCCACTTAATATCATTTGAATGAGAAAATAATTATGCACATCCTGCTCTGAGTATTAAACTTGATTGTTACTGACTAGGATATCCAATCCGGTCCCTTTTTGTTATCCCGAAATTTCGCGATTGAAGAATTTTTCAAAATTACCAGTTAATACTGACGTCTTAAATAGATTTTTCTACCATTTCCTTTCTCGACGTGAAGCATATAGACTCCTAATTCATCATATTAGTAGACGTGTTTTGGTAATACCATGGTACTCAGTCGTTTGTTGTTGGTCTATAAGAGAAATTGATGGGACATATCCATGTATATGAACAAGACAGTTAGAAGCCAAGTGTTTTACGTTTTCCAGCCTTCGTTATATTCTATTACGGTTTTTACAGTTAATGTGTACAAAACTTTGTTCTTTATTTCCAACAATATTTGGCCCCAAAGCAGTAAAAATGTGAAAATCTAGATACGCCTCTATTTTATTAAGCATGCAAAAATTTTCTTTTATGATCGTACGTTTGATGATTTTCACTTGGATTTAATTCGATGGCAACACATGTAATGTGGAACCTTGATTTCTTGCTTTTTTATTACCTCTCAAAATAAATAGATTGGAGTAGGACTATTTAGCACTTTTATAAAACGATGAATACGAGAACGATAGATCAGTTACGACAATATATCGTCTTTATGATGACGTATTACAACTAAAAATAGTTATTTAAATTCTATACGAGTTTTTTGGTTTTATTCTTGTTGGGAACCAACTATGAATGTGCCTGAATTTGATTTTAATAAAGGAAATATTTTTTGAATTAAAAAAATATATCTCCACTCACAACATGGAGCGTATAATCTCCTTCTTCTTCTTCTTTGGCCATGTTCGCTCCCTATGTGGAGCATATGGCCGCCACGCGGCACCTCCATGTTTCCCTGTCTCCCGCCAATTGCTTTGCTTCCTCCCATGACATGCCAGCATCCCTCAGTTCCGCCGAGTACATCCTATGGATAGTACCCGACGGACGTCCAGAACGCCGGAATAATCTCCTTATGGAAATATATTTAACCGATGTGTTTTTACGAGAATAGCTTGTTACTCAGTTGCACAACCTCTTTTTTCAAAAAGATTAACACTTCCTTACGGTGCTTAAAAATACTTCCGATATGTTGCTGGCCCTTTAAGAATCAAGTGAAAAACATGTTTTTTTTTTTTAAATATAAGTCCTGGGCTTAAACATGTTTTTTTACTTGGTTCTTTAAGAGATAGAAACACATCGGAAGTATTTGTTTAGCACCGTAGGGGAAGTTTTAAAAATGTAAAGAATATGGTTTGAACAAAAATTAGCAGTTTACTAATCGCTCTCACTCGGTCTATTATTTAGGATAGAAACGATGAGAAGGAATTTTTACACATCGAAAACGTTCATGCTTAAGAGCAGAAATCTATAAATCAATTAAAAATGCTATTATAAAATGGGATTCGAGTCTGTGAGATCCTCCACTGAAGTCAACGAACGACATTGACCACTGCACTACAGCCTGAAAAAAACCAATACTTACATCAATCTGCCTTGAGATAAGCAAATATCTTATATCAACACATAATTTAAAGCATGCCAATATATTTTATCATATTTTAATCAAAAGCCAGTTTTTTCTTCCAGACATTTTCTCAGCCATAATTGCATAACATTTATTTGGTACGTGACTGAAAAGATGTCGGAGACTATTTTATACAATCAGTGTGTTAATAAACACTCAATCCCACTGATAAACCTCAAAAAAAAGGGATGTGGCCAACTACGGTATAAAGAAACTTACAGTAAGATATCTTATATTAATTCAATACAATAGGATGAGTTGCACTACTTTGCTATAAACGAAGTCGATACCGAACTAGAACATATTCGCGAATTGTAATACGCTTTAGAAGATTATGTATTTTATTTTATGAGCGATTAAAACCGGCTTAATCTTAATTCTTAATCAGATTATTTAAGGTTCACTTACTATGGAGCATTGCAGTTTGTATACTTACACCACAGCGTTCATATTCATTTCATGAAGTATATGCTACCCTAAACACTTATTATTATTAAATAACTATTTTATTTAATACAGGTCTATCTTTTTAATTAATATATGATTTTATAATCGATGTACTGATTTAAAATTTGATATTATATTAACACTTTATAAGCGGGTGTTTTTTAGTGATTAGCGCAAAAATATATTACATTCTTAAAATCAACACAACTTCTAAACCAAACAATATTTTCGGCTGAAATTTTCAAAAAAATCATATGTAATAATCATTAAAAATAAAATAAAAACATTTTGAATACATCATAATTTCACTATTTTTCTAAGCTGAATATAAAAACCTGTCATTAATTTAGTAGATAGCACTCTACTTGTTATCAATATGAAATATTCAAAATATTCTGTATAAAAAATATCATTAATTTATACCATACAATTATATAAATAATTATAGTATAAAATCTTCATTCCTACAAATTTACAATCACTGGAAGTGTGAAATCTGATGCCCTAAATATTCGAGAAATATGTGTCACCTTTTTTAAAAAAATACTATGTGTGAACGAATATTCAGGACATAATAAATTATGAGGTGTATTGCTTATTGTCAAAAAGGGTTACTTGCGGCGGCAGTTATTTTGAAGAAACCATTAAATTATGAGTCAATATATCAAAAAATCCGACAGTACACGACAGTAACGTATTTTTATGTTTCCCGCCTTTAATGTGTTAAATATACGAATAGCGATTAATTAATTTCCTCGTGTTATCTTCCTCCTATATTTATCTTCGTAGAATTTGTATAATATGTATTTATACTCTTGATAATTAGCCAATAGGCTCCACGCCGAGAGCGAACATGGATGAAAAATAAAATGATACCGGAAGTGAGTTATAGTAAGAGCTGTCGTACTCTGATGGAAGTAAAATTAAGCTGCCGAATGAAAGATCACAGAGCTTGCACCAAAGAATTTCAGTGACTGATGTAAATTATACTAAAGGTAATATGAGCCCTTCAGAAGTGAAAGGAGCCAAGTAGTAAAATGGTAAAGCTTTTCTGTTGGATTTTTAAGAACAATCACGTCTTTACTTGGAGCTTTGGTGGTTGGCATATTTTTATTTTGAGAAAAAAACAATATTGTAGTGTGTATTTACCAGGGCTTTAGAATCGTTATAAAATTAGACGATTCCGACTCTAAACTTAACATAAAACACAACTTTAACTATTTTTTAGTCATAGTATCATGCATTTTTTATCATAGCGATTTGAATACACAAATTATTTTAAATGACTCGAAGTTGATTGGTTTTTTGGAGTCCGTCTCCAGTTAAGACAGTGCGACTCCGAATCCGATTCCGACTGCGCATCTTTAGTATTTACTAAGCTCACTTCACTTTTTTGATAATTTAAGACATGTTGAATATTTTTTCAAAAATACCATTTGACTCGCTTGATTTCTTTGGTCTCATATCTGTTGTGGAAAAATGGCATCGGGTTCGATATAGTCCATATATTATTATTAAAAATATAACTATTATTATTTGGTTTATTATTAAAATATGAATCCAGGTGATTTTTTTGGTAAAACGGAAAGAAATGTCATTTTTTTGGTGCGTAACTAATCAGTTTGCCACCGGTTTCTATCAAAGAAACAGGTCGTGGTTGGTTTCATTGTAAAGCTCCATCAGTATTCTTTTTTTATGATATATTTTTTAATTTTTTTACAGTCAAAGAAAAATGCAGAAGCCAGAGACTAAGAGATACATTTGCGGTATTTTATGTTGTTTTGCTTGATCAAGGATTATAAGGATCAAGGATAAGAGGGCTGGATTTGGAACATCTGCAACACCCACCATATTCACCGGGTATGGTACCTTCAGATTATCACTTATTTAAGTTGATGAAACATTCACTTTGTGATAAAAAAATCAAACATTGAATAGGTAAAAAATCACCTGGATTCATATTTTAATAATAAACCGCCAGAATTTTACGAAAGAGGTATTAAAAAACTGCCTATTTTGTGGACGAAGATCATACCTAATAACAGAAATTATTTAACGGAATAATATTGAATTGTTTTTTTTTAATATTTTTTTTTGTAGCATTAAAAAAATGACATTTCTTTCGGCTTTACCTAATAGATTGCGGTCATGGGATAAAAGAAAAATCGCTATGGCACGTTACTCATTGGGTATTGTTTATAACAATGTAGGCAGTAGTGTGTCGGCTGTTGGTTAGTAATAGCGGGTCAGGTGGTCAGATGGGCGGGAATCTCTTCTTGATACAGACTGCGACGAATGAGCTGAACGAACATATTTATAAGCAGGGCCGTATCAATTCAAGAGATGATGAATATGAAAGAATCTTTATATGGATTATAACGCTTTTGCCAACCGTGGATTGTACCCAAGATTGTTATGGATCGCTTGTTTGATCTGAGAAAACTTGAGACCAGCGGTGATTGGTGATTTAGGTTGTTTTGTGTAATGTTAATTTGCATTTAAGATGCCGTATTGTCAATTCATAAAAACTAGTCATTCAATAATTATTTTGAGGGAATTGGTATATTTATAACATTTAAAAAGAAAACACTCATTTTTGTATATTATAAGTATTTCATATATCTTTAGGGCCAGGACAGGTTTCACTCATAACGAGCATTTTCAACAGATTCAAATATAAATAAAAATGCTCCTGAAAAATGAGTTTACATTCTAATAAAGAAATCTGAAATTAATGCAATTAAGTGTTTTTTTTAAATATTATAATGCCTTTCCATAAAATATTATTGACAGCAAACACATTGTGCATTGTTTACGAGAAGTAAAATAAACATAAAATTTATTTTTTAATGCATATCCAAAATAAAGATTGTTACATTTCTGAATAACTAACCTCAATGTAAGTTATTTCAATAAGCCAGTGGCGGCTCGTTCATACGCACTGCGGAACTGCAGCACCCCCAGGCAAATTGAAAAAAATGTAATATTATGTAAATATGTACATACATTGATATCTTACACCGCGGTTAAAATATCAGAAAATGACGCGCGTACATTTTGAGCAGTTTTCGATAATAAAATACAATCCAAATGTATTTTTTTATTATTTTTAATCTACCGCAGCACCCCCAGATATTAGATCTACGAGCCGCGCCTTTATGAGCTATGTCATGATAATAAACTAAGTGAGGCAGATATGGCAACGAAAGATTCACAGTTAATTATTGATTATGTGTGTTTTAATTTGGTTTTGACTACGGCCCTGACAATTACAGGTACGGTTCTGTTGAAGGGTATGTTTGCGCAAAAGTGATGGTTGGCATTATGATTTAAGTCCTCTTGATAATACACCGGGTGAATTGGCGTCTGGTACTCATGCTGCACTGCCTCCACATCGGTGAACGGTGAATGGAAAGAAAGGCAAATTGTTTGATTGTTTGACTAACGATTACCTAGACGTAATTCAGATCTCTCCTTTTATAGATATCGTTTAAATTTCTGCTATGGATTTTTGGTTTCATATTGAAACAATAAATCGAAAAAGCAATTGGTTTACTTTCATAATGTTTTGCGGATGAAAACTCCAACCTTCAATATACATTTTAAATCTCGATTTAATTTAGATTACTAAACCATCAACAGTCATTATTAATGTTTAACAAATAAGCATTTTTGTTTCTTTATAGTCAAACACTTCTGTGAAACCAAGGACTTAAGGACTTGAACTTCGTCATTATATCTAAGGAGGACATTAGAGACAAATACCCTGCTCATTTCCATCTGAAACTCTTTTCAAAAGCCTTTTATTTAATTAATAAGACTTTCTGTATATTTGATATAATTAACTTTTAACACATGTTATAAAACGAATTACATGATACAATCAAAATGTTTTAGTTACAGAAGAGGAAAATACATCTAAATAATAATGTAGTTAATTCACAAACAAAAATATAATCAAAAATATGACTTACATAATATGAAAACACCATACAAATAGTTGGTTTTTTACAGTAAAATGGTCTAACTAACCATCAGGCTTTTCAATGAAGTATTTATGTGGCCCAACATATTTGAAAACATAAAAAATGTTTCATTTGAAAAATGAATATTTTTTTATTTATTTAAATATGTAGCGACATCTTTATATGTTGAACTGAAAAATCGTATACATACTATTCTTGGTATGAGAATGTTATTCAACTGAAAACTTTGTGGCACCAAAACGGTTTATCATCTCATATGAATCATATGCCAAACGCTGTATGGTAATCATTACTGGTAACAAAAAACGATCAATATAACATATTATTACTTATACAAAGTGAAATAATAAAACCTTCTTTGGCGTAAATTCTACGTCAAAATACACATAACATTCAGATGAAATAGGATAGATGACAATGACGTAAGAAAAAGAGAGATGGCTGTTTCCTTTGATCCTGACCGCCTCTTTAAACACGACTGATTGATAACCATCTCATCGTGTTTGTGTGAAAACAAATATTCAACATTACATTACACTACTGAAAAAAGTTCTGAATCCGTAGTAAAGATATTATAATTTTATATAATAAATTCATAAATTTAGTTGTAAAGGAACTTTTAATTAACATTGTAGAAATTTTAAAATACCTTTTTTTAATTTGATAAAAAAAATGGTACAATTATATAATATCCGAGGGCCAAGATAATAATATATGAAAGTTTAAATTAAAACATTCGATTAAAAAATATGCTTTTGGAAATGTATTGAAAAATAGTCCGAATACTTGTAACAATTTAGCTCTATATTACAATATGTTGTCAAAAAGTAATAAAAAACTAAAAAACCATTTCAGGTGTTAATCGTATGGCTTGTTATACATATTTAAATATTCCAACAATGATAAAACCATATTCAATTGTAAAAAAACTGATAAAGACGATGCTTCATATACAAAAAAAAACTTTAAATATCTACAGCGACTATCAAAATGATAAAAGCGCAGAAGGTATGTATAATGTATAATTAGTTCAATAAATTATTCTTCTTAATACATTTTTTTTTTGTTTAATTGATTTAATCTAATCTTGGATAATAAATCACAATATAGAATTATTGACAAATTTGCAATCCATTATCACAAATATTTAAGAACATAAATCAACATATTTTTATAACTTCAGATGGCTACTGGATAGGCTTGGAATTCTTTGTTTATTTTAATTATTTAAATAATGGCTAGTTACTATTCAACCCAAAGGGTAAATGCTAATATACACTCAACCCCTATGGACCATTACAATATTTCAAGAGTACCTTACGTTCGCTGTATTCAAATCGGCGTTTTTATTAATTAATTTGAATGGTGAACAGCCTTACAGGTTGGCAAGCATTATGTATGTACATTGAGATCGATAGAATTTATAAAATTCACAATTTTGTTTATGGTCGACCGAATTTCGCAACGCGATCGACTGGTTGGGTGAGCAGTGTAACATGTCAGTATTCATATTTATTGAAAAAAGAAGATCTTATTTCACTTCAAATATTTTGAAAAAATCAATTCATAATAAAAAAAATTGTAAGACATGACAATATTTGATTACTTTACAAATTAGATTACATTGACGAAACAAGATCATTTTTTATAATTGGTTATTATTTGTTTTAAAATGCAAAATAAGGTGATCTGCTAGACTTTAAATTTAACCTGTACTTACTTATAATGACAACAGGTAAATGCACAAATGATCTTCTCTATCCTCATTCATAAAAAATAATCTTCAAATCAAATTCAATTCAAATCAAATTCGTCAAATTATTAGGTGTAACTGAATGATTTTCGTGAAGCAATGTCCTGACAAGCAAATCATTGAAAAAAATAGCCATAAATGTACTGTCACACACAATAATAAAAACAAATGTTTATCAAGATAGAAATTAAAATTGATTTTTAATCCAATATACAAATGTACACAATAATTCAGGGACTCGTTTATTCAAACTCAGCTATATTAAAATTGATTGATTAGATGATATAAAATTAGAGTGCCTGGATTATTATATTATACTAAAGTCAAAATTTAGCGTTTTTTGTGAATCCATTAAAACAATAATGTAAGTTATCTTTACTTTAAGATTTCGACTGAAGGTGCTTGGTGGAATTTCAATATTAAGTTTGAATCGTTCAAATTATGTACACTCCCACAGATTTTTTTCACTAACGACCCGGGTTTCGCCTTTCGGCATCTTCAGGCGTTCAAGTGCACGGATGAACTTGAACTGACGCTTAGTAAATGAATGTTTCGTGTTTATATAATAAATAAATGTATCACTGAGTCTAAAGCCATTGCTGGCGAAAAGGATAAGCTCATGGGAATGCCCAAAGATTTGAGTAGTGGGTGGTTTTAAGAATTATATTTATTTGTTTGTCGAAAAGGTTTTATGACTACATTTATAAAGAGTGCAAAAGTGGCGACCTCGGCATATGCAATATTTCATTTAAAATCGGAAGGCGATGCAGCTGTGCTCTGTTTATTGTGAGTGAGTGGTTTAGACTCAGTGATACATTTATTTATTATATAAACACGAAACATCCATTTACTAAGCGTCAGTTCAAGTTCATCCGTACACTTGAACGCCTGAAGATGCCGAAAGGCGAAACCCGGGTCGTTAGTGACAAAATCTGTGGGAGTGTACATAATTTGAACGATTCAAATTTATCTTTACTTTATTGGTAAAAGATGTTTTTGTCATGCAAAATTTACGTTGGGTTAAACTATTTATACCTAGTATAATTTTATCCTTTTCACTAAGCCACCGAACTAACAATTTTTTTATGAGTATTTTATTTAACCAAATCGATATTCAATAACATTCAAATAATTGTCAGTTGTAATGACAGTGTTGAGTATGAGAATGAAAAATGTTGTTTATGTTTAAACCATGAATATTTATTAGCCGAATTACTCGCCACACACGTAAAAACGTTTAAGGCAATGAAAAAAATCTGGTGGGTATGGAAATTATTTATCGGCTTCACCACTGTCTGAATAGCAATCAAATAACTAATTTAATGCTTTAAATTTGATTCTTATTTGTTTTTATTTTGTTGAATCTATTTAATTGTATCACCAAAAGCCATTTTCGATGCACTTTTGGGCGAAGACCACTGCACACTAGGTCTTGTAATTTCATGTCCTATTAATAAATAAATGTATAAATCAATAAATGACGCTCTTATTTGCAAGCCCGACTCATTTCAAAATTGTTGAAACATTAACGTAATTTAATAAAGATAAATTATGAAAGTATTCTTAGAAATCAGTCTCAAACATGTCTTGATAACATCTAAAATATTATTCTAAAGTAATGTAAAACTAAAAATACGTTTAAAATAAACATTGTTTTTCAAAATTTTCAATTAAAGTTTAATTTTCTAACCATTTTGGAATGAGTCGTGTTTGCAAGTAATACCCTCAATTGAAATTTGCATTCATTAGCATCAAAATATTGCTAATAATTCTCTTTGACATATTGGGGCACTATTTTACTATAATGCCTGAAGTATATTTATTTTTACATAAAAAGAACATAAGAAACTTGCGACATATTTTTGCAAACTATTGATTATATCGGTATGTGTCATGATGACCGCATGTTGGAAAATACGGAAAAAATAAGAAACTCATTCGAAATTATCTTTAACGTACTTTTATTCCGCAACAATGATGTTTAATTTGTTTTGGTGGCCTTCGTCGTATATCTGTTGAAAGAATACAGCCGTCATTTTTTTATGAGACACCTGAGGTCAACTCGAAGAGAAGAAACATCACAAACACACACGCCTTTTAAATGTTCCGGCACCTGAACCCATACCAGTCTGATCGCGAGGGTAAAGCTATTACAAACTAGACCACAGAAAGGTACGTTTTAGCGTCTTAAATTCTTTATGGAAATCATTTCCAATTCGCTGTCTTCATAGTACTTTCCATCAATGACACAATATGGAAATTAATTTGTGTTCAATTATGTTATGCTTATATAAAAAAAGTAATGTTGAATTAACGTTATGTGCCACTCAGCTGAACATAAACGAAACACTATCCACGCTTTCCATTCGCCTACGTCGGACTGATCAATTCGTAGGCTAAGCTGGCCGCAAAAAAAGCCGACGGTCTGGATAAACTAAAAAGTGTTAAAAAGTTCCTCTTCCAGAAACTTGTTAGTTTTGTATATGACGGTATTAATAGTATTTATTACCTGGCCTCACTCGAGATTGATGCTAGGAAATATTTAAAATATCACCATGAACCGTACTTCTAAGACCCGCAAAATAAATTCTCTCTTTAATACTGTTAATGTTGAAAATAGCAAAGTGAACCAATAAATTAAGTTGCTTACTGTTTACCATTGGGAAGTAGTTCCTGTGACGGACATACAGGCATGTATTTCCTGCTTAATATTATAGGTGAACCACACACTATTACCATGTCAATGTGCAATCAATCAAGATTTTTTTATATCAGTGACTTCAATCATTCATAAGATTCTCAATCTCAAGTCAACCATAGATTAATGAGTATAATGAAATTGTCGAATCGTAGAATATGTATTCATTATTTCCCGCCAACAGTAACTTTTTGCTTTTCTACTATTTGAGAATATATATTGAACTGAGACGAACCTTTTTGTTTGAGACATTAAATTGTATACGTGTACATGAATGACTGCAAGACAACAAATTTATTGGGTAAGCCACTAATATGTCACATTAAAAAAATCAGAGTTATTCAGAAAAAAATCTTTTTGTTTATTACTTACCCAATAAAACGTACAAATCGCTATTCAATTTTTTAAATATATTATTCATTCAATAAGGTAGACACTTCATCACGTAATAATATTATGTTTTTGTCAATAACGGCTACAATTCATAGTAATTCATTCATTCATTGGTAATAATTTATCCTTTTTGTAAAGATTTAGCGTATTAAATTTTATGGTTCATTGCTCAAAAAGGTACAGATGGAGAATCTGAGGAAAAAAATCATCAGATCCACATATTCCTGAACAGAGAAAAAAAACACTTTTCTTATATTAATTTAAAACATTTTGACTTTTAATCACATGTGAACTAAGAAATTTTTAGCGTTGTGAAAATTTTATTTCTGTTATTTTAAATCAGTACTTCAATATGCCACCTGTTTGGTCGAGTGGTGAACGCCGTTGGTTACGGAGGTCACGGGTACGAATCTCAGTACGGACAGTTTTATAAATTGATTTTATGAATTTCTGTTCGAAGGCATGGATGTATGTAATGTCTTGAATTCCCCCCTCCCATCCTATCCTATGAATGAAGAGCGACTAGCTAACTATTAGTTCTGTCCTAGCCTTACCCTTATATTCCTACTCTCTTTGAAAAAAAGAGAGGTTGAGCAACTGAGTAACAAGCAGTTGTCGTAGAAACACTTCTGTTGAGATTAACTCCATTAGGAGTCCATATCCTCCACATTGGGAGCGGGCATGGTAAAAAAAAAACTTCAATATTATAGCGATATCTCATTTTTCTCTCAAAACTTGAGTGCGTTTGCCCCTTAGCTCCTAAATTATGTACACTTCAAACAGCTGGTTCATATTCATAATGCTTAAGCCCAACTATAATACTTCAACGTGAAGGGTGTAATTGAATGAACACATGTATTTAAATACCCTTAAGGTATAATCAAATAAAATATAAGTACGAAATTCCGCAAATATTTTCTTCCGAGCTGTACGGCTTAATGTTAATGCCCTCCTTTGCCCAAGAATAATTTTTCCGTCAGCGAGAATACCTCGCGTGGAGCAAGTGCTACCCATGTCGAAGTTTTCCGCAAAAAAGTCGTATTTTTGAAATTCAAATAGCCCGCAGTGAATTCAAGTTGGGTTACTTTAACATTTTATTATACAATTAACATACCGACGTATTAAACTTTACTGTGTGGCAGTTATCCTGGATTCATTATTTTATTTATTTAGTTTGCAATAACATTAATGTTTGTTTGAATCGTTCAAATTGTGTACACTCCCACAGATTTTGTCACTAACGACCCGGGTTTCGCCTTTCGGCATCTTCAGGCGTTCAAGTGCATGGCTGAACTTGAACTGACGCTTAGTAAATGAATGTTACGTGTTTATATAATAAATAAATGTATCACTGAGTCTAAAGCCATTGCTGGCGAAAAGGATAAGCTCATGGAAATGCCCAAAGATTTGAGTCGTGAGTGGTTTTAAGAATTATATTTATTTGTTTGTCGAAAAAGGTTTTATGACTATATTTATATAGAGTACAGAAGTGGCGACCCCGGCATATGCAATATTTCATTTAAAATCGGAAGGCGATGCAGCTGTGCTCTGTTTATTTCAAAAAAATTCCGGGTCGCTAGTGACAAAGTCTGTGGGAGTGTACATAATTTGAACGATTCAAATTTAATATTGAAATTCCACCAACCACCTTCAGTCGAAATCTTAAATTATATTAATGTTTGTGTTTTTTTTTTAATTTTAATATACAATTAGATACCATGTAGATCTATTCCTGTCTGCATATTACTTATTTTGGATGGTCTGTATACTCAATATGTGATTGTGCTTGGTATTTTGGGCACGCGGGAACAGCACTACTATCATCCAACATATTTTTTAAATATCAAAAGTATTGAATCATGCTATTTTTCAAGAATTAGGAACAATTAAAAACATTTAGATTTGTTATATAAACACAAATAAATGGCGCTATTTTAAGATTACATAAAATAAAAATACGTGATATTTTTTTTTTTTTAGTTTATAAATCCTTTGAATAAATAAACTTTAGCGATCGTCATGACACAATGTTTTAATTTAATATTTTTTAACGGTCAAACGTTGTTTGAACAACAGCAGGGGTGGGCTGGAGGGGGCTCGCAGGGGCTCGCGCGAGCCCCTTGTTAAATAGTACTGAGGCCGGCGAGCCCCTTGTTAATTTAAGAAATACAATATTCTCAGATCTTTGCGTTTTATAATCTATAAATATGCAATATATTTAAATTAAAAATGTAGTATGTACATTAGGAATTTCTGACGTACATTTTTCTGCTATTTATATTAAAAAAATTACGATACATTGCGTACTGCTACAAAATATAAGAGTATATAATAAAATTCGATAGCTTTACTAATTATTGCAGACAGTTCACACCTTCCCAGAAATATCACGAATATAAGATTTAGCGAGCCCCTTGTTACCGTATCGGCAGCCTACCGCTGAACAGCAGTATAACAATATTCCCAGGAATATATTCGAAACATCTTAATAAGTATATG
Organism: Himalopsyche anomala; assembly: GCA_031772345.1. Lineage (NCBI taxonomy): Eukaryota > Metazoa > Arthropoda > Insecta > Trichoptera > Rhyacophilidae > Himalopsyche > Himalopsyche anomala. The sequence goes on from CM062828.1 coordinate 26,297,121, forward strand.
GTTTCATTTAATCATGTGTTTTTAAAATAAATCTATTCTTCTTTGACCATATTCGATCTATATGTGGAGCACATGGCTGCCACAGGATACCTCTAAGTTTTCTTGTATCCCACGTATTGCTTTGCTTCCTCTCATGACATCCCTTACCTCTTCTGAATAAATCCTATGAACAGAGCTCGAAGACCAAATGAAGAGGCCGGCAGAATTAAAGCTCTTCGAAGGCATCCGCAGCCCGTGACCCAGCCAGTTCCAACGTCTCTCAGTGACCACTGATGTGACAGGACGCTATCTTGAACCTTTCCTAATTACTGAGTTCCGCACGAAATCAAACCATCTATATCCAGTTATTCGACGCCAGTATCTTATTCTCAAAACTTTGTATACAGTTTTTCTTTTTAATGTGCCACAATGCCGCCTGTGTGGTCGAGTGGTCAACATTGTTGACTACCGCTACGGAGGGCACGGGTTCGAATCCCGGTCCGGACAGTTTTATAAATTGATTTTTCAATCGATTTATGAATTTCTGTTCAGAGGCATGGATGTGTGTGATGTCTTGAATTCCCCCCTCCCACCCAACCTATCCTATGAACGGGGCGTATGGAGAGTGATTAGCTAACCACTAGTCCTGTCCTTGCCCTTTCCTTCTATTCCTACTCTCTTTGGAAAAAGAGAGGTTGAGCAACTGAGTAACAAGCAGTTCTCGTAGAAACATTTCTGTTGAGATAAACTCCATTAGGAGTCCATATGCTCCATATTGGGAGCGGACATGGAAAAAAAATGTTTTTATTGAAATTTAAAACTTTTAATGCTGATGAAGACATCTGATATCACAACATAAAAACAGCCATCAATGTCGAAAAATAAATATGAATACCTGGTTTGGCTGTGGACGCTTTTGAAGTGGATGAATTTAAATACATAGTTTTGATCTCAAGTTTTCCTTCATCTGCAGTATGATAGTGTATTATTGACCATCCACACGGTGTTTTTGGGACATGATGAATTAGTGAAGTATGCAAGAGATAGAGATATGAGAGGCAAAAAGAAAGAAGCCAAAAAACAAATCGGAGGCGAGTATTTCATAAAGAATACTTTTGATTAACTACTGAAAATTGTACTCAAGAGTTACAGTAAAAACTGCAAGATATTTAGAAAACACACATGAGTATTGAAAAACGATATAATTCCATTAATTAAATGTCATGTATTAAAAGATATATTCTTAATAGTATAATACATGTTATAACTTGTATTCAGTAGAAAACAAAAAATAACAAGTGTGTTTATAAAAAAATTTCAGCAGTGGCGTAAGTACGTAACAACAATAATTTTTTTAATCAATTAAAAGGTCATAGATACAATCTTACTACAAAGCAAACTCATGAATAATTAAATTGGTTATGGTCTGCTATATCGGAAAAAGTAGATGCAAAAATTTCCGAATAGGGTATAGAAAATAATAGGTTTTTTTAAAAAATTACTCAAATAGATATCTACATCTTAAAAACCTATTGGCATATTGTATTAGGTTTACCAAAAATCTGAGTAATTGTCAATTATGTTTTGATGTTTTTGATATCTTTATTATCGTACAATTGTGCGAGAAATCTTCAAATTAACCAAACCTAATTTTATTCTCGATTCACACGTTTGGATATTGGCTAACAAACTGTGTGTTTTTAAAATCACACAATCTAAAACCAAAGAGAATCTATAGTATTTTTATGTACTCAAGCTTATACAATAATCTTTTACAATTTAACACAAATAGACTGATTTGAAAATATACCATTGAAATATACAACTATGTTTTTCCACCTAGCTGCACAGCAAAAAATAACCAATAACGTTTTTTATATATTAGTTGAAAATGATTTTCCACAATATTACTATCATATCAAAACGATACCAGTTGGAAGAAGCATTTATTGGTACATATGAATCGTCTTTCACTTTTTTTTAGATGTATCATGGCACCTGACGAAGACTCAGAAAAACCGTATACTGAGCTTCGAGAACAGATGCTTGCGTCGGATAATGGGGGTGAGGTGGTTTGATTTTGTGAGGAATTCAGAGATAAGGGAGCGTACAAGACAGCGTCTTGTCACGTCAGTGGTTATGGAGAGACGTTGGAACTGGCTGGGTCACGTGCTGCGGATGACTCCGGAAAGCCTCAATCCTGCCTGCCTTTTTTTTCAACCGGTGGAATTTCGGCGTCCCGGATGTCCGTCGAGTACTATTCATAGGATGTACTCGGCGGAACTGAGGGATGCTGGCATGTCATGGTAGGAAGCAAAACAATTGGCGGGAGACAGGGAAACATGGAGGTGTCGCGTGGCGGCCATATGCTCCACATAGGGAGCGAACATGGCCAAAGAAGTATCTACAAAATCTATTTATGAAAATCTCACCTTTATCACTTATAAGATGTATACTGTCAATTAGGGCTTCCAAACCGGTTTAAACCGAAACCGGTTAACCGGTTTTTCGGGTGTTTTGAAAAAAACCGAAAACCGGTTTATTTTGGGCGGTTAACCGGGTTAATAAAAAAATCTTTTTCCTCTTGGAACACCACGAGATTTTATTTAACTATTCATATGTAGAGTATAAATATTTAAAACTGTTGTATATAATAATAGTATTATAAGTAGTACAATATAATAAAGTATTTTACTGTTCAATTGTCTAATTTCTGTGACATATTAATAACAACTATGTAGTCGAAATCATGGACAACTATACTGCTTTCAATCAAATATCTGTAATACGAAAGGATTCTCAAAATATCAATGATAATAAAACAAGTGAACCTTATTGAACCAAAAATACGTTCATCATTATATCTTTTAAATGAAAAAAATATCCGAACCGAAAACTTGTACTGTTACAAAGCAATTTAAATATTAGTTAACAAAAATTTATAATCTACATTTTTTCACGTATTCATTTGATCTTTATTAGTCGGATTATTTATAATTATTAACAATATAATATTGGATATGGAACTTAAATATTGTATAATATAGATTGCTATTATTCCGAGAAAGTAGTAAGTACCTGAACTTAAAAGATGGCAATTTATATTCACTTTTTTTGCAGCATACATACATAAAAAGGTTAAGTGACCAAGCCCATGTTTTATTATATCTTTCAAGTTATAAAACAATTCAATTTTAAAACGTTTTATTTTTATTTTCTAACAATCGGTGCCATAAATCATCGGCTACTTTAAGGAGTCGGTGTCTTTCCAATATGCACATGTGGTAAACAAAAAAAAAAATACGAGCAAAAAGGTATTCGAAGTGTTATACAATTGAACACTAGCTGAATATGCGTTACATTTATTTTAAACAATTATTTAAAAATGTGACAATGTTAGGCATAGAATCGTGAGGACTCGAATGCATGTTTGCGCAAAGTGAAAATTGGTAGTTCTAATTTTATGCACTTATTGACTGTTTTTTAAGTAATCAAAAAAAATTTTTTTTGAAACATTGGTTAGTGTGGTACTAAAATTGGTTTTTTGAAAATAAATCCGGTTTAAACCGGTTACCCGGTTTATTTATTTGAAAAAAACCGAAAACCGGTTAGTTTAAATGTCCGGTTAATTGGAAGCCCTACTGTCAATACTTAGTAGAAAAGAAAAAAAAACTAATTTGTTTTAATTCCGTTTTGATTTTATATGATCAGAACCAGGTTCGCTCATGACAACCATTATCAACTGATAAGAGAATACAATATTACAGTGTTATTTATACAGAACAAATTAAAAATGATTTTACTCTGTTCTAATAATTAAATTAGTAAATATTATGAGTGTTTTAATTTATTAACACAATATATAAAAATATATCCACGCTACTGGCATAATTAAAATATAATGTATGATATGAATAAAATGAAAAGGTTGTAGTGTTTGCAACAGGCGTAATGTGCGTGTGTGCATTTTTCACATAGATTAAAAATATTTGTTATGCGTTATAGTCAACAATTCCATACTTAATTAGCCCACGCTCACTCTAGATATTCAACATTATTGAATAAATGCATACGTTTTAAGATTACTGTTTCTGTAATCTGATTTTAAGCCATGGGGTGACCATATTAGAAACACGATACGGTGGGAAACAAGTGTACTCATATAATTTATTAATAAACAGTTCCACAGAGCAAATAATTACATAACAAAATAATGTGCATCCGTTAGAATGAATTATACGTTGAATAGTAACCCACTGAGTCCTGTTTTTTTCGGTCTGTGTAATCACAACCGTATGAGAATCATATATATAAGTTTAAATTATATTAAATTTGAATCGTTCAAACTATGTACATTCTCACAGATTTTGTCACTAACGACCCGGGTTTCGCCTTTCGGCACCTTCAGGCGTTCAAGGGCGAACCCCGGGTCGTTAGTGACAAAATCTGTGAGAATGTACATAATTTGAACGATTCAAATTTAATATTGAAATTCCACCAAGCACCTTCAGTCGAAATCTTAAATTTAAATTATATATTTTTTAATGTTAACATGGTGATATTTAATGCTACATAAGTATTCAAAGTGTGAAATTTTCGTTTTGCAAAAGACATTACGATGCTCATCAATATCAATAAAATACGCTATCAATCGTTATTTTTTACGTCTTGTATGTACATATTATATTTTTTTTCAATGATTTTATAAAATATTTGCCATATATGCTATTAAGCCAAATGTTTTAAAGTTGAAAGATTGTACGAGATTTTTTATGTAAGTCGCCAAGGATAAATTCTTGATAATTAAAATATAAGTAGTTGAAGAAGACAAGGCTTCCTTGACATGTTTCATGGATTCGAGTCCCAGTATAAACAGCAATTTCTTCAATAGATTTATAGATTTCTGTTCGAAGGCATTTGTGTTTGTGATATTTAAAAAAAATTTCACCCTTCCAATCCTAAAATAAACGCAGCGAAGCGAAACGTATTAGTTACCCACTAATCTTGTTTTAGCCTTATTCTTCTATTCCTTTGTTCTTTAAAAAAGAGAAGTATATCATCTGAATAACAATCATTTCTCGTAAAAACCTCTGTGGAGAAATTTCCATTAAGAAGTCATTGGGAACAGACATGGATTAGAAAAAAAACCTTACCAAGAAGTGAGTTCCAGTACTTTTTATTTTTTTTTAAAAAAGCACTGTATGTGTATATGATATAATGAGGTAGATGTGTATTATAGTATCCGGGTGTACTGTCGGCGACGATAGAAAATGAATGATTATTAACAATAATATCAGTCATGAAGAAGGCTTAAGGAACAATAACGATAATGCCCCTAAAAGACTTAAAGCTGCATCATGAGCAATAAGCAGCAGTGGGCTGCCAATATCTCGGGGCTCGGTAAATCCATTTTTTTCCATGTCCGCTCCCAATTTCGAGCATATGGCTTCCTAATAAAAGTTCTATCTTAATAAAAGTTATTTTTCTAGTCGCTCAATCTCTTTTCCAAAGAGAGTAATAGGGATAGAATGATAAGGATAAGACAGGATTAGTGATTAACTAATAGTAGCACCCAGTTAAATTGAAGGATCGGAAGTGTGGGAGGCAATCTTAAGACATCACAAACACCCATGCCTTCGAACATAAAATAGATAAATCGATTTAAAAAATGCTGTTTCGTAGTGGGGCTCGAACCCGTGAGGTCCGACTTATACGCTGAATGAAAAAATGAAGAGACAACTAATTTTCAAATTTTACCATCTACAGAAATTGCAGTTATGTGATGATTTGATCTAAGACGAATGATTTTCTTATCTTAACAAGGGGCTCGCCAGCCGCGTCGAAATTTAACAAGGGGTTCGCGTGAGCCCCCCCCCCCCCGAGCCCTCTCCAGCCCATCCCTGGCAATAAGTGATGTGATAGAGTCGATTTGCTTTGCGTGGCCAAAAATCGCTTGAAATATTAGTGGTGTATACATAAGAATAAAAGTAAACCCTGACGTAATATTTTTTTGTGTGAAAGTAATTTCTAAAATAACATCATGTAAGCATTCAGCTTCTATGGTCTAGTGATATGACCTTTATACTCGCGATCAAGTGGGTCAGGCTCCAAGTCTTGACAAAATTTGATTAATATTTAAGGTCTTTGATATCAATCAAATTTATAAAAAATCGCATCGAATAGTTTTTTCGGGTGAATTTTCCGATTTTCATTACTTTATGTAAGATGCACGATGCACTTATTTACTAAACGACACTTCGAGTCCATCCGTGTACTTGAATGCCTGAAGATGCCTAAAGACGAAATCCGGGTCGTTTGTGACAAAACTTTTGTGAAAGTATATCCATACCAATGCCTTTATTTATTTTTTAAATTTGTGCATTATTTTAAGATGCATTACAACAGCATTTAAAACACTTTTTTGAAATATATAAAGAAACTGAATAGGTGATTTAAGTGAATTTATTTCGAGAATTTTGTTATAAAAATATACTTGTCAAAGCTTGTTTGAGATACATTTATTCTTAATTAACCCAATGTAATAAATATTCGATTTCTATTAAGAAATGTTAATCATAAAATACGATTCCGTTGAAATAGAAAAATTTTCAAAGTGAAAAATGTTGTCAATCATTTGCAACTATTATATGCGATTATCCATCATCTCCATACTCATAAGGCAATGATTTCATTTCCCACGAGTTGACGCTTCGCAGGTACAAGAAATCTATCAGCGACTACTCAGATGTACTTGCTGTATCTACGAGCTGGACTATGACGAGTTTTTAGCATAATACCTTGGCATTTTTATTTTTAAACGTTATTAAAATAATTTATTAAAATGTACATAATACATTATTATTGAACGTATTTCACAGGGTGCCTAATAAGTTTGATTCGAACCAATAGATAAAAATATGCCAATAATAAGGATTAACGTGGCTTACAATTAAAATCGGAGTTCCTTACTAGATAAACGAAAATATATTCATTACAATTTGAACGGAATGTCAAAATGTAGACTACACGATTTGAAAGATTTGAAATATTCCATTTTTTAATTTTTAATCCAAACAATCGAACGTCAAATTCGAATTGTCTGAATGCTGTTTGATCTTCAGTCGACGGTTGACAGTTGAATTGCATAAACGGTAGACACACACACATTGATTTTTATATATAAGAAGTTAATTTTAATTAACCTTTCCGGAAGTGCAAGCAAAAAGTTTGTTGAAGTTTTATTGCAATTGGATCAGCGGCTTGGCAGCCCATAGAGTACGAAAAAACAGACAATCATTTTTATATATTAGATATCGTGTCATCAATCTATTTTTAGTTTACGGATACGAATTCGAAATATGAACTACATAAATCAAAAATAATCGCTTCACTTTTTTCCTCAAATGATATCTCAGAAATTCACCTTTTTTGCAACAAATTAAGAGCAGAAATAATTTTAAAAATAATTCTTGTTTACTACGTTGAAGTCAATAAATCCCGCGTGAATTTTGTGTATCTCTTATTCCTTAAACATAATATATAACAACAAAATAATATAATACTTAAATAAAAATAACGTACCTACGTAAAAATAGTATAAGATTATATTTATTATTGATGACTTTGGTTTACTTTTATTATGATATGAAAGTTGTTGTATCTGTGATATTGTCGCATTTTAAAACCTATCGAATAACTAAAATTCTACTATAAAATTATTACATTGCATAAATAACACAAAAAACATCATTTAAATATGTCGTCAATGTATAATTAATATTGATGTAACGAAAAAAAATGATATTGAATGTTTCTTAAAATACAATAGTCAGATGATATATATTAAGCTACGCTAAACTCATTAATATTATTAATTTAAATGAAGATAATTATTTAGATTATGATCATTTTTAAGCATCCTGTGTTCTCTTTCCAAGAACATTTAAGTCCATCTTTAAAACCGGCCATCGCATACGTCTTATGTTAATAGAAAATAAGCTTTATCGCCTTTGACGCAGTGATTCTTTTCGAAGAAAAATCAACGGTGAATAGCTGTTTTGCAGAAACTTGATACAAGCATGTGCGTAATCATGCATTGAATTTCAAATGATCAAGTTTTTTACGCGACAAGTGAGAAACGTTTTGTTACTAAGCCATAAGGGGATAATGGTACGATCTAATAATTTATTCTGACAAGATGAACAAGATTACTTGAATGAAGTGATTTAATGTTTTGAATCCATTTAGCCGCATGCTATGAAATATACTATCTGGTAACCAAAAGATGCCAAAGCGCATACAAACTTTTCTCAATATGTTTTTTTTTTTTTTAATAAATTCAGTCATTAAAAATACTCTCACGGAAGCTATAACCCAAAGCGTACTTGACCCTTAGATTAAACAGAATATTTGTCACTGATGTAATTTCATTGTCGCTTCTTAACATCTCCATGCTGATGATGCAATCGTAAATAGTTGAGCCATTAAATCATTCAATATTTCTCTTAATATTTTCAATAAGTATTTATCATTTTAGGTATTCTAGCGTATATACATTTTTTAAATTATTTTTTAGCTTCTTACTTAGGTTTAAATACTGTCAATAAACAGTGAAACTGAGATGCCATCATGGCAGGGAACGTGAGTTTTTAGGATGGCATGTTACGGGTTAAACTAATTTGTTGTAAGTGATGGACTGTTTTAATCAATTTAAAGTAAAGCAGTCAGTCATTTTAAATCACAATTAATTGAAAAAAAATATCAAGAATATTCATTAATAACTTAAAATATAAATCAAGTGGACTGCAGAATCACAACAAACCCGAAGAATAACGTATTGTTAAACAAAGTATATAAAGTAAAAATGGTTAAGATTTGAAAGAGGCCTAAAATAGTAAACGATACATTTCACAGACCAAAAAAATTACTACTAAATTCAGTTAGCTTTTGCGAAGGATTTTCCAATTTTTTTATTAATTAATAAAGTAATTATTATTCGTGTAATGACAAAAGAAAAAAATATTTGAACGAATTAAAGATATACATTTTAATATTTATTATTTATTCTTTATTATTTAATACATGACGAACGTACAGACGCTATTTTTATTAAAATCTATGACTGCTCCCAATGTCAAAAATATGGCTTTCTCTGAAGTTACTGTAACAGAAGTTAACGAGAACTGTATGTTACTTTGTTTATCGAAGAGAGTAGGGATCGAATGGTTAGAACTAGGACAGGTATAGTGGTTGAATAATCATTCTCACTACATCTAGTAGTTTTTTTAAGATTAGAACGGTGGGGGTGAATTTTTAGACGCCACAAACATTCATCTCTTAGAATAAAAATCGATAAACCGATTGAAAACATGCTGTTCGTACTGGGATTTGAACCCGTGAGGTCCGGCATGGAACCCATCGACGTGCACCGTACTTTAGTAGCATTTAATCTAAATAATGTTCATTCTACAGAATTATATTATTACAGATATGTGTAGCATTGAAAAATAAATAAAATTTAGTTGTAATATCGCATAAATTCAGCGAATAATCAACAACATAATATAACTAACTGTCATGTCGGAAGTAGCGGAAAAAAAAACAAATTAAAATATGTAATATGTATAATTTATCTCTTATGCATCTTCACTTTAATCGTATGAAGGAATAACAATAATTATAATCTGTGCAGTAGGTTATAAGTCGTACAGATAAACTTAACAAGTTATATAAATTGTTCATAATTAACACAGGAAAATTCTGCATTAAAAGTCCAAAGAATTGCACGTATAAAATTTTATATGTAGCATAAATTCGCATATAATTACCATTAATATAAAGACTAGTGAATGTTTGCTATATTTTTGTAGATGTTGGATTAGGGCTTGTGAAAACAAGAACAAATGTTAGTATTTATAGGAATAACATATATTTTTTAATTTATATCCATTTTTATAATTGTTTTAAAAAAGACTAACAATGCATTGAATAAAAAACATAAGTATTAAATAATACATAATACATTATTAACTACAAGTAATATTTTATCATGAAATATAATATATACATTTAAGTTTCATTGAAGATAAAAGTACATTGATCTTTCTTAGCCTTAAAGCTAATAATTTTGTTTTAGCCTTTTAAGCCGTATGAAGTGACCAAAGAAATATCATTTACAATAACAAAATTGTATTCAAATAATTTGATTTTTTATAAAGATTAGATTTTACGCAAATGTGTGAAAATCAAAAATTTTCACGCAAAAAATATAATGTGATAATTATAAATTAGTTAAATAATAATACAGACAGCCCTTTCATACCATAATATGGTTGTTAGTCTAACCCATAGGTTACCAAAGTGGTCCGTGAGGACTGCCAGGGGGTCCCTGACAGGACTAAAAAAAATAGGGGTCCACGAGATGAGAGATTAATCAAAATAATTCGGGTTTAAATAGGTCAAAGTAAACTATCTCTTAAATTTATTAAACAAAATATATTTGACAAATTTTACGTTTCACATCCACTATTAATTCCCTACCATCCTTCACGTTCATGCGCAAGTTTCTACTGTACCTTACGAATTTGAACCCAAATATTGACCAATTGATATCGGAGCATCAGGTTCATCCCTCTCATTAACAGATTTTATTATTTTATGTAAGAATTTGATTGTGTTTTGATTTGTTCATTTTCATTTAAAAAAATTCACTAATGATAAGAATAAAAAATTAACATATTTTTTTTTACAATTGTCCACTATACGAAAAACCCTATCACAGTGTGCTCATATTTGTATTTAAAAAAAATTAGAAAACTTCACTATTATGCATCCTGGGGGAGGGGGTCCACGAAGGATAAAATACTGGGCTTGGGGGTCCACGGGGGAAATAAGTTTGGGAACCATTGGTCTAACCCAATGGTGGGAAACCTTTTCATTTCAAAAGGCCACATTCATTTATCTGATTCAACATAAGGCCGCAGTAAAGAAAACTTTGACATCGCACTCCTTTTTTTTCGACTCTCGAACGTATAATGGATTGATTACGCTCTTTTTCCAAAGTCTTTGCGTATGATTTTTTGATCAAAGTGAATATTTTGATCAAGTCAAAAGCATCGAAGTAGCCAAAAGGCCGCAGGTTCCCCTCCACTTATGTAGGGTATATAATCCCGAGACTATTTTCCTGAAAACTCACAATAAAATCTTGTAAAAATTCGGGATTGAGAAATTATTGCTCGCCGATATTGAAATCCTCGGAATTTAATAAAATGAAAAAAAATCTTACTTTTAGGTGTTTCGCAAATTAAAAAAAATGTCATTTCCCGATTTAAAGACCGAGGAATTTACGTACATATTTCCAAAAATGACTTTGAAAAAATTGGAACCTATTTTTTTAGGTCTAACGTTTAAAATTTTGCCTGGTTGCCTTTTTTTCAAAAACTTTTCGAGAATTTTCCACTTCTTATCCTAAATTCTGGGATAAGTACTCAGTTACAGTCCCGGAATTTCGGGATCAGAAAGTAGGACGGGATTCCGGGTTTGGAGGGCCCAGTAGCGAGTAGTGCTTCTAAGAGTATCGTAAGTAAAAAAAAATATTAACCTGTATTAGTGTTAAATAAATATTTAATCTTATGAGCCAATATTTAATGCAAAGAAATAACTGACATGCAATGCCTATGATAGTGTTATGGAAACGACGTTGTACGAGTCAATTTCTCAGGCGCAATTATTCTTAGAAACGTAGCAAAAAATCATGATGGACAGTTTGATAAAACAAAATATAGTTGTAAGTCACATACTTGCCACTCTATTTATATAAGATTTAAATCTTTTCGAGGGTTGTATAACCTTGAAAGCCACCGAGAGAGATAAAGTTTAATTAATATATGATGGTCTCTTTAATTGCTTTAAAGCAGTGGTCGGCAAACTCATTAGTCAACTGAGCCAAATATCAAGTATACAAAAATTGAAATTTCTTTTGAGAGCCAATTTTTTAAAACTTAAACTATATAGGTAGGTACATTGTTATTAACTTTATTAATGTACTTCTAAGTTGGCTTTTGTTTAAAAAGTCTTCAATCTGATTGAGGTATATTCGCTGAGATCGCCCTTTCCAACTCTAAGTATTAAAACGGACTTCTGCGAGTGGGATACGAAGTTTTAATCACACTGTATGTAGTATTTTGTGGAAGAGTCACACCCAACAGGCCAAAGAGCCGCAATTTGCCGACCACTGCTTAAAGGCAATTGAACTCCTAATGAAGCTTATCATAATATGTAATAAAAAAATCTACGAGAACTGCTTTTTACTATGTTTTTTAAAGAGAGTAAAGTTTGAACGACAGAAATTATTTCTAACACTGAAATGTCATGTCATGAATAGTAGGGAACTGTAGATATGACATAATCATATCAATTTATGCAACTGTACGTATTGGGATTTTAACCTGTAGGGCAGTGTTTCCCAAACTGTTAAAATATATGTATCCCTTCTAAAATTTTCCTAACACCGAGTACCCCTCGTCAAAAAAATGCATTTACATACTTTAATAGCAATGAAAATATATAAACAGCTTGTTGCACCAGGCACAGTCAAAGCCCGGTGCACCCCGTACCCTCACCGAACTATTCACGTACTCTAGAGGGAACGCGTAACACACTTTGGCAAACACTTCTGTAGGTTATGGGCTCGATATCTGCACAATAATAATATACTGTCGTCGTAATAACAAAAGTAGGTAAGTAACAAATTGATTGTTTTGAGTACAAATGAAAAATTAAGGATATCGATAATCGATATTTTATTTTACGTTGAGAAAAATAAATCTATGCCGATCTGACATTAATAAAGTTAGGAATTAATGCATAAACGCATTTTCTTGCTTTTAAATCTGTTTGAATAATACTGACCTAAAAAAATGGCTGATTAGTAAAATTAAGTTGTTTCAGACACAAAACTGATATTAAAGAATATCATTGTATGTATACTGAACTCATTTTTGACACTTTTGTTTACTTATCAAGTTTAGTAATTAAATTGACAATATTTTATCATTAAAAAAAATCCGAAAATTAAGAGGTGTCCAGGGGTGGGCTGGAGGGGGCTTGCGCGACCCCTTCTTAAATTTCGGCGCTGCCAGCGAGCCCCTTGTTAAGATAAGAAAATCATTCGTCTTAGATCAAATCAGCACATAACTGCAATTATTATGACGTATATATGTCGATGGTTAAATTTTATTATGAAACAAGACTTAGTTCCCCCTTCGTTTCGAAGTTTCGTTCGTCGAAAAAACGAAGGGGGAACTACATTCGTTTTTTTCATTCAGCGCTGTGGGCTTCCATGCAGGACCTCACGGGTTCGAGTCCCAGTACTAAGCAGCATCTTTTCAATAGATTTATCGATTTTCTGTTCGAAGGCATGGGTTTTTGTGATGTTTAAAAATTCCCTTCCACTCTTCCGATCTTTCAATTCAACTGGGCGTTATGTGAGCGATTAGTATTAACTAGTCTTGTCTTAGCCTTATCATTCTATCCCTACTACTCTCTTTATAAAGGAGAAGTTGAGCGACTAAGTAACAAACAAGAACTTTTGTTGATATACCTTTATTAGGAGGCCATATGCGCGACATTGGGAGCGGACATGGATGAAAAAAAATGAATAAAATTTACCGAGCCCCTTGTTAAGATAGTGGCAGCCCATCGCTGGACTAATATCTTCTGATTGACAACAAATAAATCTCTTATAAATAGTAAACGCACGAGGGTCATAAATTACATCGTTAAATTCTAGGGCTATTTTTTAAAAATAAAAAAAAAGATAAGATTGTAATAAATCAAAAACATTGAATTAAAAATGTTTAATTATACGCATTAGTAGCTACTAATGAACTCTTCTTGAAACGATAATAATGACGAAATAAAACAGCATATTAATGTTTATATCAAATTAATGACGTAAGAAATAAGATACTAAAAATTTCTTGTGCTATAATTTTAGCTACATTATTTAACTTTTATAATGAATTGTCAATTATTATTCATTCACTTAAGCCGTAACAAATCGTCGCCTTGATATAATATAACACTTCAACTAGGGAATCCAATCCCGGGATCCCGTTCAATTTTCTGATCTCGGAATACCGGGATTGACATGGTTGCGATCCCGGGATTTCGGGATTGAGAAATTTTGAGTAAATCCCGAAAAGTGAGACGAAATTGGCAAATTGTGGATTTCAAATTCCTCGGAGAGCTAAAAAAAAAAAACGAGGTTTTGTGACAATCCTGGGAAAAAGTATACCAAATCGGGGACTTAAAATTCCTCGGTGAGCTAAATAAGAAAAAACAAAGTTTGTAGATAATCTGAGGAAAAAGTATAGGGAATTGAGGATTTAAAATTCCTCAATGAACTTATCCCAATCCCGGGATCCCGGGATCCCGGGGCTGAAAATTTATCAATCCCGAAATCCCGGGATTGGTAAAAGGCTCCGGGATTGGATACCCTAACTAAACTAACTAACTTGATTAAATATTTTTGAGATATCTAACATTTGAATATGATAACATTATTTAAGCGTTTCTAATTGTATATTACAAACTCAGTTTTCTTATTTTATTTTTTCACAGTTTTGTTCCATAAATTGTATCATACATATTTGTATGGGTTAAAAATAATTTCACTTGTGTATTGGATGGTTTTCACTGGTGAAATTGATTTTGTTGAAAATATAACAAAACATATATGTAATGTATATTTTTTATATTTAATTTTTTTTATCACAACCAGACGTTCATATAATATTTTATTTTAATTTTTAAAAAAATGTAGCCAAACAGAGATCTATGGGGAGATCCACTATAAGTGCAAATCATCTAACCGAAAGTTCATTCAATTCTAATCTTTTTTTATTGACATTTATAGATTTCTGTAATGTAGAGGTCATTCCCACTCTGAATAAGAAGCAAAGATTTAACCAACAAGCAATTTGTCAGCAAACGTCGGAAATTCTGAATGTAATATTGAAAGACGAATTAACTATTAGGTACTATTTACAAACCTCCCACTGAGACGCTCAATTAATAGTGCAAATGCTACACACTATGATCGGACTTGTTAAAAAAAGCAGGACGAGAATGACAATTCAATATTGTTTTTATAAGTATATATCTACAGATTTAAAATAGAATGACAACGTGCCCTTAATGGGACATATCTCGACCTCGCTTATGCAGAGTTTTTTCTTCATCATTTGCTACTCGACCATTTTTCCCACGGACTGACGCATACGCACACAATTACAAAATTGCACACTCACAGACTACTATGTTAGTTGTCACCTAAAACATTAATTGCAAAGCTGTTTCGACTAACATTGTGCATTTAAAATTTTAGAGAAAGAGTATTATTTTGCTTAGGATTCATTCCCGTAACCGAAGATATGAATTGTGTTTTCAAAACATTAGTTTTACTAAATAACCCCAAACTACTGCCCGATTTCAAAAACTACACAAGCTTCCCTACTTTCCACTTCTCATTTTTTAATATTTAAATTATTTATATAAAGCACTTGTTTCATAACTTAAAATAATGATAAACATATTTATTATTTGTGATAAATTTAAAGGTGAGTGTAGCGTTAAAGAGCCCATACATCTAGGAACAAATGTCCCGGGACATGATCTTGAGCATCTACGTAACATGTCATGAAATACAAAAATGTCAACCGTTGAGGTTATGTTGGTGAGTTTTGCGCCCGAACGAACGTTATTTGCTTTTATTTGATGCAAACAGTGCGGGTTACGTTAATTACTAATGTTAATAAGTCTTTTACATTGAAAATACAATTATTTTATTATTCACAATGACAGTTTATACCATAGATAGTTCCATACATTAATATCTTATTATTATCAATAGTTTATTAGACATTTCAAAGTCGAAAATAGATCTCTAAAATGACGCCCGATGAGTTGATGTCGACGAGTTCTGCCTACGTATATATTATCGCAAGTAGTATTCGGTTTTTTATATTTATAATTAGATGTATCCTACAATACGTTACAGCTTTGGTATGAAGTCATGACGAAATATGCTTTGACAGTTCGTCTAAAGCTGCGCTGGCAAGCATGTTCCCCGGGTTCCGCGATTGCGCTCGCCTCCAGACCGTGAACATAAGAACCTATCTCGAGTCACGTGAAATGTTGTGTTCCAGCGCATGTTCTGGAACCATTTGTTCCTTGATGTATGGGCACTTTTCTGCGACACCTATAATTAAAACAAATTATTAAGCAATTTATGTAAACATTCACGTAATCGATCTAAATCAGCTTTATAGAATTTTCACACAGATATGCCTATAGTTAAAAGTTAATTTTCCCTTTTGGTTTTCGATACTTTGTTTAAGCAACAGGTGAAGTCTAACGCGCAAAATCATTGACTAAATTACTACCCAACTACAACAGAAATATATAAGTTTTGGTTTTTATTTCTTAGTATGAACATTTCGATTCATTTCGCTTCAATAAACTTGTTGCTTATAAAAAACTCAATGTTACTTGGATTTCACTGGGATAACTAGTATATTTTTTTGCGGTCAGCACTTTACATAGCCAGGATAATTCTCCGTATAAAAATGTTGTACGGACGATAATTTGCAAATCAAATTCATACGAAGTGAAAACCAAAACATGGCTTTTTATGTATGATAATGAGAATTGAAGGTATTGCAAGTACAAGAAGTCTTCAACTCTTTCTTTTACCTGACACAAAAAAGATGTAAATCTGGCAAGTAAGTACGTGTGCTTTATGCAATAGACATTGGCGTAGAGCACTTGGGCATTTTTTTGCGTTGCCAGGACGAATGAAATAGCTCATATTCAAATGGCATCGTAATAAATATAGAAACAATAAATTCATATGAATCGTGACATCAACATACTTTCAGAAAGAATATGATTAGAAGAAAATGAGTAGAATATAATTGAATATCCCACCACTACCCGTTATGTGCATGCATTTGATTTTTCACGGCCGCCTTCAATAATGTAAAACGATAAATAAAATAAAATAATTTACTTCTCATATTTTAGACCCGATGCAGCGCTGCATGGGATCTATCTTTTGACCATGCACTGTTGTGCTTAAAAAAATATAAATTGAAATGAAAAAAGAGAATGAATACATTCAATGACAACCGCGAAATATGTACTCAGTATCCTGTATATCGCTACATACACATGTTGGTCCATCCACGATCTGATTAAGATTGAAGACTATGGCAGCAACCGTAAAGCAGCACCGCTAGAATAAATGTATTAAGTTTACACACTAGATCAGTTGGTGCGGCCTTCGGCCAATTCTGAAATTCTGTAAATTTTGTAAATTCGTAAATTCCTGAAATTTTTGATTTGAAAATCCTTGGAAGACCTGAAAAAATAAAAGTTCCCACGCTGGTAATTTTGGGAAATCCGCACATTTCTGGGCTTTAGAAATTGGCGTGAAATTGTTTCCGGCCAAAAATTCCCCAGTCAATGTTTACTGCGGCCTTATGTCAAATCAGAAAAATGAATGCAGCTTTTAGAAAAGAAAAGGTTCCCCACCTATGGTCTAGATTTTCAAAAGAAAAAATATCTAGGCACTCAGCCCTGCGCCACTGAAGATATAGTCGGCAGCATCTTAGCCTCGAGTTGTACCCTCACCGCAACATTAAATCGGGCGTACGTGTGAATACACTTTTTATAAATCCATGTGAACAGACTCGCGTAGTCTTTTGTTTTTGTGCGCATTTATTGCTACATAAACGGATCGATCACTTTCCCGACAGTTTTCATTGGTTTATTATAATATTACGAATAAAAATTACGCATCTCAAAACCGCCAAGAATTTTTTTAAGACAGCCATACTAAGTGGGTAATGATATGCATGCTCGGTTAAACGATAAATCTTCGAGAACAACTGTTATTATAAACAATGATTGTTAATGGTGAATTTGCATATTATCAAGTAGTTGTTGAGTTGTTTTTTGCGGAGACATTACTCTGAGGAAATTTATTATTCGCGCGGAGATATACAATACCTTTTTTATGATGCTAACTACTATGATTACTAATTTCGAATGGAAATAGCAACGCGAATATAAGTAACCGCTTTTAATTCAGTACAGTACATGTGTATGGTTAAAATTTGTTGTAAGTTAGTGACATTTTGAAGAGGATAATAAAACAAAAGTCCATCCCTATCAAATACATTTTTAATTACAATCTATCTCTACTCTCTTTGGAAAAAGAAAAGTTGAGCAACTGAGTAACAAGCAGTCCTCGTAGAAACACTTCTCTTGAGATAATCTCCATAAGGATTCCATATGCTCCACACCAGGAGCGGACATGGTTTAAAAAAAAAGTTTGTGAAAAAATATTTTTCAATAAAAATTGAAACGCTTTTTATTTTAATACTACTGGTTGTGTAACAATGTGTGATATAGGCAGTGAAATAATAATATTGGCAAATAAACGATAAACTCACGCCTATGAAAGTTTGGGTTAATTTATCAGCGTATGAAGTACTAAGACTTCATTTTTATCCGGTGAAAAAAACAAAAACCTATATGTTTGGGTCTTCACATTTCCTTTGGGCGTAATAGCCCTAACAATGAGTTGCGGTTTGGGCCAAAGGGTCAAATCCGACCTATTTGAAACAATTACCGCATTGCTTGTAATATTTGACCCCGTCGGGAGATTTCTTGTAAAGGAAATAATGTTTGCCGCCTGGAATACAAATTAAATTACCCATTTATTGGTTTCATAAATATGTATAAAAGATATCTATTAAAAAACGTATTTATATTGTTAAAAAAACTCATGTTTTTTAAAACAATTCAGATTTATGGATTAATGATTGTGATTGTCACTTTTAGGGTCTTCACTGTCAATACTAGGTGGAAAGACATTATATTAACCCATTACCTGCCAGATTTTTTTCCCCGCTTTTTTTGCAATATATGTGTTCTTTTTTACTGAAAAATAGGTTTGGTAAAATATTTTGACGAAAAAAACACTTTACCCCCATAAAAAGTAAGTTTTTATAAATGTTCCCAAATGGGGATCATGGCATATGGCGTGTAAAAAAACATATACATATTGAATAGTCAAATTTCTTTTTTCATAATTTTGTTATCTTTTATTGGACAGTTATTCATTCAACTATATCGTACTGTGCCCGTAGCAGTAATATTTCTATCACTTAACAGTCTCATTAACTCAAAAATGATAAAAAAGTTATCGAAATAAAAAAAATGGTTGGATGGATTATCGATTTTAGAAATATTTCTCATTATGACTGACGTGCCTAGTCCCATTTCTTGGTAATCTCCCTCTTGTATTCCTTGATATAATTAAGCATAGAAGCAATATCCAGTTTCGCTAAAACACATTGCCCATTGCTTGAATCCAAAACGTATAGGTTTTCGTTTTATAAATTGTTTGAAATAAAGATCGCCATAATATCGAATTATTTGTTCATCGATACTAATATGTATAGAAAAAACTCCAAATTTCAGAAACAGTTTCTTCATCAAAAAAAAATGTCTGTACATTGCTTTTAGATTAATTCGGCATTGTCATTGAAGTGTAAATTTCTTTTTATCTCCAAATATCGGTTTCGTGACAAACATTTCCTTACATATTGAATAGATAAACCCTCGTCCTCGCACCTGTACATTTGTTCCTGGGGCAAAGAATGATATCCAGTTAGCAATAAAACCCCTAAAAAAATTCTTAGACAGTCTGGTGAAAAAATTGAAACCATGGCGGTTATTTTGGGATGCTTACAATGTACTTTGTTTTACTATATGTTCCATTATATTTTTATCAAATAATGTCTCAAATACTTCCACAGGAGATTTTCCTTTCAGAATTTGTACTATATTTTTCATATTGCTTAAAATTTTATCATCTTGTCTCATTTTTTTTTTGAAAATTCTGGTCTTATATTTTTCCAAAGCGATTAAGATTTTTTAATTTTAGATTTAGATAGGGAGATCTTCTGAATTTATGAAGGTGATGTACTTTCATTATTTTTTTCCAAAGTGGAAGCTTCTATTGGTAGAAAGCTTGAATGAATTTCGACTCTGCCTGGAACATCTTTTGGCTAAGTGTCTTATGAAATATTGTCACCGATTTCTCCTATATTTGACCGACGGTATAGGGTGGATGTTCAACAAGGTCTATCTCAGGATCTGATTCTTCATCATCCATAAAATTTGGATCATTGACTATTTATTCCAATTCAGAAAGCGAATAAAATTTTCTCGTACGCATATCTACAAATTAGTAAAAAATAAAATAAAGCACATGTATCAAATATTTTACACGGCATCCGCCATGATCCCCAAATGGGAACATGCGATAAAACAGTAATAAAATTGACTGTGATATTTAATTTATTTATAGCTAAGCATTAACATTTACTATAACCTGTATATTAGTCATGCGCGAAATAACAACTTAAAATTTAAAGAAACAATACAAAAAATATATTATACAAAAGTCACGTTTTACCTTTTTACGATTTACCTTAAAATTTTAACTTTTGGCACTTATAACTCTTATCTTATAATGCTATTGCAAATTATTTTTTGTGAAGATGGTGCTACAGACTCTTCTGAACGTAACTGTGTTACTAGTAAAAATATTCCAGCAAGTACTACCAACTGCAGAGCAATAATAGTCGCGTACCCCAAATGGGGATCATGGCAGGTAACGGGTTAATAAAAACACAATATTTGCGAACATTCAACGAATCATCAGTTGACAATTCTCGCAATGAGCGAAACCGTTCTTGACCTTCAAATAAAGTACAAAGGAATGTTGTGTTTTTATAAAGATTGTGTAATTTAAGATTTCGACTGAAGGTGTTTGGTGGAATTTCAATATTAAATTTGAATCGTTCAAACTATGTACATTCTCACAGATTTTGTCAGTTCAAGTTCATCCGTGCACTTGAACGCCTGAAGATGCCGAAAGGCGAAACCCGGGTCGTTAGTGACAAAATCTGTGAGAATGTACATAGTTTGAACGATTCAAATTTAATAAAGATTGTGATTATTAAAAAAAAAAACTACTGAATAAAGGACATGCATTGATTTTAATGTGAGGCATTTAGTCGCAAAAAGCGATGTAACAACGTTTTTTTAAATTTGAGGAATATGTGTGTATTCTACGCGCAATTTTACACTTGGTGAGAAAATGTATATATTCGAAAAATAAGCCTGCGAAAAAAAATCAATTCTTAATTAAAATAGATCGGAATAGTTCAAATCAGGTCAATTCTGGTATTTGAAAAGTAAAATAATAGAAGTAGAACATAAACGTTATTGTTTTGAATAATTAAAGTGATAAGGCGAGTTTCTATCAATGCAAAAATGAAAAAAGTATTATATTTTGCTAATCGAAATATTCACAAATAAAAAATAAACAACAATAGCATTTGTATTACTGTTATTTTTCTATATATATGCATGTATGTCAGAGATCTGGAGTGGAGTGCGGAGCAGCGAAGCAACAAGTTTTTGGCCGAAGCAGGATTGGAGCCGGAGCAAAGAAATTTGATGTGCTCCACTGCTCCGACGTAAATATATATATTTTAGATTTATTCAAAATTTAAAAATTAAACGCTTTTTTAAGTGTATTTTCAATTGATGGTAAATTCAATATTTTATGTTTTTTTTAACCCTGGTATCATTTGATACGAGGGCAAACTTTTCCATCGTAATCAAATCATAATTTCTCTGTTTTTGTTATTATGGCACTTTGGAATAACTTAGTGCGCACCATGGTTTGTTTATATTTAAAATGTATGTACGCGTGTATTATCAATGATAATACGATAATCATTTATTATAAATATTTTAATATTAAATAAATTTCTATAAATATTTTTTTTTACTAAAATTATATAAATACAAATAATAAATAATATGCCTCCTATAAAAACCATCAAAACCGGTCCTGACTTTAATAAAGTGGAATAAAGTACAGAAGAATATTGTGTTTTTATTAATATAATGCCTTTCCACCATTAAAAAAAATCATTTAGAGAATTAATTAGTTTTAGATTTTCTGGCATATTCAATAAATAGGTTTTCAATTTATTTTCACGCCAGTAAATTTAAAAAATGCAACAAAAATCCTCCCCCCCTTTAAGGGCAACGGGCTTACAGCTATTACTACTTACAGTGAGTTTGACATTACGTCTATAACTGCGCGCGCATGCATGTTCCCCGTTTACGCTCTACGTATGACTTGCCGTCCTTTTACAGTTATCGTGTGATGCCCAAACAACACCGAGATTATTGCCTACCATAATAATTCAACAGTGCTATATGTATTGTATCATTATTCTTTCTTGATTTACATTGTACGCGGTTAAATGTATTATCATTGCTACTAGGGTATCCGATCCCGCAGCCTTTTTGTGAACCCGTGATTTCGGAATTGATTAATTTTCAATCCCGGAATTGGGCACGTGAAATAGTGTATAATTTGAAAAAAGTTTTTTTAGCTCTTCGAGGAATTTGAAAATCTCAAAAGCCTATAGTAATTTACCGATTTTCCCGAAATCCAAAATCCTATAAATTTTCGGGATTTGCTAAAAATTTCTCAATCCCGAAATCCCGGGATCGCAAAATTGGACGGGATACCGAGATTGGAGAGCCTAATTGCTACCGAGTTTTGCTTTACGCGTAAATTCTCAGGATTAATATATTTTTTTAAATAAAGTTTATTTCTTGACTTCTTTAATTTTGAACATTTTTTCATACACTAAATGCAATAAATATTTGCAGTATTTTGTTTTCCTGAACTATAAGATAAAATAAAAATAAATTTATCTTTCTTAGGAATAACATTAAAAATATTTAAAGCTAAGACTAGTTTTATATCATTTAATAATTTAAGATTTCGACTGAAGGTGCTTGGTGGAATTTCAATATTAAAATTGAATCGTTCAAACTATGTACATTCTCACAGATTTTGTCACTAACGACCCAAGTTTCTCCTTTTGGTATCTTCGGGCGTTGAAGCGCACGGATGAAGTCAGTTCAAGTTCATCCGTGCGCTTGAACGCCTGAAGATACCAAAAGGAGAAACCTGGGTCGTTAGTGACAAAATCAGTGAGAATGTACATAGTTTGAACGATTCAAATTTAATTTTTAGTTTTATATCAATTTTTCATTACAGTGTTAAATATTATAAAACAGCTAAGTGGCTAATTATGAATCAACCAATTCTTTACCACAACTCTAACGATGTCCAAAGGTATGATTCAGAAGAAATTTTGAGGGAATTCAAGGGAAAATTTCAACAGTTATCAAACACTAAATATTGTGAACTATTGGACATTGGATGCGGCGATGGATATGTGACAGCGAAAATACTGATGGAATACATCTCAAAAGACATTCATGTAACGGCAGTCGATAAAGCTGATAGCATGATTGATTTTGCAGCTAATATGTTTTATGCTTCAAAAGTAAAGTTTCAAGTGATGAATATTACTGACAAACTGGAAGAAAGTTTTCTAAATAGATTTGATTATATCACATCATTTTATTGCTTTCATTTGGTGGAGGACCACAGGTAAGTCTTTTTTTTTTAATTGAACAGCTTATCAGATTCAGAAAAGTGTCTTTTGATAATATCAATAAATGAAAATATTTTCTAATAAAAAAAATATATGCAAAATAGTTTTTTTTAATACAATGTTTGATAATTATTATTTTTCTTATGTAATGGATATATAAAGTCATAGATGTTTGTGATATTTCCATACCTTTTCACCTATCACCAATCCTATCCTGAAAACGGACGTTTGTATCATATAACTTTATTACGAAATTCAAATTTATAACTCCGTTACTGTGTGAACAAACAGTTTTAACCAATTAGTTGCAGGACTAAGGTATCTAATCTTGGGATTGGGATTAATTCATCGAGGAATTTTAAATCCTCGATTCCCTATACTTTTTTCCGGATTATCTCCAAACCTCGTTTTTTTTGTTTAGCACATCGAGGAATTTGAAATCCTTGATTTGGTATACATTTCCCCCAGATTATCTCCGAATGTTGTTTTTTTTTTAGAGACCGAGGAATTTGAAATCCTCAATTTGGTTTTTTTCCAAAACTTATCTCCGAGAGTCGATTTATTTTCCAAAATCCTATCAGTATCTCGGGATCGCGACCATGTTAGTCCCGGGATTTGGGGATCAGAAAATTGGACAGGATCCCGGGATCCCGGGATTGGATACCCTATACAGGACTGACACTATTTCCAGACTAAATAAAAAATAGTTTAATTAAAATTGTTGATCATAATGTATTTTTCATATAAAAGATGTGATTGCTGTAGTTGAAAGGTAATTGCCAAATGAGCTTTAAAAGCTTTGTTAAAAAAAATGGGGTGTGGCTGTGTCATGAACATGGCCGTGTGTTGTACGTGAATACGTCTCGTAATAGGTGATATTACGCCCCATTTTTACGTTGCCGGCACTGCTTGACTCGGTCATATGGTGTTTTAGTGGTAACATTCAAATGCTCTTGAGAAGCCCTTTCCAACCGTATGCGATCTTTGTATTTCGATTTGACTTTTTGACGCGTATAGCCCGACATTATATATTTTTGATATATTTTTTTTATATTTTAACACCTAATTATAGCCACAGTCACAATATTACACTAATGTTTTATATACTGTCGATAGATTTTGTTGAGAACTAACGATTAAAACTTAAACGAACATCGTAACTTCTCCGAGTCAAAAGTTATAGTAAATAGAAATCTCGATACGCATCAAAATGACTTCAAAATGGCGGCGCTTACTCCTCCACCCCGCGCGATGTATCACAGTCTTTACATAATGATTTTTTTTTATTATTATTTAGCTATCCAGTGATGCAATTGAATTTTAGATAGCGATAATAGATATGAAGCTGCAACACAAAACTGTATCCCCCGATTTCGTTATCATTCGTTTTTTTGAATTGCCTCCCTATGGAAGCAATTTTAAACACGTATTCACGTAAAAAAATATGTATGTTTGGGTTAATCTAAAAATGTGTCAGTAATCACGAATGCATATTTCTACTGATGTCAGTGTGTGTGTGTCACTGCTTCGTGGTTTTTAACATGAGCATAATGGGAACAATTGGATAAGTCATACTACCAATTTTATATATACTGTCAACTCTTGGTGGAACAGAATTACGTTTTAAAGAAATAAAACACTATTTTTTCCACACTTATGTAAGATCAGAACAAGTTTGGTTTATCATGAGCATTTTTAACTTACTTTTCAGCAGGAATTTGTTTCACTTACATTGCTTATAACCAATAACCAACATGCAAGGTTGTGTATATTTCATAATTTGACTTTGTCCCAAAATCATCAAGAAACGTTTTTTGTGTCTCCTATAAAATTTGTTATGTGTGGGTTACGTATTTTTTCCTTTCCACAGTCGATATTGATTTGAAAGATTTATAATTCCGATGAAAAAGTGCAGGAACGGCGTTCCAACGCGTTACATGGGAAAAGAGTCCTGCCTAACAGTATAGATAAGAAAACATTTAATATTGCATGTTTAATTAAACTTAGATATGTTTCTGTAAGACAATGCATTTCTGTCAAACTTTAATTAATCGAAATTTCAGCAAACTAATGCAGAATATTTACTCAATGATGAAACCTGGAGGACAATGTTTGTTTATCTATCCGCTTTCCCATGTAATCTTTGATGCCTATAAAATATTGATGAAGACTCCAGTGTGGTCAAATGTTATGAAAAATGCTAATAACTACATGCCAAAATTTCAAAATGCACTTGACCATACTGCCGATTGTAAAAATAATCTTATACAATCTGGCTTTAAAAATATAAGAGTAGAAATAAGAGATAGAAATTTTATGTACGAGGGAGTGAAGGATTTTGAAGGTATCATCAATCAGTGTATTTAATAATTTAAATTAACGAAAAGTAAAATGTAAATTTATTTATTCAATAATTAATCATAAGACATAAATGAATTCAGCATTTTTGTTTAGTTTATATGACAACTAAATATAATTATGTGTAGATCTTAATATATTTTTTTTAAGTATTTTTAACAGAGGCGAAACCCTCGATGAAAGATGAAATTTAGGGATCCCTACTCGGGTAGAACAGGAACCGGGTACCCGCACGTTTTTAAAGAACTGAACACCGAGAATTTTTCTTCGGGTACCGGTACTTGGTAACTGGACATTTTAATTTTAATATGATTATGATTCAATATTAAATATATATCTTTTCAAGATGCAAAATTCCCCGAACACATTATACTTTTAAATTTGAATCATTCAAATTATGTACACTCCCACAGATTTTGTCACTAACGACCCGGGTTTCGCCTTTCGGCATCTTCAGGCGTTCAAGCGCACGGATGAACTTGAACTGACCTTTACCTGACTGAAATTTAATATTGAAATTCCACCAAGCACCTTCAGTCGAAATCTTAAATTACATTATACTTTTATTTCGCAAATTTATTTAAAGATAAGAAAGTAAATCTGGAATCTACTGATGAACGAAGTTTATTTGAATGATATGTGTGCACATGAATATTTAAGTTAGAACAAATATTAAATTTTACACGTCTTTTAAAAAAAAGAATATTCATACATTTTTATATTTATCAGTGATTAAATACTGTCATCAGATATTTTGGTATCCATATTAAATGTCTGCACGAGCCCGGACCTGGCCCTCGGGCCCCTACCCGCGGGCCGGGTTCGGTCGGATAAGCGCAATTGAGATTCGGGATCGGGCCGGGCCCGGGTAAGGAATTTATTTCTTCAGAAAAGTATTTCAGACTACGTCTGTATTATATATGCCATGATCATCTTAATTATTACCACTTCTATAGAGAATCATAAATCGTTGTAAATTTGTAAAAAACGGTTTTTTTCGGGATGAGGAGTATAAATCTGGGCTTCGGGTCGGGTTCGGGTAACAAGTGTGGTATTAGACTCGGGCCCGGGCCGGGTCGGGTTTGAGTCTTTCGGGCTCGGACCGGGTAATTTTGTAAAATTTCTGCCCGTGCAGACCTCTAATACACGGAGTCAGAAGATGATAGTTAAAAAAAATATCCGGAACTTAACCGGGTGCCCAATTAGTTTATGAAAAATACCCGAGGACCGGGTAATGGAATTAGGGCGGGTATTTAGAAGCCTTAAAGAAATTATTTATTTTTTATAATTTTCTACTGAAGTAAATCAAGAGATCTGTTTTCAACTTTTGAATAACATTTGTTCATTATACCATTGTCAAAAGATATCTTTGATTAATTTGCTTTTTCTCGCGTCGATATTATTTAATAACAGAAATATACCAACAGATTCTAGGTATAATAATTTAAAACATTGTGTATTGTTATGAAATTATATGATAATTATATGAAAATACATGTTTTTATCGTTTTTATTTTCCAGATTTTCTGATGTCTGTTAATCCATTTATAGACATGATTCCAAACTCCCAAAAAGAAGATTACAAAAACGATCTCCTGGAAGTACTCTGGTCATTACCGACTGTCAGAAAAAATGTATTTTTGAACGCAAAAAAGGAATACATAAACATTAAGTATTCAATTATGATTGGATACTTTGAAAAAAAATAAAAAATTACAGTATTATGAATTGAAAACTTTATGATCTCACTGAAAATATTCACTAAAATTAAATGGTTTTATTCTGATGCTTCTTGATCCGTTTTCGGAAATATGCATGTACAGTGGAACCTCTCATAACGAGTTTAATTCGTTTACTCGTTATGTGAAACACTCGTTATGCGAAACAATTTTTCCCATATAAAACAATGTAAAATAAAATAAGGCGTTCCATGCCGAAAAAAAAAAAAATATTTTTAACGTATGTTTATTCAAATAAAATTACATACTTATACATTTATAAGAAGCGTAACAACCTGGAATGCTTTTTAGATTCGCAATAAAACAATTAAAAATCGATTAATTTATTATTTATGGCAAATAAATAATTCTTTTTTACTAGAAAGCTGTCTAGAGACATTAAGTTTAGAGACAAAATTTGGTGAAAATGTGACACCATTATCATTGAATAAATTTTTAAAACGCATAGCCACCTCCTTATTTGAGTGATGCTTCTCAATTTAAGATGCAACAGTTTCCCATGCTTTCAGCATTTCTCTTATTGCGCCAGAAGATTATTGCTCTGCTACTTCCTCCTCCTCCACTAACAAACTCTCCTTCATAACTTATTTCTGTGAAAAACAATGCAACTCCATAAGCTCTTTGGAGGTCAGCTCTTGACTGTGCTCTTCCACGAGCTCATAAATATCGTTGTTATCCACCTCCAGTCTAATGCTATTGGCTAAAGATATAACCTCGTTGACTGTAGACTCCACAGGTACTATTTGAAACCCCTCAAAATCACATTCTACAACTCTCCTAACTCGCTAAAGCTTTTTCCAAGCAGAAGTGAGGCTTCTCTTGATTACCCCTTCCCACGCCTTGTTAATCATCTCGATGTGAAAGTGATCTTTCCGGAACTCTGCGTCACTCGTTATGCGAAATGTCGCTCGTTAAGGGAGCATTTATTGAATAATATGTTTTGCTCGTTATGCGAATTACTCGTTATGAGAGGTTCCACTGTATTATTATTGTTTATTGATGCGATCTCTTCATAAATTGGTTGAAAAACCATAATTTTAAATTGTACTTTTGGGTATTTGAACCTGTTAAATAATTATATAAAAATGAGTAAGTAATATTTTTATTCTACTCTTGTTTATCAATAATTTCAAAAAGAATTTTAACATTTTTGCAATATGTCCCATTATACAAATAAGGAACTTTTGGTATTTTAAGATTAATTTCTTTAACTATAATAATAATAATAAGAGTATTTCTTTAACAATAAAGAAATATTATTAAATAATATCTTGAATAAAACGGGTGGTTCGCCACTGTTGAATATACTTTCTAACGGTTTAACCCGTCCTAATTGATGAAACTCATTAGTTAATAATTTCTTAATGTAAATCCCATTTGTATTACCATTATCGTTTGTTTGTTTTTCTATCATCCCTTCCTTGCCTCCCATTTATTATTTGATTTTTATTATAATATATCAGAATAGTAAAGTTTAAATCATTCGTACTTAAGCAAGCATTTGCGAAAGTAGTTATCTGAGGATGCCTCTGAAAGAGGAGAAACACGTGTCACATTTTGTAACACAATACGTGTAATAATCGTGCACTTGAACGCTTGAAGATTCCGAAAGGCGAAACCCGGGTCGTTAGTGACAAAGCTTGTGTGAATGTAAATAATTTGAACGATTCAAATTTAACATTGAAATTCCACCAAGCCCAAGACAATCAGTCGAAATCTTAAATTATATTTTAATGAATTGGTTTAACTTCATATTAAAATTTTCAACACCACCTCCAGAGAATTTTTATTTCCTTCGCATAATGGCATATGGGAATTACAATAATCAGCCCGTCGCATATATAACTAATGATATGCAGGACTCATTAATAATTATTATTCGAACAAAAATATAAATAAACAGAAACTAGCTCTCTTTACGTAAGCAGGGTCGTTAAACGTGTAAGTCAGTAATATAATACCATCAGACAGTCCAAAATCCACTACAATAAAATAAAATATAGTGAAGTATTTATTTAAAGTCGATTTGAAGATAATTGTGAAGAAAGCAGTAGAATAACAAAGTAATCAATTTTATATTATTAAAAATGAATTACAACAGAACTTCTGCCGAAGTAATACTAATTTCAATTTCAACAAACAAACAAATCACTTTTAAGGTGTTCACTGTCAATACTTTACAATACAATAATAAAAGATTTTTAGTACTTTTTCCACTTTAAATGTATTTGATCAGGACAGGTTTCGCTCCTCACGAGCGTTATCAACTGATAAAGAAAGTAAATTAAACAGTGTTATTTATACAAGTTAAATTGAAACAAAAAGGTAACTTGTATAAATAGCAATGTTTAATTTATTAAAGTTTAATTTAAGTTAAATTGAAATAAAAAGGTGTCAGCAACTACTAACAATGAAAAGGATTTACAAATTGCATTATAATTACACAATTAAATGCTTAACACCTAAACAATACAATTAAAAAATCATCAATAAATATAAGCGGCAAATGATATCAATTATAAACACAATTAAAATTTGCTAGGTCCTGATCAAATAAATTTTGAGTGGAAAAAGTACTAAAAATCTTTTATTATCTTTATTTTTTAAACATCAAATATTATTTCAACAAACCTTGTTATTAGCCCTGAATTAAAAATTCCATTCCACGAATATGTGATAAGAATATGTTATCGATCATTTAACAACCGGGCGTAGGGAGAGTGACTAGTTAACCACTAGTCATGTCTTAGCCTTATCCTTCTATCCCTACTACTCTCATTGAAAAGGAGAGGTTAGGCGACTGAGAAAAAATCTGTTGAGATACCTCTATTAGGAGGCCATATGCTCCACAGTGGGAGCGGACGTGGATAAAAAATATATATATTTAAACTATTACGATTTCGATTGTGACAAGCATTCGTAACTGATCAATTGATAATGCTCGTCATGACGATTAAAATTAGTACAAATAAGTATTTTAATTTTTTAGTGCCTTTTACTTTAGATACTATTACAAAAATAAAAGACTTTTGCTCAGGAATATTTTCGCTCATCACGAGTATTATCAACTGCACTTTCGTGCTCGCGATGAGTAAAACTGGCTCTGATGTATCATAAAAAATGTGATATGAGTACCAAAAAGTGTGTATATTTTTTAATTATCATAATATACTTTAATGGTAATGTCACCTGAAACCAATCGTCCATAATTTTTATATATCGTCATTCTCATTGATTTAATTACAGGTGGATTTAAATCGTATTGTATTTATTTTTACAGTATTGTATTTTTAAAAATTTCACCAATAAGTGACATTACTGAAAACATACTACAATATTATTGTTGATTAGAAAACGTCATAAATAATAAAAGTAATTCGGA
Organism: Himalopsyche anomala; assembly: GCA_031772345.1. Taxonomy (NCBI): domain Eukaryota; kingdom Metazoa; phylum Arthropoda; class Insecta; order Trichoptera; family Rhyacophilidae; genus Himalopsyche; species Himalopsyche anomala. The sequence goes on from CM062828.1 coordinate 26,328,212, forward strand.
TGTGTAGCCGCAACTTGGGCATCCAATCCCGGGATCCCGTTCAATTTTCTGTGAGCAATTCCTCGGTGAGCTAAAAAAAAACGAGTTTCTGAGACAATGAATGGAAAAAGTATAGCAAATTGGGGATTTAAAATACTTCGGTGAGCTACAAAAAAAAAACAGTTTCTGAGACAATCCGGGGAAAAAGTATAGCAAATTGAGGATTTAAAATTCTTCGGTGAGCTAAAGAAAACGAATTTATGAGACAATCCGGGAAAAAGTATTATAGAAAATTAGGGATTCCAAATTCTTCGGTGAGCTAAAAAAAAAAATTCTGAGACAATCCAGAGAAAAAGTATAGAAAATTGAGGATTTCAAATTCCTCGGTGAGCTAAAAAAAAACGAGTTTCTGAGACAATCCGGGGGAAAAGTATAGCAAATTGAAGATTTCAAATTCCTCGGTGAGCTAATCCCAATCCCGGGATTGGAAAAAGGCTCCGGGATTGGATACCCTAGCCGCAAAATAATGTTTTTGCCACAAGTAATTTGGAGTGTGATGTGTTTGTTCAGATACACCCTTTTTAAATATAAACAAAACATGTTAATAAGAACTGCATAATTAATCTTCTCGTGCAGTTGAACAGGCTTCTGAAAAAAGTCAAACTCATTGTTTAATGCTTAATGCGGTGAATTGCCCATATTTGTAAAGTTTTCTGAATTTATCAGAAATGCGAAAGGAAAGAAGTTATGTTTGAATTAATTTTTCATATTTAAAAAAACTACGCAGCATTACATAAGGAATAAATTGTTTCTGCCAATGACAAAATGTTTGTATTCGAATAATGTGGACGACAGAAAAATATATTTCCTTAAAACTTCAAGCGAAATGCCTAATGATAACATAATAATATTAATTGCTATTTGGAATAATAATGATTGTTAGTTTCTGTTAGTTAGTTAGTTTGTGAAATGAAGTGATTCGGATTACATAAAAAAAAAACACATTACAAGATTGAAGATCGCCATAGACTACACAGACTATAAATTATACGAAATAAACGCTACACGTTATTGCTGTGAAGGTAAAGTACAGACAAACGGAATTCGCGTTGTAACGACTTTCGGAAATGTATATTGTTTGAAAAACAATTTCCTTCCTGCCTCGCTCATCCAGTCTTTGTGTATCCTGGACCACTCCCAGCGCAAACCTATAACGCAACGACTAGCCCACTTGCTTCGAACATATGAATCTTCAGCTTTCATATAAAATATGTTGCTCGGCATCCGGCTGCAAAATCTTTTGTTGGCCACATAATTCATCGTACTTATCTTTCTTTTGGCAATGTAAATATATATTCTTATATTTGAAATGAAAGAATACGTTCTAAATTTAACAGAAGAGTTTTCGCGAAGAAAACGTAAATATTCAAAAATGTTAAGAACGTGCATTAAATAACTATTTCAGCCATTGGCAGAGTTGTCAAAAAACCAAAATTATTTAGTGGAACATTAACACTTCATGCGGTTAAAAAAGATTATCGGAATCAATTGAGAGAAACACAATTGAAATCAAAACTTTTTTATGTTCTTTCAATAAAAAAAATCTGTCCTTTCTAATAAATAAACTTCTACAAGTTGTGTCGTAATATTACTTTGACAGGTTGTGGCAAACGATTTTTCACAAACTATTCCAAACGGGATAGGATGATCTTGAAAAAATCATTTTAGTCGATAGTTTTAGTTGGCTCGAGATGACCTGTCTCAAATCGAGACGTCTGACAGTCCTGGCTTTAGAAACTTTAATTTTTCAAAGCGGAGATTTTTTAATGCGATTGGATACTATGTTTTTTTTAAAAAATAGGGATGTATTAAATGAAGATGGGTAAGTGTAAATAGCTTCCATAATAAAATATAAAAAACATACAATTATATTTTTTCTTAAATTTCGTTTTGTCAATTTTATGATTAAGCATTAGTTTTAAAATCGTATCTCTGGTTTCGCTTTAAATTGAAACATGAATTAATTATAGCATAAATGATTTAGACAAAAGATCTCTGAAAACGTAGACGGCAATCTGCGTTTTTGTTGAAAAAGATATCATCGTATAGTGTTGGAAATTTCGCATATGGTTGTAAGTTCAATTTAAAATAAACATAGCGGAAGTTTACATAGTCTTGTATAGCAAACACGCCAATTATTAAACGAATTTCTCAAATATATTTTTTTAATTTATTTATTGATTTGACATTTACTTGGTAGAACTCCATTTTAATAGGGTAAAAATATCATAGTACTTCTGTTCTACCGTTTTTTATATGTTATACGTTGATAGCTATTTCGGCTTTCGCCGTCGTCAGAACTATCATAGTTCTGACGATGGCGAAAGCCGAAATAGCTATCAATGTATATCATATAAAAAACTGTAGAACTGAAGTACTTTGATATTTTTACCCTATTATTCTCAAAATAATGTTTATTATTATAAAATAGCAACATAATACTAAAAACAATGTTTAACAGTATTTTTTTCAGAAGTTTCATCTACAAAATAATAAAACGTTTTACCAAAATTTTAGTAATATAAAAATTTTCCACCTTTTTTCCCTAGCTTTTAAATTAATTTGCTCGACTATCCATATTGACTCAATTGGTGTTTGATTACAAGATTGTAACTACACTACAACTATTGACAAAAATTTTGAGTTAAATGCACATTAAATCAATTATTTTTCTAATAAATGAAACATTTATGCGCATAATCAAATGGATGCAGTAGACACGTTCGCAAACGATGTGCAGTGAAGCGATGTTCTTATGCAACGCTTGATAGATGCAGCCATCGCACAACACGACAACCAGACTTCATGGCGCCCATTTCTTCCCATATCTTGAATGTTGAGAGATCTGGACCGCTGCACCTGAAAATGTTAGGTCACAGATTAGAAAATATGTTTCAATCGCTGTAACATTTTGTGGACGACTTATTTAATGAATGTGTCAATTTTAAAGTTTGGTTTTTTGCTTTCGTTATAAAGACTGTGACCACAAACTATTCATACGTATATAAATCTCATTTCCATTAAAGTATAATAAATAAAACAAAATGTATAATGATGTTGTTGAGATTTCTTTGTATTAGACATCGTCTTCTTTTGAATCACGTCACATAATTGTAAGATGCTTGTATGGCTTACAATTGATGTAAAATAATCTTTCGATATAATACTTTAAGCAAATCGATATAATTGATGTCATTAATTTGATGCTCTTTTTTAACTAGATTATCTATTAATTGCTATTGGTGTCGTATCAGCGATACAACAAAAATGTTGTATTTATTTATCATATGAGCACCTGAGAGGTAAAGTGAGCCAAGTGGTATTTTTGGAAATATAAATTACATGCGTTTCGATACTCTAAATGTCTTAAAGTATCGCAAAACTGAAGTGAGCTCAATAAATACAGACTATATAAGTATTTTTTGTAAAAAAAAAAAAAAACAATTTACTTGAAAAAAAATACAAAACATATGTTTTAAATGCTTGATTTTTAAATTCAAAAAGTGGCTAATACTAAGATATATTTTTTTTATAATATCGTGGAACTGCAAAATTTGACCATAAGGTAAAATGATAAACCTTTGAACCTGTATTAAAGAAATGACAATGGTAATTTACCAATGCTAGTTTTGGCAACACACGGACCAAGGTAGTTTTAGTATATTGAAAACTTGCGTGTCTTATCCCACAGATGAGCTTGGTTCTCACTTCTTCCTTTCTTGAAATCAGATCAGATTGATTCAATCGTTCTGTAAGGCCAGGAGCTACACCACGCTGGTATGGTTTGTGGAGACATATCTTAGAGGAACCACGTGGTGGCTGTATTTGCCAAAACAACAGCAGTCATTTCCAAAGAGAAAAGGGAAGAAAATGTCGGTGTCGCAACTGTGTATTCAACGCTATTAGGCATCCATCATAGTTCGTAATAGTATTCATAGGTTCAAATCCCGTATGGACAATTTTAAAATTGGTCTTTCAGACGTTTAATGATTTTGATTCCAAAGTCATGGACATATAAAATATTCAAGTAGTCTTGTTAATCGTGTTTTAAAAGTAGACGTTTCGCGAACAATTGACGACTAGTACGACTAGTACTCTCCTAGTCAAATCCTTCTATGCTTACCCACTCTAAAATACTCTGTTAACATTTAAGCTTTTAAAATTAGATCAATAGAGTTTACATTGCAACAATCTATCTGTTTTATTTACAATTCGTATGCATCCAAAATTTTATCAATTAGACAAACATTGACATTCATATCAGTTGTGAACCAAGTTTATTTTACTACATTACAAAATCAATTATTACAAAACTAAAACGAATATTTCCGGAAACATTAATTACGTAATATAAGAATTGAAAATTGATAAACTATAATATCGATTAATAATGTTTTATCACTGGTAAATTTACTTGGTACTTTAATAAACACTTGAATTGATAATTCAATAATGTATTGGAGCTTTATGAATGAAATTGCTCTTTACCTTTGGACACCTGTTATCAGCAGTAGATGTGTGGTCGGTGAACCTTTTTTAGTCTCTTATCAGCTTCAAATCCACGTGGAACCGATGAAAAAGATATCAAGATATTCACACGTGTCGTTACTTATTTAGTGTAGCTGTTTTCTTCACCTGAAACATTTACAGTGAAGAAATTTAAAAAAATACATATTTACAATAAATTATGGTAATAAATAGGGACATATAATAAAAAGTATGTTAGTTTCAGCGATGAAAATTAAAAAAAAAACATTAATATTGAGTTGGAATTAAAATTGTATATTTATATTCTAATATTGATTATCTTTTTATTCGCGGAAAAAACGACGAAGCAAGATAAAATGCAGTGGAAAGGATTTTCAGAATTAATTCTTGTTGGGAAAGGCATTATTTAAAAAAAATGTACTAATTTCACATTTCTTATAAAACATCGACGATGGTTTCACATATCAGTCGAAAATGCTTTTGACGACCAAAGCTAGTTCTGATATTGAAGAAAAAAATATGGATTAACTATTGTTCAATAATTTAGGCTCCGTGGCGGAAGGGTCAACGTCGTAGACATTATGTCCTAGTACGAACATAATTCTTCAATAGATTTATGTTCTTAGGCAAATGTATTTGTGATGTTTAAACATTCCCTCCCAACTTTTCAGTCATATAATAACGGGGCGTACCGAGAGCAGTTAGTTAACCACAAGTCCTGTCCCAGCCATATGCTTCTATCATTACTCTCTTCAAACAGAGAGGTTGAGCAACTGAGTAACAAGCAGTGATCATAGAATAAAACACTTTTATTAAGATATCTTTATTAATTAAAAGACCATATCCTCCACATCGAGAGTGGACATGGATTAAAAAAATACAAAAAAAGGTGTTGATTTTTATTGGATAAATAAGGATAAAACTAGCTCAAATGTGAATTAAATTAATAAACAATTTGTATTTTTATGGTGAGAGTTTTCAGTAAGATCGTGAACCATTAACTTTTAAATATGTTTTGGAATGCAGAATATATTTAATAATAAATATAACATGTAAAACAATATTCTTTTTTATGAAACAACTCAACAATGATGGTTCCTTGATATTAGAATTTATTTGATTGATTTGAGAAGAATGTAAGGTTAATGAAAGCCGATATGAAAGGTACATTTTTGAATATCCGTGACTGGATATATCTGTGACGAATGTAAAACCATCTTCGACCGGATGGAGTTTGCATTCTTATAAAAGTAATGGTGTACAAATTGTTAATCGTACCCAATCGGAGTGTTGTTATTTATTCATACTTCAAGCGATGACAGGTTGATTTTGAATGATTATTGAAGAAATTATTTAAATATTTCATATTAACTAACAACTGGTCTTATTTACGACAGTATTTTTATCTTACTCGTATTTGAATTTTAGAGAATTCGCTTATTCTAAATAAAACATTATAATGTCAAAGTAATTGTTTTATTAAAACAGAGTAAATAATTAAATTAATAAACTATTTGGCTAGTTACTATAATAATTGCGTTAAATGCCAGCAAATAACACAATAAATATTTTTAAAATATGTATAAGAACTGTCAATAAATTTTATTTTGTTAGAGGTTTTGGCAAGGTTAAGTAAGTTATCTAAATATAATTATCGATTAAATTGTCTGACCAATAGACAAATTCTCTGACTGACTTTGCTGATGGTGCTTTTCGGCAGCAGATATTTTTAATTATTTTATCAGCATCAGTTTTATATTCTACCTTTTTGAAATGCGAAAAGTTTTCACATACATGTATAAACTTTATTAAACTGCTCCTATGAAATTTAATATTCAAACGAATAAATCTTTGTGCTCTGATGACTAATACAAATGCATGATTCTCTCAAATTATTCCTTGAAAATAAAGAATCACTTTGCATCATTGGAATCGTGAATGAATCTTCTTTATAACAGAGGAAATTCCGATTCGATACAGCACCGATCGTGCATACATTTTGATTTCAGACCTTTTCTTTATTTATCAGTAATATTAAAGCCACCGATGTCAACAGTTATATATTTAACGTACAAAACGTTACTAAATGAATTTTACAGTTTAGATATTCATAAAAAACGAAAGAAAGAACGATTTCGTGTAGTAAACAAGTATAAGAATGTTTATATGTACACCGCCATTATTAAAATGACCCGAATTAAAAACAGCAGATACTTATCTCAACCCTTCCCTTACTATGCAAAAAACGCACAAGCTCCTGAGCTGTGTATCCGTTACACATCAGGCAAACAGGAGTGAATCATAACAATTATATGTAGTACTGCTGTAGTAGTGTTATATAATTGTCATGATTCACTCCCGTTTGTCTGATGTGTAACGGATACACAGCTCAGGACCTTGTGCTTTTTTTGCATAGTAAGGGAAGGGTTAATAATAAAGTTAAAAAACACAATATTTCTTACCAATAGATTGTAGTTTTATTCAATTTCATCGCATTAAAATATGACACTTTTCCGAATAATAAAATATCTACGTCTTGATTTGATTATCATTCACACGACCGTAAATTAAAATTGTATCATTCTTCCAATTTGATATCACTGTATCATTTTGTCTTATGATGATAGATTATCTCATTTGTTGATATTTTTTAAATCCAAATATTCTGTTTTGCTATACGATTTATTTTGAATTTAATAGAGAGGCGACACGTTACAATGACTTCAAATTCATTTTAAATAGCTCCGAAGAACCACTCGAGACATGTTCGCAAAAGTAGCACCCACTCGTCTTTAATATACAAATATCGATATTGCTAATTATATTGAGATAGCTGACGGTATATTGTTTTTAAGCAAATGCTAGCCGAAAACTTGTTTAAACAGATCAAGCTCTTCGCATTATTTTTAGTCTGTGACTATAGTGTACTGTTATTTAATTGTATACAAATCACCCGCTGTGGTTTAGATGGGTCTGGGTTCTATTCCCGGTAAGGTCGATTTCAAATTAAGATTGTTTTCAATTAAAATCTGTGATATAAGACGTGGTTGTTTATGATATCAATTCGCAACATTAAAATATTTGGCGCATTGGATTTGGCTGTTATACCAAATATTTTATCATTCACGAAAATTCAATGATAATTTTAAGTTTGATCTAACGGATAGCTAGCTATACAGCAGTGACGCACAATCTTTTCGGCAGAAGGGCCAGCCTATCAGATTTTAGATTGTTTACGATAGGGCTTCCAAACCGGTTTAAACCGAAACCGGTTAACCGGTTTTTCGGGTGTTTTGAAAAAAAACGAAAACCGGTTAATTTTGGGCGGTTAACCGGGTTAATAAAAAAATCTTTTTCTGCTTTGAACACTACGAGATTTTATTTTACTAATCATATGTAGAGTGTAAATATTTAAAAATGTTGTACATAATAAAAGTATTCTAAGTAGTACAATATAATAAAGTATTTTACTGTTCAATTGTCTAATTTCTGTGACATATTAATAACAAGTAAGTAGTCGAAATCATGGACAACTATACCGCTTTCAATCAAATATCTGTAATACGAAAGGATTCTCAAAATATCAATGATAATAAAACAAGTGAACCTTATTGAACCAAAAATAAGTTTATCATTATATCTTTTAAATGAAAAAAATATCCGAACCGAAAACTTGTACTATTACAAAGCAATTTAAATATTAGTAAACAAAAATTTATAATCTAATTTTTTTTCACGTATTCATTTGATCGTTATTAGTCGGATTATTTATAATTATTAACAATATAATATTGGATATGGAACTTAAATATTGTATAATATAGATAGCTATTATTCCGAGAAAGTAGTAAGTACCTGAACTTAAAAAGATGGCAATTTATATTCACTTTTTTTTGCAGCATACATACATAAAAAGGTTAAGTGACTAAGCCCATATTTTATTATATCTTTCAAGTTATAAAGCAATTCAATTTTAAAAAGTTTTTTTTTTCTAACAATCGGTGCCATAAATCGTCGGCTACTTTAAGGGATCGGTGTCTTTCCAATATGCACATGTGGTAAACAAAAATAATAATAAAGACGAGCAAAAAGGTATTCGAGGTGTTATCCAATTGAACACTAGCTGAATATGCGTCACATTTCTTTTAAGCAATTATTTAAAAATGTAACAATTAGGCATACAATCGTAAGGACACGAATGCATGTTTGCGCATAGTGAAAATTGGTAGTTCTAATTTTATGCACTTATTGACTTTTTTTTAAGTAATCAAAATACTTTTTTTGAAACGTTGGTTAGTGTGGTACTAAAATTGGTTTTTTGAAAATAAATCCGGCTTAAACCAGTTACCCGGTTTATTTATTTGAAAAAAACCGAAAACCGGTTAGTTCAAATTTCCGGTTAATTGGAAGCTCTAGTTCACGGGTCGCGTGAAAAAAGCATATAGGGTATTTTTTGTAGAGAAACACTTTTTCCAGCAATAGCCAATTTGACAGACAACAGCCGATGTGTTTTAGTTTAGTTCGCCATTTCACCATAAATAAACTCACGCCCAGAACAACGCTTTCTAATTGTGCATTTTTTTAATTATGAAAAATTACGGTCGCATAAAATGTCACTTTGGGCCGCAGGTTGTGCATCACTGCTTTAAAGTGACTTACTTAGTATATTTATTGTTTTTTTTTCAAGCCATTTCACAATGTATGAACATTTTTAACTTAGAAACTTGGAACAAAATTTTCTTTTATGAAAAAGAAGATTTTGTTCTTAAGCTTAAAACTTTGAATTAATTAATTTGTACGATTTTATACAGTATGTAAACATGTTATGTAACATTTGTTCTATATAAATTATAGATTTATAAATGTAGCCACACATGAGGCGCGAGATCATGATGTGACCGTAATCGAATCCAGAATGATAATATTATTCCAAATCCTCGTGACTAATTTGTTCGAGTCGCGCATGCGCTGCGGTACGTTTCCCGTTTCCGACACGCTTCCGCCGCGCTCCCTCCGCCACCCCTCCAAGACGTCTCCGTCCCAAAGATGATTTGGCCATTTTATTTTAAATCGTATGGCAACTGTCACAAAATAAAGTCCGATTGGGTGTGTAAATGCGTTAATTAGGGAGTTACTGCTGAAAAAAGGCCTACTTGTGTGGTATTTTTTATTCAACTGCTAGGGAGGGCGAATTTGGAAGGCAATACACAAACTCACAAAAGTAAGTTATGTATACTTATTTTTATTTCACATGTCTTCACTGTTCTGGCAGAAGTTGGTAAGTAACAGATAGATAGTTACGGGTAAACAGCAAATTAATTATAATCAGTAATATTAAACAATACACAAAACTTTCTCTGCGCCTATTCTATGTTTTGATACCTATCTCGCCTTTTACCACTTAACTAACTACTGACAAAAAAAAAATGGAAAATGGACTCTATTTTTGGCGCAGCCCTGCCGCATAAACTGAAATTATTAAAGTCTTATTGTTAAGATGGGGACAGGGGACAGGGGGGTATAGCAAGATGACAAGTTTACTGCGGTTCGGATTTTTTATGGAAAAAAAATGATTTATTTTTTTTACTGTCATCAACCAGACGACGAACTGTTTGCGAGCATGAGAAAATTATTTTCAGAGCTTTGTGTAAAATTATTATTTTCAAAAAATTATGTCATCCAAATCGCATTTTTTTTTACATTTGATATAAAAAATATGAACTTGAATGTTGAATTCAAAGAAATTTACAATCGGTTTTAGATATGTTTATTGAACGATCACTGAATAAAACCAGAATGTTGTATAGCAATAATAATAGTGTTTTTTTAACCAAAAGGCATACATAATGTGATCAAAGTAAACTTTTAAATGCTGTCATATTTTAACTTTATTACTTGACGATAAATAAAGGTACTTTTTTCAGTTATAAATACATTACACCCTCAGTAAATAATGAATGATATTTAAATAATATCAAATTATGTATGCTTTCGTAATTGTATCAAATGTGTAAATGTAAGTTTCAAAACCCGCACTTGCCGATTTTTGACGAAAATGAGTTATGAATGCAGTTCAGCGCTCTAGCGAAAAATGTATCATTTTTTTCAATTTAGAGTTGCAAATTGTATTATGTTTCGTCAAAAAATCTAAATGAATATTTATGCGACTCGCAAAACCCGCTCCTCACGAAAATTTCGATAAGCAAAACTTTCACACATGACGGTCCAATCAGATGTTGCATTCACTCGGGATAAATGAAATGCGTTTATTGACAATTGTAATGTTTATTAGTTAAATTAGATATTTTATTTTGCTTTTATTTGTATCCAGAAAGATATAAAGAAACTTTTAAAACACTCTAAATCACTATATGTATGTATACACCCTAAACAGTTTTTCGTGATTTACTCAAAACTCAAAAAACCTCAATATAAAATATGTTTTGACGATAACAAAATAGGCCTACTCTTCAGGTGAAATGGCTCATCTCATCGGTGAACTAAAATGCCTTAAATTGTGGCAAAGCTCAAATAAAATATAAACAGACATTGTTTTCTAAAAAGGTTACAACAGGTTATTAAGGTTATAAAAGCTAATTGCCAGGGTTGGCTTATATATTTGAAATATTTGATTATTTTTATCGTAAACGTCTTCAAAGTACATACTTGTATAAAAAGCAGTATAATTTTATTATGAAATTCCGTTTCCATTTCACACTTATAAAACTTATTAAAGCGATTAATCCCGGTGACTTCTTCGGAAAATCGTTGGACCGTACAACATTCTAGAAGCATAAGAAAATAATTATCAAATTGACGGAAATGTGCAATTCATGTTTTATTCGGTGACTATTTTAAAACTTCTCGGTCGCGATTGACAATACAATGGAGTACAGATCTAGAGTAATTCCTGAATCCGATCATATTATTGACGAATTTTTTAAAGCTGTTTGGAGCTAAAAAAACATTATTTAAAGCCGGTACGCTTATTTTTTGCCGAAAAAAATACTTTGAATTTATATGCATTTTAATGTGAACTAGAAAAAGGGATTAATTTTGAGAGAAGCAATATCTTTTCTCAGACATTCTTACAAATAGACTTAAAGAAGAGAAAAAGCTTCTAAATATCAAAGATGATTTCATTAATATACTTTACCAAATTTCATTAATAATATTAGCCTTAAATATTAATACACAAAATTTTGCCCAAAATGAGGCGCAATTTCCGTAGTTTAAACAGCTAATTTTCGGTCAATCGACAACCAAACTCCACTGACGTGGATTATCCCATAAGCGCAAGAGGCGCGCGCTTGGGGTCTCCAAATCTCAGGGGCCTCAAAAATAGCATATATTATATAAACCATTCAATTTTGATTTTAATTTTCAATATTAATTATTATTATACAAAGAGTTTTGCAGCACTTTTATGTTATTCTAAAAACAGGGCCTCCGAAATTTACTGCGCCTGGGGCCTCCAAAGTGCTTAATCCGCCACTGCTGCAATGCGTCTTTTATTTAAAATGATTAATTCTTCAGTATACAAAATTCAGCCGCCTGTGCGGTCATGTGGTCAACGTCGTTGGCTTCGGTTACGGAGGTCACGGGCTCGAATCCCAGCACGGACAGTTTTATAAATTGATTTTTCAATCGATTTATGAATTTCTGTTCGAAGGTATAAATGTGTGTGATGTCTTGAATTCCCCTCTCCCACCCATCCTGTCCTATGAACGGGACGTATCGAGAGCGATTAGCCAACCACTAGTCCTGTCCTAGCCCTATCCTTATATTTCTACTCTCTTTGGAAAAAGAGAGGTTGAGCAACTGAGTAACAAGCAGTTGTCGTAGAAACACTTATGTTGAGATAAACTCTATTAGTAGTCTATATGCTCCACATTGGGAGCGGATATGGTAAAAAAAAATGTAAAATTGTGAATCTAACCGTAATATTTAAAATAAACTGTATAACAAAAATTGAAAAAAAAATGAAATTACAAAATAACTGATGGTGAGGAATAAATTTTTACGAATAACAAATCTAAGACCAAATTTTAAAGATTTTCAAAAGAGTTTACCTGAGAGATTTGCAAGCAAAATCTCTAGGATATCAAATCAATTTAAGCCAGTATACTTTATGGTTGTTATACGATTGACATTGCCAAATATTTATATCAATAATAATATGAGAGTCGATACCTTAGTTGTCACGTCCATAGCACATCGGCAATTCACGTACGTAAAATCATTACATCTCAAAAGGTCCGTGAAACGCAAGAAGAATCATTATACCATCGCTATGGACTTGGATCGCTCTTCAAGTTTTGACATAAACAATTCTAGACGTCAGTTTGTCTCGTAGACTCAAATCACGAACCATTGGGTTGCGTACTCGGATGTAGTATATGTATCTGAAATTTTATACATTTATGCTTTTTAAAATAATGTGTAAATAAAAAACTATGGTACTTTTCGTCAAGAATAAGTTATTTTAGGTAATGATTACAATTATTATCAAGTAATTAATAGACACACATTGAAACAAGTTTTAAAAAGTTATGCAAATTCATTGTATATTAATAAATACAATTTTCAAGTGAATTTGAATTTATAGTAGTTCTGTATTATAATATATATATATATATATATATATATATTCATAGTAGGTATTAATAATATAGCCGCCTGTGTGGCCAAGTGGTCAACGTTGTTGGCTTCAGTTACGGAGGGCACGGGTTCAAATCCCAGTACGGACAGTTTTATAAATTGATTTTTCAATCGATTTATGAGTTTCTGTTCGAAGTCATTGATGTATGTGATGTCTTGAATTCCCCTCTCCCACCCATCCTATACTATGATCGGGGCGTATCGAGAGCGATTAGCTTACCACTAGTCCTGGCCTAGCTCTATCCTTCTATCCCTACTCTCTAGGTTGAGTAGAAACACTTCTGTTAAGATAAACTACACTAGGAGTCCATATGCTCCACATTGCGAGCGGACATAGTTAAAAAAAAAATAACAATATAGTGTTAATATACAAAAAGAATATGTTTTTATGAGTTTTTTTTTTGTTAGTTAGTTATGTTCTGTAGAAACTTGTATGGGTCATATTCAAATTATTTTATTTGTCTATACATATTATAAATATGTGATAGGTACTGCAATACATATAAAAAAACATCATGCCTTAAAATATTTTATGATACACTACAATATGTGAAATCGAGGAATTGTTCAAATGACATATGGAGATAGGTAAAGCACTTGAATTTGAAAATAAATATTAGCTGCGGTTTGTGAAAATACAGATAAAATTTAATACTGGATCAAAAAGAAATAAAACTTTGCAAATAGATAAAAAGTAAAAGATTGGAAAATATTAGTGTTAATTCACTATAAAAATCAAAATAATATGAAAATACTTAACTTAGTTATATTGTTTCCAAAAAAATTCATGATACTACATTTTGTATTCAAAAATAATTGCATCTCAAATTAAACAAAATATTATATAATAAAAAGGTTGGGGTGTACTGAAACGATACGGGCGGTAAATCTAAGCCTACGTGCATGTCGTTAAGGCATCGCTGCTGACAGCATTTCCGCCTTCTCCATTCCATTCTACGTCTACAATTCTCCAACTCTTCGAATACCTCGGAATAGGTCAACGGATGATTGCCGTGGTACAGTTAAATTTTCATTCATTTAAATTAGATTAATTATGAACGCTTACTTTAGTCTGTGAAACGAATTTAATTTCATAACATTTTTTTTACGCTTTTACTGTATAATTTACTTTATTTAATACATTTAAAAAGTATAATTTTTGCAAATCATATTTATTTATTAATATGATTGGATTTTATTTTGAAACACTGTATTTCATGAATAATTAAATCCAATAATAAATAAGCCGCCTGTGTGGTCGAGTAGCCAACATCCTTGGCTTCAGTTACGGAGATCACGGGTTCAAATCCCAGCACGGACAGTTTTATAAATTGAATTTCTGTTCGAAGGCATGGATGTATGTGATGTCTTGAATTCAATGAGCGATAGATGTATGTATTCTGAAATGCTTTTCATACTTAACTCGATAAATATGACAAATTCAAACATAGCACACTCTGGAAATATGGTGTCTATATGATTATGATGATTTCAAAATAATATTTTATGCGAGTTTTTCTTTTATTGATATTTATAAGCTCTGAAATAAAAAATCAACATGGTGCCGAAAAAACTACTACAGTAGACCCACCGGTTAGTAACGCGCTGCACGACGAGTATAATATAAAGATGTAGTATTTTATGGTGATTATTTATTGGCAGGGTGGGCGGTGGCGACCCGCTGGGCGGAAGCGGCGGTGGTCTGAGGCGGACGCTCCATAAGGGCGGAGATCTTCTTCACTCTCGAGTATGACGCGCTCCCAGACTATTTCGAATGATGAGGCGGGGATGGAGAACATCGGCTTTCTGAAAAAGTGTTTAATTTATCAAACGGTTAACTGATACACAATAGCTTATCAATACATGTACATAATTGTATTTTTTCTGTTAACTATTTTGGAATCAACGATACTGGTAAGTTGGAATTGTATGTCTGTGAAAGAAAAATGAACCTGCTTTTTCATTATACAGGTAAACCTCGGGTTAAGGTTGGGTTACGTTTCTGAAAAATGTATATTTATCGTGATTTGTTTTATCTTAAGATATATAGGAAGTCCCGAACAAAAAATAATAATGTCAATATCTTGTGGGTAGTGTGTTTCGTTGGTTCATTAATTGTGCTTACTTTGTGTTGCATCTGTAATGCATTTTTTTTTTGTACACACACCGATTCAGCGGGGCAAAAATATCTAAGTGAATTCATATTTTATAATAGAAGGAATTTGATAAAATCATGTTTTATCAGCGAATTAAACAAAAATAAATACGCTCCTTTTATAGCTCTTTTTTTCAAAACAGCTCTGGTAATTTTTTTTTTGATAGATTCTGTAAGAAAATACAAATAATGTATACAAATATCTTATTAGAGGATGCAATCAAACGCCACCACATGAAAAGAAATGTTAGGCATTAACATTTTAAATAAGATAGGCAAATAACCATTGTTGAATTTATTTTAATTTGGATTTATCGTACGTTATATAAACAATTAATTTGCAATCACTTCTACCAATGTTTGTATGCCATCTATCTTCTCTGCAAAACTTCCACTTTAATTTTGTAATTTATAACAATAATAATAAGAATCATTCTTTTGTAAGCCTAACAATGTTTTGTCTAATGATACTTCTTAAAAAATGTGACATTTTGTAAGAAAACAAGTAGAATTACAAAGTTATTAAAATTAATTATATATTTAAAATGAACATCCACAAAGTCAGTCCACCAAAAACGTTAAGCGTTGAGTATTAGCGTACATTATATAACCATTCCAAGTTTTCTCAAATCACCTACTTATGTTTTGCGGAACATTGTTTGGGAACCCCTGTCCTAGATTATGAAATTTAAAACCATTGTGTACATTGTTTTTCTAAAAATATTAGTTTAACGACATTTTTTATTGTGAATAATCAATCAGTCACAATCCAAGAGTTAAGAAGACAAACAAAAATAATAAAAAAAAACCAAAAGACAAATGATATTATTCATTTTTTTAGAATATCAATAACATCAATACTTACATATTCAATAATTCAGTAATGTTATTGCGAAAGATATGGACGAAAAAAAAACATCGCATTAAATTATCTATGGCCACTTACATTTGTGTCCAAAGTTTTATCGCAACAGCCGATGATTCAAAGAAATAAAACATAAAAAATTGAAATATGAAGGAGGCTCCGCAAAAAAATAGGGCAATAAATAATAATCTATGCGGAAATGGAAGAGGGGACTGGGCCCCCAAAAAAAGAGAAATAATATAATAAAATTGCTTGCATAAAACAGGCAAAAAGAATCGCTGCGGCGTTTTTTGGCGGCTAGCGTATAAGTATATTTATCGACTCTTAGGGCTATTAGAATATCTTGACAGGGGATGTAATGGCACCATGAACGAAATGGGGAGAGATACAAGTTTATTATGTATCTAAAATGAATTGTTTTTTTTTTTATAATGTAACATTGAATTTTTCCATTATTTGTTTTGTTTATACAAAACAAATATATCGACTGTGGAAAGGAAAAAGGACGTAACCAATAGATAACAAATTTTACAGGAGACACAAAAAACGTTTTTTGATGATTTTGATTTTGTGAAAATAATTGGTTCAAATATTTTTTACGTAATACCAGTATTCAAAAATAAATAACTTTTTTTAATGGAAAATAGTAGATGCATTTCATATTACGATATATTATATAGTAAATATCAAACCGCGGTTAATATGTAATATGTTATACGAAAAATATGACAATGATTGAATTGTTTACATTTTTTACATCTGTATCAATTCTTTAATAAATGATTACGTAACAACCATTTCACAATAGTTGTTTCTTTTATTTTTATTAATTGCATGAAAGCGGCAACTCTTTAATGTAAATTAATTATCGATCCAAAGGTCGTAAGTGTCTACAATATTTTACCAAAAAATACCGCAAAATACAAAGGCTTGTTTTTTTAGAAAATCAATGGAGCAGAAAACGGTTACAAACAATAAGGTGAATCGAATTCGGTTAATTAGATGTCCTCGAACTTTTAATGGCCACTTCTGTCAAAGAATTTTCTATAACTTCGATCAAAAAAAAAGTCATGATACTTTCATTTTAATTCAATAAAATATTGAAGATATTGATATCTGATAAAATATATTGGTCTGATTAATTATAATAATTATGAATGTCAGATCCGTGGTGCAGTGGTCAACGTCACTGGCTTTAGTAATAATAAAGTCATGCAATAATTCAGTCAGTTATTATAACTGTTTCAAATTACCAGTGCTTTCTTTTCAAAAACAAATGTACCGGAACTCACTTCTTGTCAAGCATTTTACCTAATATTTTTTTTATTCCATGTCCGTTACCAATGTGTAGCATATGGATTACTATTGAAGGTATTTTTACGGAAGTTTGTTACGAGAACTGATTGTTATTTAGTTTTTCAACCTCATTTTTTTCGAATTTTTTAGCCAAAATGTGTATTTTTTTCAAACACATTGAAAAAATTAATGTTTATTTGCTAATTTATATGCATTTCAATTTTTTATTTATGTTATTACTTTTTAGCGAAATAATGATTTAAAATAAAAAAATAATGTCTCTTTTTCGGCTTAAAAATCAAAAGTAAATAAAGTAACAAAAACAATTGCTGATATTAATTTGAAACATCACAAACGCCGAGAAAAGGGTGCCGGAATGCCGCTCTACCGCGTTACATGGGGAAAAAAGTAATGTTAAATACTATTCTAACTTGGGAAAGAAATTTAGCATTAAAAAATGGGAATTAAATCTGATCTTAACATTTCGATGAGATTTAAATGTCAAAGAATTATTATAGTTTACTATATGTATTACATATTATTTCAGCCGATAGAAAATTTATTTAACACTTTATTGCAACAACTCAATTCACCCAGATACAATCAGCGACATTCTACGAGTAAATTATTATATTAATATCATCTTGTTCTCGCTGTGCACATTTTATAGATAAGTATAAAGATCAATTTAATGATAGAGCCAATCATAGTCCGTAGTTTATTCAACACACGTATACTTATAATTGTAAGTTAATTCCTTTGAGAGAGTATTCACTTTGATTTTAATAATTATGATAAAAATAAAAAAATCATATTTCACTTTAATAAACTACGTAAGAACGAACTAAGTTCCTTCTTACTTAACTTAGCACCATGAAAATTACACTCTTTGGTTGACTTATTTGTGCATTGTATGTGTACATGTATGTATATCGACTGTGGAAAGGAAAAAGGATGTAACCCACACATAAAAAAATACAGGAGACACAAAAAACTTTTTTAGATGATTTTGGGCCAAAGGCAAATTATGAAATATACACAACCGTGAATTGCATGGAGATTGATAAACTGGTTTTTAATTGACTTTATCTGATACTAATTAAATCTTTTTTTTAAGTCTCTTTTCTTGATCCCAATTTCTACAGGCCCTTCTTTTTTTAAACTTTAAAGCTAAATTTAGATACTAATTTGGCATTTTTAACTTACATCTTATTGATAGATCGTGTTTCATGTCGTATACATTGTGATTATCTAAAAAAAGCTGTTTTGAAAAATTGTTGATTACGTCCTTTTTCCTTTCCAGCGTCGATATAGTATGAGGAGAAGCACATATAATGTGATTTACAAATGGATGCATATGGAGTCTCCGTAAATTGGCTTCACTAAGGAGTTCTCACCTCTGTAGCGATCACGCCGTTCCGTTGGAAACAATGGTAAGGGAATACAAAATTCCAAAACATTAGCGATGTAGAAGACTGAAAGAACTTTGACCCTAGTACGTAAAGCTCTTTACACAAAAACCAATTAAAAGCTTTTTTTAAATATTCTTTGTCAAAAAAAGTAATGATTGTTATAAAACGTATAACGAAATTGCTTTAAAAAATATGTATATATTATAGATGATAGACTGATTTTGAAGGCGCAGTGTAATTGTTATCGTATTAATAATAATTGTTGACCCAAAAATGCTTTTCTTTCTTTAAAAAAAATGAAAGACATATTAATGCAAATATAGACAAGTAACGGATTGTTAATACACACAGTTATAATCAGGGGCTTATTTCTGAAATTTATTTAAGATGAAGCAGTGACCCTCTTTAAAAAAAACTACCGATATGAAGGAAATCAAATAGTAATTCCCTATACGAAGCAAAAAGCGAAATAAATTACATTGTTGAACATTATTCTTACATCCATCTCGTGTTTTAAGTTGTTTGGTGCTTGTGGAATCAGGTAATTTCATTTAAAAGGTCGCTCTAGTTTACGGTCCATTTTTCTTTTAAAACTGGATTCATCTGAAAATCGAAAAACGAATTTATTAAAGCCAGGTTTGTCCAACTCACGTCTAACCATGAGGAACTCAAATGTTTTTTTTACTAAGCCAATAACCGCTTGTTTTCGGCAAGAAATATTTATCTTGAACGGTAAAGCATATATAATATATTCCTGATGGAGTATTTTAATAAAAGATAGAAGATACACTAAATTATGATTTATTCGGTAGAACTTCACACTCTACTTTTTAATAATTCTGACAATGGTCTATTTGCGATTCAACGAATTATCAAATAATTTACAGAATTTTTATCGAATGCGTATTTAAGGAGAAAATAATTTGATTAACCCGTAACATACCATCCTAAAAAATCATGTTCCCTGCCATGATGGCATCTTAGTTTCACTGTTTTTTTGACAGAATTTTAACCTAAGTTAGAAGCTAAAAAATAATGTTAAAAATGTATATATGCTAGAATACCTAAAATGATTAATAATTATTGACAATATTAAGAGAAATATTAAATGACTTAATAGCTCAACTATTTACGATTGCATCATGGGCATGGAGGTGTTAAAAAAGGTATTTAGGTGATCCATGTCTCTCTACTTGTTTTCAAGATCAAATTGGTTTGTTAGAATATGATAAATGCTTGCTTTGGACCTGTCCACTGTCAACTAACTCTTTGTAACAGATTAGATGAAAGTTCTAGAGCAATAGGATTATTTTTTTACTAAATTACAATTACTATGCAAATAAAATTGATGTTACCATATAGAAGTTCTGCGCATCGTGTGTAAAGAAAAACTATAAAATCAACTAAGCAAGTATTCGTAAGTTTTTATTTTCGTTTGTTTTCTCTTTGAATTTCCCTGGCGTGTGAATCCTCTATTCGAACTTTCACCGCAAGTCGGCGCTGCGGGCGGGAAAATCGCAAACATATTCTCAATTTGAAATTTATTGTAAATCGGTCACCGGGGAGCCGCGCCACGGGGTTTTCCCCTAGCAATTTTCTCAGGATGTGACGTCATAGGTGCGGGAAGGTGAGAGTGGAGGGGGCAAGGATTTGAATTCCGATTTGGAAGTTGAACGATGCGAGCGCCACCGGGGAATTGCGGCGGAGGATGGAGCGATATATTTTAGATCAAGAGACGCTCGTCACAGAAGGTTTATTTCGATGATTATTGAATAATAATAAAAAAAATTGAGGTGACAAAAGTTATAGGTATTTAACGCTAGCTCACCGCTTAATTTAAATCAAAAGTTTGGAAGTAAGGAAAAAATAAGTACATCGAACGTGATGAAATTATTTTTTTGATAACACTTCATATTATTTGTTCAGATAATACTACTATTTTGGTAATCTCCCTCATTTTTACTCTGAGTCATAATTTAATTGTAAACAATAGCCTTTTTCCCTAATTTAAGATATCGACTCAGAATGCTTGATAAAATGTAAAGATCAAATTTATATATACCATTAACATAAGTTTTGTCACTATGGACATGGTTTTCACCTATCGGCATTATCAGGCATCGTTGTCACTTTAATTAGAGTTCATGGAGAGAAAAGTGTTGACTATGAAATGACAAAATTTAAACTATTTCACATTTTATAGTTTTTTTACATATTTTTTTCAAATACAACTAATCTAACCTAACCTAACCTAACCTTTCAAATACAAGTAATCGAAAGATTTATCAAATTCACTTAAGAATGTATCTTGTTTTAGTAAAATAATTCAGCTATAACCAGTGGTGAATTTCTGACTAAAAAAGTCTTGGAACGCTGATAAATTATAATATTTTAATACTCTCTTTTATCAACAGTTATCAAATTTCTGCACGAAAAAAAATCCAACAAAAAGTTCTTCCAATACATTATTACAAAAACCATTTTAATATATTTACGTAAACATTTATTGCAAAATTTCCAAATCGTCTAAAAAAGTATGGAAATCCTGACCCCACGCACCCCCGCCCCACTTCATCACCGATAATAACTATTATGCATAGTTTTTTTTTGTTACAGTGGATTGTTTTAAAAAACTTTAATTTAATATGGTTTCATTAAATATAAAAAATATTCCAAAATAATTTATTTTCGGTCTTCTGGTGCTAGCCCAACAGAATCCAAATACGTAGAGAAAAGTTCTATTGGAAGTCGTAGAACGAAATAAATACATTTTATATGTACAAGTACCCAAGTACCTTTGAAGTTGAGGTATTAAGATGCTGTTGTGCTTCCATCAATGTATTGAAAGTGGAGGGAACTTACGTATCCCTAGTCAAACATTTTAAATAAACAATTTTGTTTATTTGATTACATGACGATATACAAACGTATGCTATATTTGTTTTACGGGGAGCAGAACAATTACATTGATCTACGACTGGGAGTTGTTTAATATTTAATTTTTGTTTACATTTAATTAAAAAAATGTAAAGTAATGTCTACTACACATATAAAAAGTTGCGATGACTTGCCATTTCACATAACTTTTAAGGTGTTCACTCTCAATACTTTATCTAAGAAATAAAAACACTTTTTTCTACTATATGTACATAATTCCACATTTATCTACATATGCAATTTTTTATGGTTTCTGGACCGGTTTCTTTCACGACCAGCATTTTTAATTGATAATAATAAATGTTCATTAATAGAGTGCTATTTAAACTTAACCTGGTAAATATTATTAAGGGTATAACAAAAAATTGGAAATATATGTACATATGAATGAAATATATGGCATTTCATATGAAAATGTATGTCCCAGTAAAAGCAGTATTTTTAAATTATATTTATAAATATAAATCAATTGTTCATACATTTATGCACTGTTTTTTCTTGTAATTTTTTTTAAACATACAACACTTAAAAACGTATACTCAAAAAAAGATCTTATCATTTACGTTAAATTATCATAACACAATTTCTTTGATATTTACATAAAATGTTGTGATTTGTCTTAATCTTCTTATCGGTGTATCTGCGTTGATTGCTGAGTTGAGTTTTCTCACCATGTTTTGTCCCGTAACACCTGCATCAAATTCATTTAATTAATATTATTTTACATAAACTACATGGTATCTTTTCACAGAAACATTTTAAACCAAAAATAAAAGAACATTAAACTATTAAGTATTTTCGATAGATTCAGCAGTAACTTTGTGGAAGATCATTTTTAAAATAAAATAAAATTTGATAACTTTATTATCCCGCTTGTTGTATTACAAAATGTGTCAGAATCAGGCAGAAAATAATAAAAATAAAACATTACTAAATAACATTTTAAATAAACGTTGGAATTTACTGTACTTTTTATATTAAAAAAACGTTACCGCAATAAAACAGAAGTATTAATAGTTCTAATATCAATCCGTGACTACTTCGAGCAATAATATTAATTGTAGAAATTGATATTTTAATTTGAAAAAAAAAATAAGCATCCTTGTCATCCATTTAAAATATTTGTTAAATAGTGTGAGTTTTTTAAAAAAATATTTATTTAAATTAGATTGAATGCTATGCTGATTTTTCTTCTTCACATTTAAAAATCTTTATTGTGTGGGTATATTATTTTTTATTATTATTATTTGATTAAATTTGAATTGTCTGAATGCTTTAGTCTTCCATTAATCTTGTCGTTAACGACCCGGGTTTCGCCTTTCGGCATCTTCATGTTTTATCAAGTGCACGGATGTACTTATACATGAACTGACAGTTCAACTACGTTATAAAGACGAAATCCGGGTCATTCAGACAATTCAAATTTGAAATTGAAATTCCATCAAGCACCTTCAGTCGAAATTCTAAATTATATGTCTTGATTAATCAAATGAAAACCACCCGCCATTTCTTTCATTCGCATTTCATTCAAAATATTTTTTTTAATCCATGTCCGCTGCCAATGTGTAGCATATGGCCTCCTTATGGATGTATATTAACAGAAGTTTTTCTACGAGAACTGTTTGTCACGCAGTCGCTCAACCTCACTTTTTTCAAAGTGAGTAGTAGGGAAAGAAGGATAAGGCTAGAAAAGTACTAGTGGTTGGCTAATCGTTGTTGCTACACCCAATTATTAAAGAATCAGAAGGATGGAAGGAGAGGAAAAATAATGTGAATTGACATCACACCCAGTTCGCTATCAATACTCGGTGGAAAGGCATTATATCTAAGAAATAAAACACTTGGAACTTAATGTGGAACACAACTACGAATTGAAAATTTCTCAAATTCACTGTGATATGACCGGGAATCGAACCCAGACCTGCGTGGTCGGTAGAGCAAGCTCTAACCAACCGGGCCACAGGAGGCGACATAAATATTTACTGTTAGTTATTTACTTTTGTGTGTGCTGTAAATAAGTCCTACACTGGTCAAATGCGCAATTTTATTAAAGGAAAAAGCATTTGAAGTCTTTTGAAATATTCATGCGATTTTTTTATTTATGTTGGGCCCACACAAGAGTCAAATATCGCAACAAATGCGAAATTCCTACGCACACATGCGCACGTGCACACACATTTTTATTCATAAGCTTCCCTCGTACTAGTGTAGGTAACATATGTATGGCAGTAAAACATTCCTATAAAAATTCGTCCATCGATGGTATAAAACAGTCCGCCAGAATACATATCGAAAGCGAAAAAATTCTTTCCAAAACAACTGAGCTGCGTCACAAAAGATTTTGTACATAATTATTTATGCTTTAAATCTTTCAATTTCTTCTTTGTCGCCTGCTCTACCGATCACGCAGGTCTGGGTTCGATTCCCGGTCACATCACACTCAATTTGAGAATTATTAAATTCAAAGATGTGATCGAAGACTGGGTGTTTGCGATGTCAATTCACATCATTTCCTCTCCACCCATCCTTCTGATCCTTTAATAACTGGGTGTAGCGATAGCGATTAGCCAACCACTAGTCCTGTTCTAGCCTTGTCCTTCTGTCCCTACTACTCACTTTGAAAAAAGTGAGTTTGAGCGACTGAGTAACAAACAGTTCTCGTAGAAAAAGTTACCTCCATTAGGAGGCCATATGCTTCACTTTGGGAGCGGACATGGATTAAAAAAAAAAATCTTTCAACATTTGAATCGTTCAAATTATGTACATCCACACACGTTTTGTCACTAACGACCCAGGTTTCGCCTTTCGGCATCTTCAGGCGTTCAAGAGCACGGATGAACTTGAACTGACGCTTAGTAAATGAATGTTTCGTGTTTATATAAGAAATAAATTTATCTTTGAGTTTAAAGCCATTGCCGGCGAAAAGGATAAGCCTACGGGAATGCTCACAGATTTGAGTAGTGAGTAGTTTTAAGAATTATAATTATTCTGTTTGTCGGAAAAGGTTTTACGATTATATGTATATAGGGTATAAAAGCGGCGAGCCAGGCACGTTTAGCATTTCATTTAAAATCGGAAGACTGTTCAATTGCGCTCTGTTTATTTCTAATATTTCCTGGAAAAAGAGTTTATGGGCGTCCGTATTTGGGTGCAACATTTTGATCCCTTGTTCCTGATTGAACACGTGTCTTTCCGAAATGAAGTGATTAGCAAAAGTAGACGTGTCAGTCGAAATCTTAAATTAAATCATTCACCTTTATCTGTGCGATATAACAATAAAATACTATCAACTACAACTACGGTGATTATTCTAACAAAAATAATTATTTATTATCAGACCACGATAGTGAATTGTCGTGTGTTTGCACTGAATGTAATTAAATTTGAAAACCGTTCAATTTGTAATGTTCAAATGAAATTAATTATACATACTTATGTAAATACATTTAATCGTAGCTGTTTGGAGCTATGAAAGCCATATTTTATTATTACAATTATACGTTATTACAGAATTAGGTGGATAAATATATGCATTAAAATAGATCAATATAATATAAACACTCACATTAAGATGCACATAAAAATATTTAAAGTAATATTTTTTGTCGATTGCTTTAAGATGAGGTCTTATTGTACACATTCATAATAATTTCAATTATTTATACTATTCCTAAAGTAGTAAGTAAATGCTTTTTTTCTCGCATACTAACATTTCCGGTTCTAAGCTCAAGAAATGCGACCCTAATACCCACATTTTCTTAAATATCTATTTTAATATGAGTGATACAATGTTTATAATTCAGGTATTCTTATATCATAGATTTTTGGACGTTTTGTAGTTTATATAAATACGCGATAACACGATAAGCGCCCAAGATAAGCGATCGTTCGTAAGATAGCTAGGCTAAACTCGTCAGTTGCGATTTCATATGTGTGCTGGGATGACGTCTTTTTTACGTGCAACTTAAAATATGATTATTTATTAAAAATCCACGGATTTTTATTTAAAAAAAATGTATGAGGAATGATGCAGAGAGATATTTTAAAGCCCTGAGACTATTTTTTTTTTAAATTTATAATAATAATGCCAATAAAGAGGAAACCACTGGGGTCCCTAAACGACCCCCATCGTATGAGAAGTATTTTTCTAGTCTCCGAGACGCGAGAGCTAATATTAATATAGATATTTTAGTATACATAATGTATTGTAAAAATAAGATTTCTCGCAAGCACAGCTCAACATTTCAAAGCAGCTTAAATACACAATCCCACACATACACTGACGAGGGCTGGTTTTCCTTACAACTACACGCACGTGTTCATAAATAAGCAAAGGGGCTGGGAAGAAGGAGATCACAAAAAACGGAATGGCAACGCAAAAAACGGACGAGGGGGTGAGAGTGGGAAAAAAATCGTCACCATATTCGAAAATGTAGCCATTTGGCGAGGGCTGTTCGGAAAATTCCTGAAAATTAAAACAAAATCGCTATTTGTTAAATTTGTCTATCACATATGTATGTCCAAATTATAGAGAGTATTTCGCGGAATATATCTTCGGTGTATTGGCAAAAAGCGTCAATTAAGAAAACCTTGTTTTGAGATAATCGTCATTTTCCAAAATCATTCAGTATAAAAATCTTTTTTTATGAATTATAACCAATGCTTCAGAATCTAACAACTTCATGAAATTTGATATTAATTTAAGAATTCGCTCTAAATATTTAAAAGCGTTAGCATTTATAGTTTTTTCTCACAAATAACTTGAAAGGGAATAAATTATCTTAATATACAATACTTCTTCAAACTATCATATTATTATATTTTTTTCAACCATGTCCGCTCCCAATGTGGAGCATATGGACTCCTAGTAGAGTTTATCTTCACAGAAGTGTTTCTACGAGAACTGTTTTTTACTCAGTTGCTCAACCTCTCTTTTTCCAAAGAGAGTAGGGATAGAAGGATAGAGCTAGGACAGGACTAGTGGTAAGCTAATCGCTCTCGATACGCCCCGTTCATAGAATAGGATGGGTGGGAGAGAGGAATTCAAGACATCACATACATCCATGTCTTCGAACAGAAATTTATAAATCGATTGAAAAATCAATTTATAAAACTGTCCGTAGCGGAATTTGAACCCGTGGCCTCCGTAACTGAAGCCAACTACGTTGACCACTCGGCCACACAGGCGGCAATATAATATTATACATAAAAATATTGATAAACAACTTTTTTTCAAAGATAAAGATAAAAGAATTATTTTTCTGCATTCATAACTCAAAACATCCGATTTGACTTAACACCTTCTGTTAGCATACTGACGATAGTACATGTATCGTTACAGATTTTTTGACGTGAAAAATGTAAGTTATTATTTAATTAGACGAATGGGCCGCATGTAGCCCGCGGGCCGTTATTTGCCGCTATCTGATTTACGATTGAGGTATATTATTCATGTAATGTTTGCTAGTTTCTATTATTAAATCCATGCTATGTACATATGTTCGATTCGGATACAGTGCTCGCAAGTTCAAATCCCAATGCGAACAGTTTTATATATTGATTATGGATGACTTTATGGATTTGTGTCAAAAACATGGATGAAGGTTATATTAAAAAAATCACCTCTTATTCCAAAAACTGTTTGTAGTATAAACAAACGTATTATGAACTGATTCCAAATACGAAAATATTCTTTAAAAAATTAAATTGTTTCTTCCTATAAAAATATCTTAATACAAAATTTAATTTGAATCGTTCAAATTATGTACACTCCCACAGATTTTGTCACTAACGACCCGGGTTTCCTGAAGATGCCGAAAGGCGAAACCCGGGTCGTTAGTGACAAAATCTGTGGGAGTGTACATAATTTGAACGATTCAAATTTAATATTGAAATTCCACCAAGCACCTTCAGTCGAAATCTTAAATTATATTAAAATATTATCTTAATACAAGTTTTTTTTACGAAAACTGCTTGTTAGTCACCTTCTCTTTTTTCTAAAAGAGTAGGGCTAGTACAAGACTAGCAGTCAGCCAATCTCTCTCATTTCGTCCCGTTATTTTAAAATTAAACAGGTAGTAGGGATATTTCGACATCACAAACACCCATACTTTCGAACAAAAATCGATTGAAAAAAATACTGCTGGGCAAAGAAGTCAACGACGTTGACCACTGCACCACGGGACCGACGAAAAATTCAGCGGTGGCTAAACTACTAATGTAAATCCGGGGTCAATTATAAAATTATAATGATGCTTAAAAAGAGTTTTTTTTTAATCATTTCTTTTCTCGTACACGAATTTCAATTAAAATCGCCATCGGTCGGTCGGTTCTTATTTATATTCCATGACGTAGATTACAACAATCTTTATTTGCCTACACTAAATTATTATCTTTTTATGATCAACATAAAATATAAATATATAATTATCGTCCGTATAATGCGATTTGAATTCATTTTGACGCGTTATAAAACGTTAATTATCGTTATTTAATAACAGTCATATATGGGTTTTTTTTATTATGTAAGAAACGGACATGAATCTTGTTAAAAAAACACCGATTGCAATTAGTTTCTTAGTATTTTAACATTTATTTTTTATATTATCTAGATTTTGGTAACCAAAGATTGTGAACGTCAGTTAATTTCAACATTTTTCTCGTCTGAATTAATATTTAATTAATGTTACTTTATTTTAATTGTTACATTAATGACGCGTGCTGATAATGAATAATTTTAAATCAGGGCTTCGAACCGGAACGGAACCGAAAACCGTTAAAACCGTTATTTTTGCCGAAACGAAAACCGGAACCGAACCGAAAAAAATTTTGGTTTTTTTTCGGTTCACGCTAGTATATGGGTTTTGAGATTTTCAAATTACTCGGTGATCTAAACAAAAAAAAATGAAGATATTTTGGGCAGATCGGTAAATTCCTGGGCTTTTGGATTCGAGCTGAACCGAAAACCGGAACAAAAAAAGTAGCGGTTCGAAGCCCTGCTTTAAATAAATTCAATCACACAAAAGAGTTATTACAAATTTAATTACCGTATTCTTTTTCTAAGAACAAATTTTTCAAAACAATTGTTTTTAAATTTGAATCGTTCAAATTATGCACATTCACACAAAATTTGTTACTCACGACCCGGGTTTCGCCTTTCGGTATCTTCAGGCGTTGGAGTGCACGGGTGAAGTTGAACTGACATTGTTTTTTTTATTTTACATTCTACTTAAAAATGAAATGCACTGTTCAAATTTGTGACAAGGTTATGTTATTTTTTTTTTAATTCATGTCCGCTCTCAATGTTGATCATTTGTCCCACTAATGTAGGTATTTCAGCAGAAGATTATCTACGAGAACTGTTTGTTACTCAGTCACTCAACCTCTCTTTTTCAGATAGAGTGGTAGGGGTAGAATGATAGGGTTAGGTCAGGTCATGACTAGTGGTAAGTCAATCGCTCTCGATACGTGGGAGAGAATTGTTAAACATCGCAAACGCATCAAAAATACTTAACCCGTGATATTAGGCACGGAAGCCATCAACGCTAACCCTACATGTTTGTAGTTATTGTACTATAAAGAAT
Source organism: Himalopsyche anomala (assembly GCA_031772345.1). Taxonomy (NCBI): domain Eukaryota; kingdom Metazoa; phylum Arthropoda; class Insecta; order Trichoptera; family Rhyacophilidae; genus Himalopsyche; species Himalopsyche anomala. The sequence goes on from CM062828.1 coordinate 26,357,648, forward strand.
ACATTTTAAAAAAGTAAGTAATAAACAACATGTGACGTCTTGAATTCTCCTCTCCCACCCATCCTATCCTATGAACGAAGTGTATTGAGAGCGATTAGGTAACCTCTAGTCCTGTCCTATCCTTTTCCTTCTATTCCTACTCTCTTTGGAAAAGTCCTGTTGAGATAAACTCCATTAGGAGTCCATATTCTCCACATTAGTTAAAAATGGTTAAAAAAAAAAAATTGGTCAATGGATAACATGAAACTGAATCTATCGAAAGTATTCTAATAGAATCAAAATATCAACAAAAAAAAATTAGATGAAATATTGATATCTGCAAAAAAAGGAAAGAAAAAACATTAGAAATGCAGCCATTATATCGACTGTGGAAAGGAAAAAGAACGTAACCCACACATATCAAATTTTACAGGAGACTCAAAAAACGTGTTTTGATGATTTTGGACCATATGCAAATTGTGAAATATACATCCTGGAAGTACACGGAGACTTTTAAACTGGTGTTTAAATGACACAATCTTATACATTTTTTTTTTAAATTATCCTCGAAAAACCTTTTTTTCCGTCTTTTTTCTTGGTTTCAATTTTAACAAGCTCATCTTTAAATTTGAACTAATTCGGCATTTGCAACATACACCCTTTTGATAGAACGTGTACCAAGTTTGATACATTGTGATTATCGAAAGAAAATCTGTTTTGAAAAAACTGTGGGTTACGTCCTTTTTCTTTTTCCACAGTCGATGTATATTCTAATTTTATCGCAATTAAGTTCTAACAAGTAAGTACCAATGCAATCAATACTGGTTTCTTAATCACTGTATATGGCAATATCAATATCATTAATTTAATAATGTGTGCATAATATACATTATGTTTTTTTTTTCCTAATCGGTCCAGTAATAATTTTGAGTTCCACCTTCTTGAGAATAGACAAATTTCTCGGAACATCTTTGTATGAGCTTCACATATAATATATATGAGAATAGATCAAAAGAGTGAGGGCAAATGTCTGGATTTTTCATAAGCTCCTCTTCATCGGACAACTTTTGGTGTGAGGCCCGAGCAAAAACGACCCTCCTGTTTGGGGTACACCAGACGCAGCGACTGCGACGGTCGAATGCGAAGGGGTGAAGCGACGCCACCCCCGGCAGTCGCTAGGGCCGGTGTACACCCTTAGGATTTTGTATTCTGACAGCGAATTCGCGTATTGCGCGTATTTTATTTTTACCCGAGAAACGGTGCTTGGGAATTTATTAGTGTGCATGCAAAGAGCCGATTTAATATTTTTTATTGAATGTCAACATCGTGTATTTAACACTATTTTCTGTGTTAACTCGATGGCTGCCACATACGCGATATCTCGTAATTTTTTTCGTGCTCAACACGCCAGAAACGAGTTATCTCGTCAATAACTAATTAAATTAATAGTTGCAAATTATAGCCAGCGTGCTAGGTAATTACTATTAATTATTTACGGCAGCTAAAAGGTTAACCTTTCCCTTTATTCCTCACTGTTTATTCCTATATACAGTGCATATAGGAATCACTTATATGGTGTGCACTGTCAATTTTTGATAGAAATTCATTACATTAAAAAATAACATACTTATTTCTACCAATTCGGAAAATAATAAATATCAAAACAGATTTTGCTGATTAGCTATATATATATAATCGAAGATCGTTTTCAAATTTAAAGCATTTTTCTTTTCTTCTTCGGGGCCTAGTTAATAATCCTGAAATTCTCATGATTAATTTGCTTACATGCTCCCGATTTATTCTTACGTGAGCGAAACTACTATAACCAAAAACTTCGAGTTAAAAGAGTCGCCAGTTCCAAGGGCCGTTCGACTAGTCAACTTATTGTCTAGAGCAAGGTTTCCCCAACTATGTTTCGTGAGACCTAAATAGGTGTTCCGCGAAAATTTGTAATGGTAACATACGCTGCAACAAATTTAAGCATCTTCTACTTTGTATCAAAAATCGAGTGATAGTTAATCTCCAGTTATGTTAAAAACATCAAATATCTAGGTACAGGCGGAGATTTTTAATCACTATGAACTTTCTTTACTCATATTTTTATTTTATATGTTTTAAAGATAATTAATCAATACATAATAAGTGGTTTAATAACTAATATTTTAACTATTAAGAATTACCCGAACTAAAAAAAAAATTGTGTTCCTGTAACATTTCCAGATTTGACAAGTGTTCCGTTGAATTTTCTGGACTTGCAAAGTGTTCCATCCCAGAATAAGTTTGGAAAACCCTGGCCTAGAGAAGTCGACATTGTTAGTGATATTATTTGTGAACTGTTTGTTAGGTTTTACTTTTTTATTTCATAATTTTGTATGTATGTTGATTTTAATGTATTATGTACTGTTTTTTTAAATTATATTTGTCAAGTGCATGGCGAATGTGCGTCAGCTATGATGTCATGAAATGTACTTTTATTTTTTAAACAATAAATAAATAATAATAATGATCTTGATAAGTATAACTGGTCGGATAAAAGTGGATTTTTTTATAAGGGCTGTAATTCCGTATTTCTGGTTTTTAAAATGCAAAAAATACGGGTATTTCGATATTCAAAATTAATCAATATAACTTTTTGAATATATAAAAGAAACCACTGCATATTTTATTAAAATTATTCGCAATGAACAAAAATATTTAAAATCTGCCCGCAGTTGTATCAATATTGATTTGTTTTAGAATTGATGAGATTTTCAATTATGTATTATTATTTTAAGAGACCGTAAGTTATTTATAAAAATCAACCGTTTATGATTATATATTTTTTAATGGCAGTTTTGTTTATAAAACAATATCGAAAAATTGATTTGATTAACTTGCATAGTATTTATTGTCTAGTCGTATTGTTTTTGCTTTATTGAAGCTTCTATAATAATACTGGAAATTTAGTTTTGAATACTGGTATTGATATATTCATTCGGTATTGCAATCAAATAAATATAACATAATTTATTATGACAGATTTAAAGTGATAAAGGAATAATATCAACTAGTAAGAAATTAAAAAAAAAACAACTGTGTACATCGAAAAATGTGGACGATTAATCGTATTATTTTAGATGTTTTTTATGACCCAAAAATATATATATTTTTTAATGTATTATTGTTTGTATCCTAATAACATATTCCCTGCACTTCACCCCGTCGAGTCGACCCCTGACCTCTCACCCCTCCACAATCCCTGGCTCTAAACTTTTACACCACGAGCTTTCCCTCACCCACACACATACAAATACAGCCGTACACCCTCACAAAATGTTGTCACCAATACAAGCGCTACATCGCTTTGTGTACATACACACTGTCACACGTCAAGAAATGTAAATAATAATTTAGAATATTTGAGCGCTGCTTTGAAAAAAATTGATCACATTTTCCAAATAAACGTGTGATTATTTTTGATAATGATTTACTGTACAATGTATTATTATAAATACTGTATAATAAACACTTATATATACTATTTATTCGATATGAATAGTACAATTTATTGAATAATTGTACAGCTTTAATATGTTAGAACTCAGAATACCTCGGTATCAGAAAATAATGTTTACTAGCTTAGGAAAACTTGTAAAATTGGCTACACAAAATTTTGAATATATTATATTTAAAAATTTAAAATTAAATTCGATAATTTTGTTATAACACTGACGGCGTTACAAATTGTGATTCGTTTTTCTCTTAATAAAAACACAATATTCCTTTGTACTTTATTCAAAAGGTCAGGACCGGTATCGCTCATTTATATAACTTTGTTAATAATTTCCCAAATTTTTGTTGTCACCACTTAAAACTTATTAATTTTAGATGATTTTTTAATCATATGTTAGAGGTGTTAAACATTTTAATTTTGTGTAATAAAAGAGTCACTTACACTGTTATTTGTAAATTCTTTTCAATGTCAATTGTTGTTTAAACCTTTTTATTTCAATTTATTTGTGTACAAATAGCACTGTTTATATATTTTTCTTATCAGTTGACAATGCTCGCAATGAGCAAAACCGGTCCTGACCTTTCAAACAAAGTGTAATAAAGTAGAAAGGAATATTGTGCTTTTATTAATATAATGCCTTTCTACCAAGTATTGACGGTGAACACCCTAAAAGTGGCGTTTTCGTCTTTTTTAGATTTTTTTCAGACTAACTGGAATATAAAATTGTTTTCATCATATCTATTATTTTTACAGTAAGTAATAAGAAATAAGAAATGAAATACACAGTGTATTAATAAAGTACCACAATGTCGGCTCCGTGGTCCAGTGGTCAATGTCGTTGGCTTCCGTTAAATATCTCAGTCCCAGTAGAATAAGCATTTTTATACATATACATACTCTGTGTTGATTTAAATTTCTTTTGACCACTTCCATTAAAAAGTAACAAAGCGTAGCGACTAGCGAGTGCAATAAGTCAACCACTAGTACTGTCCTAGCTTTATTTCTTATACCCCCAACTCTTTTCGAAAAAAAGATAGGTTGAGCAATCGTGTAACAAACGCTTCTCGTAAAAAAAAATCTGTTTAGATACCTTTATTATAAGGTTATATGCTTGGCATTGAGAACAGACATGATTTAAAAAAACAACAAAATTACTTAAATTCAAAATTTCAACTGAAGGTGTTGGTGTAATTTAAATATTTGTGCACTTATACGCCTGAAGATGTCTTAAGGTAAAACTCAGGTCATTAGTGACAAAACTTGTGTGAGTGTATAATATTTGAACGATTGAAATTTAAATTCACTACAGTTTCGTTAATATCAAAATATCATAGTAATGAGTGTACACGGTTAAAAATCAAAACACGATCCTAGAATAAATATTTTGATTTACTTACTAATTTTAGGTATTTGGCCTGTAAAACTCATAATATTCACATACTCATTCATTAACGTCTAAAAAATATTTAATTCAAAAGCTGAGGCATTATTATTCCAATCGATTTTATTGATACATTTAATTGTTGTATAATTATATATTAGATTTGCATTTAATTATTACATCTTTGTTTTTAAAGAAATGTGTGCTATTGATCCGAAAAAAGTTTGTCTACAATAACATAAATTCATTCCTCACCAATGATTTACAACAAACAATAAAAATCATATTCTTGATGGATTCGACACTAGCTTTGCGCAGTTAATATTGTATTTAAAATTAAAGAGATACCAGGAGACAGTTAAAAGCCTCAAACTACATATAAATTGATAAGTTAAGAAATACATTCAATTTTTAGTTTGTTCGTAAATAACTTGAAGATGATTTTTATATCAACAAAACACGCGTCAAGTTTATTAGACAACCCGTGGAATAACAATGGTATCAATCAGTATTTTATTTAAATGTAAATCATGTTTAAGATTAATGATTGTTTACATCTTTTTATTGTATTTTTAAAATAAACATTCTTTTTAAATGTATACGTAAATGAACGTTCTTATGATTAGAGAAAATAATTATTTCGAACTATCGCTGGCTTTTCGTCCATCTTTTGAAAATAAAACACATTATCGATTCAATTCTTAGCATTTTCTATCCACCTATTACTCCCGTTCAATAAATTTTATTCCTCTGTTAGTATACATTAAATTACGAATATAAAAAGGGATGCCTTCCCGGAATATATCAAGGAGTTTTCCAATACCTACCGTTTTTCCAGGGCCAAACCAGGTAGATAAGCGCGGGGGTAGTGGGTGAACGCAGGGGTAGTTGAAGGAGGAAGCTTACCATTTATTTGGGCTCATCAATGTTTCTAGCCATGACGGAAAATTTCAGTGGCGCACGTCTTATGTAAATCAGTAAGTGTAATCACAATAATATGATCGAATAAAATGTAATCTCTTTTCTTAAAAACTTGATATTATTACCCGAAAGACGCAATCAGTTATTGAAAATTGGCATTAAAAAACATACTATTGACTGACATGATATAATATGACTGACGGCAGAATTCGGAACTAAATTGATCAGTTAAGAGGTAAAGGCTGTAAACGTTAGCTCATACATAAATGATAACCTAGCTTTTTTAATCACAATACTTTATAGATTAATAAGGTAGGTTGATCTCGAAGGGAATTGAAAATTCTTACTAACAATGAAGGGATCGCCCTGCGGCCATGAAAGGTAAAATAGTATTACATTCCCCACGTAACGCCAGCTTCCCTATCAATCAGCCAAGTTATAGTATTCGACCGAAAGCCCAAAATTGTATTATGAGACCACACAATAAAATTGTGATAATATATGATATACTGTTTTCTATGAAAAACATATATTATATGCTGTTACCATAATATACAGGGCACTTTTTTATTTAGACAAATTTCAGTGACATTAAAGGTATTTCTTTAGTAATATCATGCAATTTGAATCGTTCAGATTATGTGCATTCAAATAATTTAAACGATTCAAATTTAATATTGAAACTCCACCAAGCACTTTCAGTCAAAATCTCAAATTAAATAATATCATGCAAATATATCATTTTTAATAAAGTAAGTTTTTTATGTAATTTTCAAAATAATGGTGTATCTACGATAAGTAATGTATTTTTATAAATTGGAATAAACAAAAAAATAGTATACGCATATAAAATATTGTGAACATGTTTTGTTAATTAATTGCATAATGTTCAATTGATGGAAATTATTAAAAAAACAACTTAAAATCTACCTCCCTTTATTGGATATTTGATCTTTCTGCCAACTTTGCCCGAGTATATTACTTAAACGTAAGTTTTTTTAAGCCGATGAGTTTCGGAGCTCATTCGTTGCTCTTTCTTTTACGCGTATTATATTATACGAGTCGGTTGAATTGTTATCTATATTTAGTGTTCCAAATGAAATCGAATAAAACTTATCACTTCTACGGAACTGCACTCAATATACAGACAAAGTACATAAGTAGCTTTAACCATTTGACAAAAAGCCTTACTAACCACTGTAAAATCTTGAATCACTCATGAGTAAGTTGAAGAGACAAGCCACTGAACGAGTGTTTAAATTTTTTTTCATGTTGTCAATGTTTCGCTTTATTTAATATTACGTTTTATGGAGTTTTATGGACGAGTATTTTTACACATACGCCACTGATCAAAAAAAGGTTACACTTGACATTATGCTTTGGTTATACGTCGTGTTGCCGTCATTTTGAACAACTGCCTGTTATCCTTTTTCAGAATCGGGAGCCGGATTGTCACTAACGAATTTCCTTTGAGAACTTTTCAAACTCTGAAGACGACCGAGTCAATATGTGGTAATTCTGTTTGTATTCTAAGTTCACGTTTTGTTGGTTTATTTTACGTCTTTTCATAGAAACTTTACCATTCCTCTATGTGAACTATACTTGAAAAACTGATGTATAGTTTTGACAGACATGATTTTATATCGATTTATTGTTAGGATTTTTTTAATATTCAATTTGTCAAATACAGTCAGATCGCAATGTGGAACATATGCATACCTATGGAAAAAGCCTAACACAAATAACTTTAACTTTCTTAAACTACAGTGGAACATTCATATAACATAAGATACAACTAAAAATTTAATCGTTAATACTATTCAAACTGCAAAATAAACATATCGATGCTTTACTTTAAAACGCTATATAAGTACTATATGAAAAAAAATAGTATTTAGAGTGAGTTTGTCATAAATTTAATTTCTTTAAATAAGATCATATAAATAATAATATTTTATTTTTGTGGAACGATATCAATAAAGTATACTATGTATCCTCATTATTTTATTGTCTTTATATTTATGGTTCTCACATGATGTATCTTTAAATTATAGCTGTTCCTAGAACATCATTTCATGCTTTTAACATCACGGTAAAGAGTATTTCAGAATAATATCACATTCGTATATAACACATTCACGGCGGCCGTTTTTTTTTTGTTTGGTATTTTTCAATTTAAATCTTAATGTGCCAATATCAAATTTCTGATTCATAAAAACATACAGGTAAAAATGTAATAATCATGCTTTTGGAAGAACTGGAATTGTGAATACACTTTTAAAAAATCAAGGAAACATTAAAGGTTATTAATCAAAATAAAATAACGGATGTAATCACATTTTACCAAATTATAATAAACCTTATAGCTTTGTCCACAAAATGCTTTAAATCATTATAGAAAAATGTTAACAATCAAAAATCATAGTATTAAAAAGAATTAAACTATTGGTGAAATAAACTTTTGAGTATAGTTAAGGTATCACAGTTTTTAATTCTTAAAGTAATATAAAATACTAGCTGTAAGCAGTGTTCCCTCAGAGCTGAACGCGTGTGCGCGTGCACACAACTCACCAAGCGCATGCATTAGAACAGAGCGCACAAAAACTACACCAATTATACTACCACCAGAATAAATAAATTTTCATTATATAGTGTTGTTAGTTATTATCATTATAAAAAATTAACCATTTCGTTAAGTAGGTCCAAATGCAGTTATGTGGTGCACAATTTTATTAATTTCATTTCAAAGTTGCACAGCCAATGTATTTTGTGCACATAACCTTCGGAAAATTAGAGGGAACATTGGCTGTAAGCCCGTTGGCCCCAACTGGAGGATTTATTCGAATTTAAAAAAAAAATGAAATTTTCCGACATGTAACAATCAAATGCATACTTACTTATCAAATTAATCAGAATAAATAAACTTTACTAATTCGCCAAACGGTGCTTGTTTTTAAGAATATATGAGACTTTAAGAGTTGAAGTGAGCCAAATAGAAAAATGGTGAAACTTTTCCATTTGACTTTTAAGTACAATTACGTTTTCAATTATTTCTTATGCGAACTGTCAACTTTTAATTTTAATAAGGTAATACAAAATAAATTAGATTATTCCACGTATTGTGATACAAACTGTGACACGTGTTTCGCCTCTTTCAGGCGCATCCTCAGACAGACTTACTTTCACAAATGCTTGTTTAAGTACTTGCACGTATTGTGCTACAAGTGTATTGTGCAACATTAAATAAATGTGAAATTAATGCTTTTTGGTATTTCTGATGCCATTATGTATAAGGTTTTTGTTAAAATACTTGAAAAATGTAGTAATACATTTATTTATTTTATAAGCACGATACATTTATTTACTGATCGTCAATTCAAGTTCATCCGCAAACTTGAACGCCTGAAGATGCCCAAAGGCAAAACTCGGGTCGTTAATGATACAAATTGTGTGAATGATTTTGAATTTGAACGATTCAAATTTAAAATAACAAATAATTTAGTCCAATAAGAATTACACGATATAGTTTTAACCTATTTACACATCGCAAGTAATTAAAATTAAGTCTGTCTGAGGATGCCTCTGAAAGAGGTGAACCACGTGTCACAGTTTCTAGCACAATACGTGGAATAGTCTAAGTTATTTTATATTAAAATAAACTTCAGTATTAAAACTTTGTATGGTTAAAACTATTCATTCTGTATGGTACGCATTAATGTGTTAGGATTCTATATTGTCGATCGTTTTATCGATACTTATTTACCAAGCGTTTCCGATATGAATTCGTTTCGGGGCGCAGGTCATCGCGGTAAATTTGCTAATTCTGTATATTGTGAAACGCCGCTCTCAGAGATGTCTTATGAACGTGATTTAATTATGTTTTATACGTCTCACAATATAGTTAACTCACACTCATTTTACGATCATGCCAATAATATAGTGTTTTAACACCACCAATGCCCATGATGCAATCGTAAATAGTTGAGCCATTAAATCATTCAATATTTCTGTTAATATTGTCACTAAGTAATTATCATTTTAGGTATTCTAGCATAAATACATTTTTAAAATTATTTTTTAGCTTCTAACTAAGATTTAAATACTGTCAATAAACAGTGAATCTGAGATGCCATCATGGCAGGGAACGTGATTTTTTAGGATGGCATGTTACGGGTTAATATCGATATGGTGATATTTGTCATTGAAAGCATGTTTCACTTAATGAAGTATTGGTCGTGGTCGACGAGTAGTAAAGTTCAACGTTTATTATTTTATTTCTTTCACTCACACAGTTTAAGGTCAAACCTTTTTTTAAAATCCCTCGACATCAAAGGCTGAGATTCTCAAGACTGTGGTAAAAAAAAAAAAATCAATACTGAATCGTTATTTTCACATATTTATCTATCTAATAATAGGGTAATATATTAAATTTGAATCGTTCAAATTATGTACATTCGCATGGATTTTGTCACTAACAACCCGGGTTTCGCCTTTCGGCATCTTCAGGCGTTCAAGTGCACGGATGAACTTGAACTGACGCTTAGTAAATGAATGTTTCGTGTTTATATAATAAATAAATGTATCACCGAGCTTAAAGCCATCGCTGGCGAAAAAGATAATCCCATGGGAATGCCCACTTGTGCACTTGAACGCCTGAAGATGCCGAAAGGCGAAACCCGGGTTGTTAGTGACAAAATCCGTGTGAATGTACATAATTTGAACAATTCAAATTTAATATTGAAATTTCACCAAGCACCTTCAGTCGAGATCTTAAATTATAAAAAAAAAGGTAATAAATTATAGCCGTACTGCAGAAGTTGTCGAGTAACTAATTGATAGTGCTAAGTAAACAGCGAAAGAAAGAAAAAGCATTGAGGATAAACTTGAAAGAAATAAATTTTAGAATTAATAGGCAATGGCAATTTCCTGCCTTTGAATATGCAATTGTAATATGTATATATATTTTTGCTCCCAATGTGGACTCTTTGTATAGTTTATCTCAAAAGATTTTTTCTGCAAGAACTATTTGTTACTCAGTTGCTCAACTTTAACAAGTGAGTTAAAATGGAAGAGTAGTACTAGGACAGGACTAGTGGTTAGCGTATCGCCTTTGCAACGCCCGTTTTTGGGATATGATAAGTGGGAGAGAACCAAGACAACACATACATTCATGCATTTAGACAGAAATCCATAAATCAATTAAAAATCAATTTATAAAAACTGTCCGTACTGAGATTCGAACCTGAGACATCTGATACCGAAACCAACTGCATTAAATACTCGAACACGCAGCCCACTGATAAAAAATGCTGTTTCAATAAATGCTCATACTGATAATATAAAATTTAAAATAACTTTGATTATTCCACGTATTGTGCGACTAACTGTGACACGTGTTTCGCCTCTTTCAGAGGCATCCTCAGACTTACTATCGCAAAATTTGCTTAAGTAATGAAGCAAGATTGATTCTAACATTTAAATTATGAAATTACAAAATGGAGTTGGGTTTTTTTTTCCTTTTTAGGGAATTTAGGGAATTTAGGGAACGTCATTGGTAATATGATTATATTTGTTTGCTTTGTTTCGATTATATTACCCCCTCCTTGCTTCTCTTAAAAGGGAAAAATCCCAATCTGATTGATTGCAGCTTATTAGCATCATTATTTGTTTGCTTTGTTTCGATTATATTACCCCCTCCTTGCTTCCCTAAAAAAGAAAAAAAACCCAACTCCATTTTGTAATTTCATAATTTAAATGTTAGAATCAATCTTGCTTCATTACTTAAGCAAATTTTGCGATAGTAAGTCTGAGGATGCCTCTGAAAGAGGCGAAACACGTGTCACAGTTAGTCGCACAATACGTGGAATAATCAAAGTTATTTTAAATTTTATATTAAAATAAACTTCCACAAAGTTACCGCCGAAACCATCGAAAGTATGCTCATACTGATTTCTAAAAAAAATGTAAAACTAAACATTTTGATATTTTAACTGGATTATGGTTATTAATATTTTATTTTGTTATGTAAATATTGTGTTTTTCTAAAAACTTAATTCAATAAAAAATCGTTTTAAACTTGTTCCATTTATTGGTACACAAATTTTCACTTGCGAGTGAAATTAAAAAAAGAAGAAACAAGCCATAAAGACCGTAAAAAATCGAATAGCCGAACGAAGTAAGGTGACCGTTTAATAGACATTGTCCCATTAAACTAATTGGACGAGGAGCAGAGAGCGTGGAGAGAATCCGCTACCTAGGACCACTGAACCGTCGCCTGATTTCCCCTTTCAAGAGCCAGCCGATCCATTATCGTCGGCCTTTTGCTGAAAAATAGACGGAATTTAATACCGGGTACCCCCGGGCGATCGACAACACTGCCGATTTGTTACAAAAACAAAAGGGTCCTCGAATTTTCCATCCTAAAATAGACTCAATCGAACCGAAATAATGACAAAATGGAATAAAACCTTTGTATCGTAATTGTTCCCCCGCTGGCCTTTGACAAGATTTTGAATTGGTTCATTTTTTTTTAGGAAATTTTCGCCTCTTTAGTCACCTTTCACTTATTTAATAGAATCAGTAATTGAAATGAAACTACGGCATTCATCCATCGGCAAGCAATCATTCGATTAACTTTTCCGGTTCTAAGATCAAGAAATGCGACCCCAATACCCACATTTTCTTAAATATCTATTTTAATATGGGTGATACAATGTTTATAATTAAGGTGTTCTTATATCATAGTTTTTTGGACCTTTTGTAGTTTATATAAATACGATAAGATAAGAGATAAGCGCCCGCTTATCAGCGATCGTTCATAAGATAACTAGGCTGAACGCCGCAAAGCAAAGCGCGTCAGTAGCAAATTAATATTTGCACTGAATTGACGTATTTTTACGCGCAACTTAAAATATGATTTTTTATTTAAAAAACACGGATTTTTATATTAAAAAAAATATATGAGGAATGATGCAGAGAGATATTTTAAAGCCCTTAGACTATTTTATTTTTTGAAATTCATAAGAATAAGGCCAATAATGAGGAAATCACTGGGGTCCCTAAACGACCCCCATCGGCAGAGAAGTATTTTTCTAGTCTTCGAGCCGCGAGAATTAATATGTTTTATGAGAGTATCATTTTTAGTAACTAATGTGTCAAGTTAAAAAACTAATTAATTGAAGCATTTTGCTGGTTTATACGTATATCATTATCGAGTATATTAAATATTATATAATCGAAACCGATAAACAAAATTTAAAATTAAATGTCTTTTTTTTTTTAAACATGTCCGCTCCCAATGTGGAGTATATGGACTCCTAATGGAGTTTATCTCAGCAGAAGTGTTTCTACGGGAACTGCTTGTTACTCAGTTGATCAACCTCTCTTTTTTCTAAAGAGAGTATGGATAGACGGCTAGGACAGGATTAGTAGTAAGCTAATCGCTCTCGATACGCCCCGTTCATAGTATAGGATGGGTGAGAGGGGGAATTCAAGACATCACATACATCCATGCCTTTGAACAGAAATTCATAAATCGATTGAAAAATCAATTTATAAAACTGTCTGTACCGGGATTTGAACTCGGGCCCTCCGTAGCCGAAGCCAACAACGCTGACCACTCAACCACACAGGCGGCAAATGGCATACTTAGGTTTACTGTCATAACATTTTTAATACTATTTCATCGAGGAAAAAAATATACTCGTTAAACACAAAGTGTAATTTATAATTGCATTATATTAATAAAAAAACAATATTCTTTTGTACTTTATACCACTTTATTTAAAAGGTCAGGACCGGTTTTGCTCATTGCGAGCATTGTCAACTGATAAGAAACGTATATAAACAGCGCTATTTATACAAAAATAAGTTGAAATAAAAGCATTTAAATTTTGTATAATTATAGTCACTTATACTGTAATTTGTAAATTCTTTTCAATATCAATTGTTGTTTACACCTTTTCATTTCAATTTATTTGTGTATAAATAGCGCTGTTTATATATTTTTCTTATTAGTTGAAAATGCTCGCAATGAGTGAAACCGGTTCTGACCTTTTAAATAAAGTGGAATAAAGGACAAAGGAATTTTGTTTTTTATTAATAAAATGCCTTTCCACCAAGCATTGACAGCGAACACCTTAAAAGTGATAAATAATCAGATATTATATCAATGTTATTAATTTCGGGTCCCATGGCACATTGGTCAACGTCGTTGACTTCTATACCAAACCTCACAGGTTCAAATTCCAGTACGGACAGCATTTTTTCGATAGATTTTTCGTTTTTTTTTTTAAAGGGATGGATTTTTGTTATATATTCCTCCTTACCATTCCAACCTGGTCTGTGGCGAGAGAGATAAGCCAACCACAAGTTCTGTCCTTCGCTTTCATTTCTATCTCTACTACACTCTTCGAAAGAGAGGTTGAACGACTGAGTAACAAACAGTTCTTGTAAAAAAAACTCTTGTTAAGATACCTTCATTAGGAGGCCATTTAAATGATCTAAATTGGTAGTGAACATGGATGAAAAAAAATATTTGAATGAATAAATTAAGCAAAGAAACAAAAATCATAAAAATATGAATTTGCCGAATAAGTTAAAAGAATACAAATTGCAGGTTATTTGTACATTTCCAATCTATATATTAATACTAGATAATGTCCGTATGATTGCATGATTGCATGATTGCATGATAGTCCGCGATTTTCCCTCCCCCTGCCCCTCCAAAAATTAAATAATTTACGAAATTTCTGCTACTACGAAAAATAGTTGTTAGCAAACTTAAACAATATTCCAAAAATTCAATAATTTATGAGGTCTATTTCTGCTATTTTACAATCTAAATAGTGCAGGGCTGTCGATATATGCCCCGAGATCGATTTATGATACTACGAAAAATGATTTTTAGCAAACCTAAACATTATTCCAAAAATTAAATAATTTACTACTAAAATACTGCAGGGCAGGGCATGGCGGTCGATATATGCCCCGAGATGAATCTATTTTATTTTTAGAATTTCTGGCTTATTCAATAAATAGGTTTGTAATTTTCTGACGTCTTAAAAATGCAACAAAAATCCCCCCGTTGAGGTCAACGGGCTTACAGCTAGTATACACTAAATTACTCAACATCAACGCGGAAAAAATATTATCACAAATACCCATTTCAAAGGTTTGAAATATAAACATTAACGCAAATTTTTGCCTGGAATTAAAACAGAATGCTTCAGACTGATTGCAATATTTTCAACATGACTACGGTGGCTTTTTATTTTTAATTTTATTTAATTTTATTACTATTGAACGCCTCTAAATTCTATATAATATCACAACGCTTGCCCATGTAAATGCTTTGACTTACGAGAACGGAAAATAAAGTGTCGACAAGTAACTTTCATTATAGCTGTAAATTATTAGTTACAGTTTATGCAACTATTACAACATATTTTCGAATATCTTATCAATGGAGACAACTTTGAACGTTGCATTAAGATCTATTACTAAAATAATTTACGGTCATACAATTCCCATCACAAATTCACAATAACAAGGGTGAGTTTCCCTTTAGTTTTTACCAGTACTTTGCTATAAAAAAAGCTTTATTATGAGTGAGCTATCGAAGTGACCTTTTAAAAGCTTTCTGATACCATTTAATTAGCTAAAACATGGGGATGTTTGCACTTACGGGGTAGTGACAAGTGCCGCGACGTTGAATCAGCGGATTGAGTGCCATAATTAAATTGTAGCCACCTGTTTCAATACCGCAGTAATAATTTATATTTCATACTTAATAACTCGCTTTTTTTCAAAAATAACAACTCTTTAAAAAGTAAGAAATTCTTTATACTAAGAAAAAAACATATTTGCTACTTTTCCTATTTCTTACTAAACGTAATTCTATACTCATGATTTTTATTTCAGACACGGTGCATAATTTTTTTAAAAGAAATCTCTTATATTGACTGCTTTTTCGTAGCATTTTTCGTACAGCTTGATGAGCGCAGCGTCACTTGGTTTGAAAATTACAAAACAGTTTTTTTTTATTCTAGCTGTCATTAGCACTTATTTATGCTTTTTTATTAAGACTGCTTAGGCCGTGACACACACAAGAAGTATCTTTATTATAGGCTATTGCTTTAAATATGTAATGTAGAATGCACACTTAGTCAATATCGCGTTGCGTTTCTTTATTATTCAAATTAAATAATAATCTGATGGAAGACGATATCATCCGTTATAACTTGTCGAGTATAATCAAGCTAAGAATAAAAGGGAAACTGTTTAATTCAAATAACGCTACCAATAACCAAAAAAAATGCCTGTTGAAATTGTTTATCAATCATATAATGGCACACTTTTTTATGTATATTATATATTTATTGCACTATTATAATACAATAAATATTTAATAAACATAACGAATTGTACCAAAGGAATACCTGATTTTAGTCATGTAATAATGGTGTCGAGCCTGTGGCGTAGTGACCAACGTCGTTGACTTCCGTGACGGATCTCACAGGTTCTAGTCACAGTACGAACAGCATTTTTTCAATCGATTTACGTAAAAAAACATGGGTGCTTATGATGACTAAAAATTCTTTTCCCTACCTTGCACTTCCAAAATTATCGGGGTGTAGCGAGAGCGATTAGTTAACCACTAGTTCTGTTCCTACTTTCTTCGATAAAGAGCAGTTGAGCAATTGACTAATAAGCAGTTCTTGTCGTAAAACTTGTGTTTCTTCTTCTTCTTTCTTTAACCATATACGCTCCCTATGTGGATCATATGGCCGCCATGCGGCACCTCCATGTTTCCCTATCTCCCGCCAATTGCTTTGCTTCCTCCCATGACATGCCAGTATCCCTCAATTCCGTCGAGTACATCATATGGATAGTACTCAACGGATGTCCGGAACGCCGGAATCCCACCGGTTGAAAGAAGAGGCAGGCAGGATTGAGGCTTTCCGGAGACATCCGCAACACGTGACCCAGCCAGTTCCAACGTCTCTCTATAACCACTGACGTGACGAGGCGCTGTCTTGTACGATCCCTTATCTCCGAATTCCTTACAAAATCAAACTAAATTAATGTTTAGATACCTTTATTAGGAGGCCATATGTTCAACATTAGGATCGGATATAGATTTAAAAAAACGCAATAAAAAACATCTTCTTAACAACAAACTTTATACATTTTTTAGAAATTCTGTTTTCTGGAAATCTAAAAAAGGTTGACTACATTTGGAAAGGCAGTTGGCGCAGCCTAGGTTCCGCCTATGCTCTTCAATTTATAATGGCGACCGGATGGGTGTTTATTATGTAAACTAAACTCAACTTGCCGTGTGTTTAGTACTGTGTTTGTATTGGGGGACGTGGGGGTAGAATGGCTCCTTCCTTTCCCGGGGTAAGGGCGGACATGCATTAAACTGATGACGCTATTTTCCTGAGGATCAGTTTACTTTGGGCGGGTGTACCGTGCCCGGCTGGGACAAACTCGCGGCCAATACATTATGTAACAATGTTTGTGTTTCATGGCCTTTATGTTTTTATATAAACAACGTCGGTTGTTTAATGTTGCTCGTAAAAGTTTCGTACAGTTTTGAGTGTTTTCCAAAATTGTATTTCGATGAATTGGCTACTAATAAATTAACAAAGCAATTTATATTACAAAATATACAATGTTTAAAATTAGAAAACTTTGCAAACTTATTTCTCCAAAAAACAAGTCAAATTAGTATCATTTTTCTAATTTTTTGGCTATATTCTCTCCGAATGTGAAACACGTAGGGCACCATACGGCGCTTCAAACAGGGATGGGCTGGAGGGGGCTCGCAGTGGCTCGCGCGAGCCCCTTGTTGAATTTTATTTAGGCCGGCGAGCCCCTTGTTAACTTATAGAAAAAATATTCTCATATCAAATTAGTTTATAACTGCATATTCAAATTTATTTATTATCTTTGACAGCTTCAGTATACAGAATAGTACATTTTTATCTATTTACATTGATAAGTTTACGGTAAATTGCGTATTGTTACATATTATACGTGTATTAAATAAAAATCGATTGCTTATTTAAGTATCGTATATAATTGCATAGGAGGGATAAGAAAATTCACTCCTTCCTCAGAACACTAAAACTTGCTTCGAGATTAAGCGAGCCCCTTGTTACCGTATTGGCAGCCCACCGCTGGCTTCAAAGATATGTTGGCACACTCAAGTCGCTTTGTCTTCTCCACTGAAAACACGGTATGGACACCTGACGATCTTTAAAGATATCCGAATCCCCCTCTCCTAGTTGTTTGAAAAGTCAAAAAGAGTTGACACTCTCTGAAGACATCACCATCTCATGAACTCAAACTGTTTCAACATCTCTCTAGGACTGCTGACGTAACAAGACGTTGTCTGAAGTTAAAATCCAAATCTGCAGATGTGCATGACTCATAGTCTAAACTTAAATATACACTTTTTCTGCTAATCTAATTCTACATTCTTTTTTATACTCGATTAGGACGGTTTTTGCTAATCACCATCATTATCAACTGACAAAAATATATCAGTTGACGATGCTCGTAATGAGCGAAACCGATCCTGACATATTAAATAAAGTGGAATGAAGTACAAAGGAATATTGTGTTTTTACTAAGACAAACATATAGTTCGATACAGGGTTGTTCATAAAAAATTAAATAAGACTTGTAACAACTGTCACAACAATAGTAAAAATAAATATGAAAACAATTTATTTATAAATCTATATCGAGATGATGTTTGCGATGAGTGAAAGCGGTTCTGATCTGTAATGTAGAATCAGTTCAAAATGCGATATTTTTTTAGAGTTATTTAAGTTAGGAAAATTATCAAAAATTAAAATAAATAAAACATAGATTATGGTTTTGAAAGGAATTAGAGAGTAAGTTTAAATATTAATAATTGATATTTATATTTAAACAACGCTTTCTTCATACTGACTCTTAAATCTATTTGATATTGTATTGAAATCTATCGGCTTAGTAAATTTAAAAAACTTGACACTTTTATTGTATTCTTTTTTTATTTGAGTATCAAACGGTAAATTAAACACCTTTCATAAATACATTCATTTAAAAAAGCTCAATTTAAAAAGCCAATTAAAGTGTCCATTTTTTTTTATACACGTCAATAATGTTTTCGTGGTATTAAAAACTGTTTTTGTACTGCACATATCTCCATAATTTTACTTACACCCACTTCCAGCAATGAGATATCAGACTGCTCGTAAAGCTGGAATACCCCTTGCGAACCCAAAACCGTCCGATTCCCCCATTCTCTTACATGCTCCAGCCTGCCACTAGCTGATAAGGCTCCTCGGCATTTGTTAGTTAAGCCCCCGCGCCGGCTCTGACAAGGGGCGCTCTCATCCCCTGGTTCCGATACCGCCCTTCTTGGACACTGACTTCATCTGTTCACCCCAAAGGATCCTGCAGGCCGATTCTCATCTCGGTCGTAACGTAGAAAAGGATTATGGATATCAGTGAATTTGGAGTGAGGGTTTTTTTCCATGGTATTCATTCTAGATTCATAGAATTGAGTCCGTATATTCTGGACAACAATTTTCGGTTTTAAATATTCAATTAATAAATAGTAAAAAATGTTATAAAAATGGTAGAAAAAAATGCTTCATCGTTTTTCAAAAAAACACTGATTAATAAATTCATTACTTTTTTCAATACAATATTTTGCAAACAATATTATAGTAATTTAATGAAAAACCTTTCGCAATCTTTTGGAATATATTGGAACACTTTGTGATATGTTTAAAAAACAGCAAAATACTAACAATTGTGTATTAAATTAATCCGAATTTAATTTAATTATTATACATCATTTTAACACATTTACCTAAAAAAATTACATACGAAATTAAAGATTTAAAAAGGGAAAATTAGTTATTACTTTAAATTTTTGGACATGTAGTTCTAAAATGATACTCTAGTGAAAAATAATGAAAAAATTGTTTTAACACGTTACTAAAAATGCTGGCTTATTATTATATATTTGAGTATAATAAACAATTATTTTATGACTGGAAAATTCTTGATATCGAATGAAAATTCAATTACCGATATCTTACAAAGCAATAACTTTTCTATCCAATTATTTCCAGGAAATATTTAATATCGGGAGAGTTTTTTGTGCTTCACTACCGATGCCCGACATGTTTCTGCAAGGTAAGAGGAAGAAAAAGGTAAAGGCATATTCACACTACACAAGTTTGTATAATTGGAACTCTTTGGTAGATATATTAAGAATTCCTCCGCTCCAATACAAGCTTTCATGTGCACAGATTTCATTCTTCTTTATTATTACGGAACTGGTACAGTGGCGGCGACCCATATAAGGTATTTATATATTATTTGAATCCGTAATTGTTTTGAGCATGTAGATACTTTTAGGTGAATAACTGTTTTCGTTATAGCTGATGCTTTTGAATAGCATAATTTGTTTGTTTTTTAAGAACAAAAATTCAATGATCAATTTATAATGATAGACTTTTAGTGAAGTATAGTTTTGTCAAATGACAGCACAGATTTTTTTTTAAATATTATATTTATCTATATTGTATTTATCTATATAACGGGTTTTAATCAACTAAGATATGAGTAGTAAGATTTTTTATGAACGTTATGAAGGACTTCATTTTCAATGAAGTTTTGTTACATACATAAACTTTTAAAGAAATAATCGTGCATCTGTCATTTCATACATCTGTGCTTCCTTCTTCTTCTTCTTTTGCCATGTTCGCTCTTTATGTGGAGCATATGGCCGCCACGCGGCACCTCCATATTTTCCTGTCTCCCGCCAATTGCTTTGCTTCCTCCCATGACATGCTAGCATCCCTCAGTTCCGCCGAGTACATCCTATGGATAGTACCCGACGAACGTCCGGGGCGCCAGAATCTCACAGGCCGAAAGAAGAGGCAGGCAGGATTGAGGCTTTCCGGAGGCATCCGCAGCACGTGACCCAGCCAGTTCCAACGTCTCTCCATAACCACTGACGTGACAGGACGCTGTCTTGTACGCTTCCTTATCTCTGAATTCTTGACAAAATCAAACCACTTCACCCTCATTATCTGTGCTTCCAGTAGAAGTCAATTAACTTGGGTTTTCAATCATTTTCTCGTCATAAAAATCTTACATATTTTGAAACAACGAAAGATTTTTCAAAATATGTTTTCAATTATTGAAAAATCGTAAGATATGATAGTTATACATTCAAATACAGCTTGACCCATGTTTGAATATTATTCAGAATTATAAGAGAAATATTTTTTTTATAAATACTTTAAATCAAAGAAAATTGAAGAATTTTCAATTTGTATTTTTTTGAGCTATGTCAATAAATAATATCATTATAAGAAAAAGCTACGTTATCAACGCTGGGCTTCACTAAAACTTAAAAACTCAAGAAATAAAATTGCAGTTGTCAGTTCATCTGTGCACTTGAACGCCTGAAGATGCCGAAAGGCGAAATCCGGGTCGTTAGTGACAAAACTTGCGTGAATATACATAATTTGAACGATTCAAATTTAAATAAAATCAAGATGACTTAATGTATTGATAAAGCACCGAAATGCATTTATCTTGGAATCATTACTAGCTTATAATAATATAATCAACATTCTTTTTAAATTTTTTAATTTTTTGTTAATTCGATTATTTCTTTCTAGTGGTTTTTTTATTAATTTATATATTGTGTTTGCAACGTGTAGCAAAAACCTATTTTTATAATGAACGTATTGTGAGTTGAGAAAATCCCGTGCCGTCAGTGCTTTAACGACCTCATTCCCTTCCTTCAGATAGATTTACAGAACACATAGAACTCCAGACATTTAATTAAACCCGGTTTAGCGCTATTTCACTGATTTTCCGTCCCCATCTTGGAGGGCGCTTTGATCGCGTCTTTCGATGCAGGAAAAAGGTGTAAGCAGTCGACTCAACTGCCAGCCGATTCACAAGAGCCTATCACTAAATAATAATGCCACACACAATATTAACAATTTATTATTAATTTAGGCATAATATTTTCGATATTTTTTGAATAGTTCTAAGCTGTATATTGTGTCGTTTTGAGAAGTCAATTAATAAGCTGGATTTTTCTATTAGATACTTTCAGTGCTTTTTTCCCATGTAACGTGTTGGAACGGCGTTCCGGCACCTTTTTTCTCAACATATTTAATGTTTCAAGTCAAGTTTTGTTTTCCTTTGAAAACTTAAAAAAAGTAAAAAAAAGAATTATCACAACCAAGATTAGATTTACAAGATTGATTTCTGTTCGAAGGTGTTGGTATTAGTGATATCTATCCTTCCCATTCTTAAATCCTAAAATTAACAGGGCAAAGCGAGAGCGATTAGTTAACCACTACACCTGGACCAGCCCTATCTTTCTATCCTTACTCTCTTTAAAAACAGAGAGGTTGAGCAACTGACTAACAATCAGTTCTTGTAAAAAAAACTCTAGTAGAAATACCTCCATTAAGAAGCCATATCTTTTACATTGAGAACGTACATGAATTAGAAAAAAAAGCTTGATAAGATTAGAGTTCCGGCACTTTTTGTTTTTTAAAAAAAAGCACTGGATACTTGTAGGTTGCTTAAGTCATCAATCTTCCATTATTACTGTATTAAACGATTAATTCTCACTGTAAAATCGTACAATAAATATGTAATATATGTCCATCAATTAAGGAGAAGGTGTCAGTTAACAAAATCTAATACTGAATAATTTAAAATTCAAACATACATTATAAAATATACAATTTTTTAAATTTAGGTTTATTCATTTTACGACTTATACATTTTTTAAATATTTATATGTAGAAAGAATTTGTAGGTAACATACAATGTGACTACATTGTAATATTATCTAAAAATAACACGTAGGATCTATAATATAATAATAAACTATTGTACTATTAATATTTTTAATTGTATGAGATTCCTGAATTTACTATCAGCCTTTGTCAATACCCTCCATTTGTGCGAGGTACTTTTGAGAAATGTTTTAAAGTTTCCATAATTACTATTACAGCTCGTTTTTAAGAAATTATTTTTAATTTTGTCATAAAATCAAGAGTTTTAACCTACATTTAAAAGAAGCAATCTAATAATGAACATTCAATACACTACAAACTACTAGACTACATCTTTAACTCTTTGTACGTTCAAACGAGACTGTTCACACGAATAAATATATAATATGAGTCCTCAAGAGGTGAAGTGAGCTAAGTAGTAAAATAGTCCGCTTGATCTAAATCTTTTAAATGTTGTGAATTTCCGTACGTTTTTTCCCACAAACGACCCTGGCTTAAATTTTCGGCATCGTCAGGCTAATGTGACATTATTTTATTGCTAGATGATTTGAAACTCGATAACTTTATTTATTATATCGCTTTTACACCATTGAAAAGATAACTGAGTACTGAGTAGTAGGTTGTTGATTTTTCAACGCTTATAAGATAGAAAAGGTATTTTTTTTCAAACCGCATGTGGCGTTAAATCTTAGTCAAAAGCTAGAGAAGAAGAACTAGAGATGATTTCAAGGAGAAAAAATATCACAAAACAACCATAGACATGTGTTTAAATAAAATATTTTGAAATCTTTCTTTTTTATTGACTATTCCGAGATATTAACTCAAACCCATCTAACCGATAGGATACAACACTAACTACTAGAACACACAGACTACAGACCTCTTTTTATTTCAACTCCTTTCAATATTAATAATAAAAATATTATTTTACGAGATTTTACTTTAAATATACAAAAGTAATTGTCGATTTTTTAGTGAACATGCTTTTTTTTTACCATGTCCGCTCTCAAGTGGATCATATGGACTTCTAATGGAGTTTATCTTAATAGACGTATTTTTACAAGAACTGCTTGTTACTCAGTTGCTCAACCTCTCTTTTTTTCAAAGAGAGTATGAATATAAAGATAGAGCTAGGACAGGACTAGTGGTTAGCTAATCGCTCTCGATACGCCCCGTTCATAGGATAGGATGGGTGGGAGGGGGGAATTCAAGACAGCACATACATCCATGTCTTCGGACAGAATTCATGAATCGATTGAAAAATCAATTTATAAAACTGTCCGTACTGGGATTCGAACCCGTGACCTCCGTAGCCGAAGCCAACGACGTTGACCACTCGACCACGCAGGCGACAATTCTTAAACCTATAAATTTGTCACGGTATCGCATTACTTTTTGTGGAACTATTTTGTCATTCATCAGCAAATTATATCCAAAATATACTTTTTTTTCATTTCGGGTCGTCAAACACAACACCCTCCTTTTATACTTACATTTTAAAGGCAACATCTTAAGCTCAACTGCTTCGGGAATCGCCTTAAAATTACACCCACACTGAAAAATTTCTATCATAATACGTACAAGTATAGCCTATCTTGTCCGGAAGTAACATACATTATGTCATATTCGCATCTACTGAGAAAATATTACACTGCCCTGCTCTTTACGCTGTGATTAATTCACAGGACCGAACTCAGATAATAAAATACAAAAACGAACTTTCTATATCGAATTATCTTTTATCTTTGTTATTGAACGAATACTATTTTTTTAAATATGTTTAGAATCAGTTGATTAGTCTAAATCAGGGGTGGGGAACCTTTTCATTTATAAAAGTCACGTTTATTTATTTGATTCAACATAAGACCGCAGTAAAGAAAGCTTTCTTTGCCAACCCCTGCTCTTTTTTTTCGGCTGTCGAACATATAATGAGTTGATTACGCTCTCTTTTTTTGCGTATAATTTTTTGATCAAAGTGAATATTTTGATCAAGTCAAAAGGCCGCTGGTTCCCCTACACTGGTCTAAATAAATACGTACGGCTTAGCGGTCAAAAGAAAAACAAATCTTAATGGAAAATATCAATGATTAATATAATTTTACGACGACTTTATTTGTCGGTCGTCATCTCATTCTAGATTGTCATTTATGGATGGTTTGGACAATTTTTAATTAAATTAAATATTCAGTTTTCATATAACTGTATTTTAACACCATCGCTAGTTTTATGTTGACAACCTAACCTAACCTAACCTTACTACATTATTATAATTACGCCTATCAACCAAATTGAAAAGAAACGTCAAATTTATATATTTATATTTTTATAAGCGATCAAATATTAGATTTATACAAGTCATTTAATTAATCAAATAACTACCATTAAAATTTTTAATACAGACAAATTAAATATGTCTTCATGTTTATTTGAAGAGAGTATCTATTTTTTTACAACTGATAAAGCTTAAAAACTATTAAAAATACAATTTATATTTGATTTTATTTATCTGACGTTCTATTATTATTATTAAATGCAACGCTTTAATATTTCAAGTATTAAACCGTGAAGTATATATTATATATGTACTTGTACTTAACTGTCAATGTTTGATATTTCTTAATGTAAAATTGTGAGCATATTAAACCACGTATTTTATAACGGCAGAACCCACTAGAGATTTTCAATATTTCAGTTGTTCGTGTATTATCAAATCAGATGCAAAAAAAAATTGATAAGACAGAGTCTAAATTTGGTTCTAAACAAAATATTTTTTGCTGCAGAATTAAGACAGTAAGACAATAATTTTTACTGATGTCATTAGTAATTTCTCATTTTACAATTATACATACAGCTGAATGCCGCTCTGTTCGTTCCCCTTTGAAATATTGGCGGGGTTTTAGATAGATAGAGAAAAGAATAAAATTTCACCATTGGTTAGCAAGGGAAGGAAGATTTTGATGTCATTGTTAGACTCGCAAATACATTGCGAGATGTATGTGCATGAGCTTTCGTCGACAGTTGCACTGGACATCCAAAGTATCTTTCCTTGGATGATAGCTCCGAGGATGTCCGATATAACTGAACATTTTAGATAACGACTGGGAAATTATTATTCTTATCAATTTGAAGACGTCAGTCACATGCAAGTGTCTTAAATATATTCGGTGGGAATTTTCAACATTTCATTATCTTACGGTTTTTATTTAAACATTCAGCTTAAGTAATTTAATATAATAATGCCGCCTGTGTGGTCGAGTGGTCAACATCGTTGGCTACCGCTACGGAGGGCACGGGTTCGAATCCCAGTACGGACAGTTTTATAAATTGATTTTTCAATCGATTTATGAATTTCTGTTCAAAGGCATGGATGTATGTGATGTCTTGAATTCCCCCCTCCCACCCATCCTATCCTATAAATGGGGTGTATCGAGAGTGATTAGTTAACCACTAGTCCTGTCCTAGCCCTTTCCTTCTATTCCTACTCTCTTTGGAAAAAGAGAGGTTGAGCAACTGAGTAACAAGCAGTTCTCGTAGAAACATTTCTGTTGAGATAAACTCCATTAGGAGTCCATATGCTCCACATTGGGAGCGGAAATGGCAAAAAATAATTAATAATACGCGTTATTCGTGGTGGAAGAATCTTTATGATTTCTCTATCGTATTTTTTACTTAACGCGCAAAACTCAACTACTCAATACTTGGCACAGTGTTTGATATGAATATGACACAGTGTTGTCATTTTCAAAATATAATAATTGAGAATAACTTAAAAAGCAAAACTCTACAGTCATTAATTATTGAAGACTGTTTTTGACATTCTTTTTTCCAGTGTTACTAAGCGTATTCTGTTTCTTTACCATTACTATAGAGTAATATGGATAACTGAAGATACTCAAGGAAATTAAATATAATGAAACACTATTTAAATACGTCACACTTTGGCTAGTTTTACGAGGACATTGAAAGACTTGAAAGAAATGAAAATTCAAACATAAGTACATTTATCATACACTGATGAAATTATACTGCATCTGTAAGTATGTATGGTGCAAGCAACTATATTCATAAATATGTGTGTGTAACTGTGTATATTCATCGATAATCTGTTTAGATATAGGCGATTCGCTGTGTTGTCGCGTCGTCATGGCAACCGATGCTCTCAGCCAACTAATCAATTGCAGAAAAATGAACTCGGCTCGCATTGTGAGCGACATTTTCTACAATGCAACGTCCACCAATACACTGACACTAATAGACACGTAACATTGTATGAGATTGGCAGTTACTGTGTTGCTGAAAATCCTACGCCATTCCATTTTTAAATAAAGTTCATTTTTACGGCAACATTGTTCACACACTAACTTTCACAAATATTATAAAATATATGATAGCTATTTTATTATCACGTCTTTCAACTGAATGTTAAATTAAATTTATTCTGAAACTAAATACTTAATCAAAATATATTATCATCAGAGCTTAGAATAACACAAATAACTGTTTTTTAATCATATAGGTAAGTAGTGTGTTTGGCATCTATAAATTGTCGTTGTTTTTATATTTATTTGACAGGGCGATTCTTTCTTTGTGTGGTAACATTTTTTTCTAAGTTCAAATTCGAAATTCAAATCAACGCTACAGACAGTAGGGATTCTGTGTCGAGACGTCCCGGGACAAAAGTCCCGGGACTTTTAAGCTTTTTTGCTGTCGTAAGTCCCGGGACTTTTTTGTTGAATGTCCCGGGACTTAAGACAGCCAAATTTTACATTTTAATTTTGAAAAAACCATTCTAACAAAATAAAATTGGATGCAAGCAATCGCTAATGTGACCTAAAAAGTTAATTTTGATTTAAAATAAATTTACATTGGTGTCTATCCTTGAGATCAGTTTTGAAAAAATGCATTATATTCAGGCTAAGGATTAAAGGCCGGGGTTTTAACAAAATTAAGTATGCATATATAAAAGACACATTATGAAAGAAACAGCTGTTTAGGTTTATAATTGTAGAAGTTTCAAATAACATTTATTTATATATTGTAATACGAAACAACTATTTTCAATGGGTAGAGACATGCAGAAATACAAAAAAAACTTAGACACGTGCTCGCTTAACTCAATAGTTCAACAATTTGAAGCTTGGGATTCACAGAATTCCAAGAAATAATGAAGCCGATAGTTATTTCTAGATAATTATGTTATAAATCAAGGCGGATTATAAATGTTTTATTATCAGCAGTTCAGCTGGGACTAATTGTTTTTCGAAAGGAATACAAGAAAGATCAATGTTTTGGAAAAACAATGTTGCAACAACGCTTATTACAAAAATAAGAAATCGGCTCTCTGATTCGTCATTAAATTCATTATTATTTTTAAAATCATATTTTGATAAGCAAAAATAACATATTAACTTTTGTGTAAATAATTCATACTATGTATGATTTGAGGTTCTGATTTTATTATTCAATTAATTTAATATTTTCATTATTAATAAATAAATGTGTTCAAAAGATGTATTTATTTTAATTAACGCATACTTTCGGCGGCCTTTTAAAGTACGTACGAAAAAAAATATACGTTTAACTGCGTAAAAAACGCTCAAAAAAATTGGTTTAATTGAAACAAAATATTAAAAAACGTTTAGGAGAAAGATATCTCCATTTATGTTATTAAAAATTTGTTTAAATCAATTTATATTCGTATAAAAAATATAACTGTAGTAAAAACAAATTACAAAATATTATTATTAAATGTTTATACCTGATGTTGTTTTATTTACAAATGTTTTTCACTATTTTTCAGCTGTATTGTGATTTGTGAAGTAACGGTCATAATTTTACCCAATTCATTGTTATTTTTTCAATACATGTATCGTTATCATCACTTTTTAGTACATACATACAAATATTTAATTTTAATGAATTTATAATTTTATTGAAGGGGAAATAAAAGTCCCAAGTCCCGGGAAGTCCCGGGACTTTGACTTTATCACGTCTCGAGTCCCGGGACTTTGAAAAACCCGAGACTTCAGAATCCCTAACAGACAGATCTTAAAATAAATATGAAGTTGATAAAAAATATTTATTTATTGATTTGGCATTTACTTGGTAGAACTTCATTAAATAAGTTAAAAATATCAACGTATTTTATTAGTTCTACAGTTTTTTATATTTATGCGTTGATAGCTATTTCGGCTTTCGCCATCGTCAGAACTATGCTTAAACGTACATTTTGCTCAGCTATATATACAGGCTCCGAAGAGATACACAATGCATCAACGCATAAATATAAAAAAAAAACTGTAGAACTAATAAAATACTATAAAATAAAAATAACTTTGATTATTCCACGTATTGTGTAGCAAAATGTGACCCAATACGTGGAATAATCAAAGTTATTTTTATTTTATATTAAAATGAACTTCCACAAAGTTACCGCCGAATCCATCGAAACTAATTAAATACGTTGATATTTTTACCCTATTAAAAAAATATTTAATAAAGTAAACCATGGACTCGTCAAAAATAATTAATTTATTTGTTTTACATTGCAATTATTTTTTTAAAAAATTGCTTTTGATGTCACTCCAACGCGGTTTGGTATTTTAGACAAAAATAAGTTTTGATGTGTTGTAATATTCAACACATTTAAAGTATCGTAAAAGTGACCTCAGTTGATATACAGGTAGTCCTCGACATACGACCGAGATACGTTCCTGAACTTTGGTCGTATGTCAAATTGGTCGTAAGTCGAATTTCATACAAAATATGTCGTTGCTGAACATCAAATATGGTATACATATGTGACGAATTTACGAAAATTAGCTAAATATACAGTTTTTTCTCAGCCTTCTAAAGCAGTGCTCCGCAAGCTTTTATCTTCCAAGGCACACCACAAGTAAAAATGTGCAAAATATACAGAAGTTACATTAGTTTGTGTTTATATATGATTCAAACTACAAAAGAACCATATGGATATTTTATAACCATGTCCACTACCAATGTAGAGCACATATTCTCCTAATGGAGATTATCTTAAAAGAAAAGTTTCTGATTATTCAGATTTATTTACAAAAAAAAGAATCAATCAAAAGGCTGCACCAAAGTAGTGAAAAGTTCGTTAGTTTCCCACTTCAGTTGAATTTTTAGCATCGGCTATTAAAATGTTTCTAGCATTTAGTGGTTAAAATACATAAAACGTACATAAAACGCAATAAAATGCCATTTTCTTGTTCAAAATAGTAAATATTTGCATTATGTACATGTATTCTAATACTGAATAAAATATTTTCCTCTAATTTGTGCATAAATAGAAGTGTTATTTTCCGTTTCGTTTTTTTAAGCAGTTTTTATTGACTATCTCAGAATGCACCCAGAGTCACATATATCACATTTGATGTGCATCGACGATGTATTAAAATAAATCGTTTTTTAATTATTTTTTAATGTTAAATTTGTACATATGAGCAAATGTGTATTGCATTATCATTGTAACATCATTTTACTTTCCGTAAGCATCTGCTGTGGTGCCCCGTGATGCAATTCATTTTTTTTTTAAATGCTATTTTTTTCGGTCGTAAGTGCGAATGGTCGTAAGTCGAACCGTCGTAAGTCGGGAACTACCTGTACATTGCAAAAGTGTTATATCTGTAAAATAAAAATATGCAATCCACCAAAACACCAAATAAAGACGTGATTGTACTTAACGGTAAAAAAAAAAAGTTTTACCATTTTACTATTATAGTTGGCTCACTTCACCTCTAGAGGGTCCATTATATGTAGTTAAATAAAGTTCTTTAATTTGGTATGGTGATGTATTTTTCTATGTCGTTTTTGTTTCTGAGCTGTTCCTTAATGTTTTTTCAGAGAATTACCCTTACATAATATGGCATAATAGGACACTCGAAGAACACCTGATCTCAAATGGAAATCACCCCAGTGCCAGTGACGCGGCAGTCTCCTCGAGATAAATAGATCTCCCATATAAAAAAAAGAATATCAATCATATTATTATCAAAGTGACTTTCCCAAAAAATCCTCCAATATCTATCGCATAATACGTGGCGCCCGGCCGACTTCACTTCAGCGTTCATACTTACACACCGTCGGGTAAACACGCCAATGGCGTTGCGTGGAAAAAACTCATAATTGTCATAATTTAAGCAAAATGGAATCAACTGATAACCGAACAAATATTGATTGAACAACTGTCTTGCAGTGCGCGCCAACCCAAAATAAGTGCGCGGGAGCTTCCCAACTGCTGCGCAACCACGCACGCGCGCAGCTTAGAGGGAACGTTGATGGGAACTAGTCCAAAATATTTCAAACGTCAATTTGATAAAGAGATCAAACTGAATACTTTCGATGGATTTAGCGGTAACTTTGTGGAAGTTCATTTTAATATAAAATAATAATTATTCCACGTATTTTGCTACAAACTGTGACACGCGTTTCGCCTCTTTCAGGGGCATCTTCAGACAGACTTATTTTCACAAATGCTTGTTTAAGTTCTTGCACATATTGTGCTACAAGTGTATTGTACAACATTAAATAAATGTAAAATTAATGCTTTTTGGGATTTTTGATGCCATTTTGTATAAGGTTTTTGTTAAAATATTTGAAAAACTTAGTTATACATTTATTTATTTTATAACCACGATAAATTTATTTACTGAACGTCAATTCAAGTTCATCCGTAAACTTGAACGCCTGAAGATGCCCAAGGTAAAACCCGGAACGATTCAAATTTAAAATAACAAAGTATTTCGTCCAACAACAATTACACGATATAGTTTTAACCTATTTCCACATCGCGCTTTTCCTGGAATTATACAGTTGACATTACATATTAAGAAGCTGAAACGGCTTTTATATATACTCAAGTAATAACTAAGAAGATTTAGTTATTGTGTGGTCTAGTGGTCAACGTCGTTGGCTTCGGTTACGGAGGTCCCGGGTTTGAATCCCGGTACAAACAGTTTTATAAATTGATTTTTCAATCGATTTATGAATTTCTGTTCAAAAGCATGGATGTATGTGATGTCTCTAATTCCCCCTCCCACCTATCCTATCCTATGAACGGGGCGTATCGAGAGCGATTATTTAACCACTAGTCCTGTCCTTCTATTCCTACTTTCTTTGGAAAAAGAAAGGTTGATTGCAGTTCTCGTAGAAACACATCTGTTGAGATTAGCTTTAAGAGTCCATATGCTCTACATTGGGAGCGAGGATCTAGTAAAAAAAAGTTTTTAAATCACTTCAAATTATTCGTAAATTACTAGATATTAAAAATATGACCCCCGCTGTCACTGCGCCGTCTTATCGTGTTCAGCAGACAGTGGGTTACCCCCTCATATTTGGCATTATGGAAAATTCTCGGCACACACGAGACCAAGTGAAGTTTTTTGCACTTTTACAGACTACATTAAATCCATTTAGCGGATGATAAATTACATCGAAACGTCACTTTTTTACGCGTTCGTTTTTTTTTCTTAGTTCTCTTCTTTGAGACGAACGTCCCTACCAAAAAATCACCCTCTATGTACATTTAAATACACGATGGTCAAAATTTGATTACCTACTCTTGTACCACGTTCAAAAAGATGACGTTTCATTTATTAATGGTTAATTATTTTATTTTATTTTTTTAAACCATGTCCGCTCCCAATGAGGAACATATGGACTCCTAATGAAGTCTATTTCAACATAAATGTTTCTACGAGAACTGCTTATTATTCAGTTGCTCAACCTCTCTTTTTCCAAAAAGAGTAGGGATATAAGGATAGGGATAGGACAGGACTAGTGGTAAGCTAATCGCTCTCAATACGCCCGTTCATAGGATAAGATAGGTGGGAGGGGGAATTAGAGACATCACATACATCCATGCCTACGAACAGAAATTCATAAATCGATCGAAATATCAATTTATAAAACTGTCCGCACCGGGATTTGAAACCGTGCCCTTCGTAACCGAAGCCAACGACGTTGACCACTCGACCACACAGGCGGCTAATTAATTATAACAAATTATAAATACAGTACATGGCAGATGAAGCTAATTCGCCACGCAATTGAAAAATATTGAATAAAAATATAGTACAAAATAAAAGATTAATTCAAAAAATAAAACTAAAAATAGTTCACAAAGATTATTGCTAAAAAAAATTTTTCTATGCAGTGCTTTGATCAATTGAACAGAACTTGAAACTAATAATAAATAATTTAGTTACCAAATGTTCTTATTTTATTTATCTTTTTTAAAAATTTTATCATATATTATTCATTAAATATATATTGTAAAATTACTTATAATTCCCGTACGTCATTAATTAGAAAAAAATGTTGGTACAAATTATACATATACGAACGATATTTGTAATCATTCTCTTAATCTTAATAATAACTGGGCGTAGCAAGAGCGATTTCGATAGAATCGAAATTTGATAAACACATTTGATAGTTAACAAATAATTAAGTTGTTATTTTTAGTAGATGTTTCAAATATTTTCACCTTAATCAAAATGATTATCGATATAAAAGTATGACATATTTATATTTTATTCAAACACTTAATGTCCGTGTTCAGAAAACATTATGAGGGTAAAAATCTAAGAATAAAGTTATGAGAATACAAACCGTGTGCCAATATATACTT
This sequence comes from Himalopsyche anomala, assembly GCA_031772345.1. Classification (NCBI taxonomy): domain Eukaryota; kingdom Metazoa; phylum Arthropoda; class Insecta; order Trichoptera; family Rhyacophilidae; genus Himalopsyche; species Himalopsyche anomala. Next base: position 26,390,917 of record CM062828.1, read on the forward strand.
TCATAGAGATTTAACCAAGATGGTGGAAGGTTTTAGGGTGTAGAGATTTAAAAATCGCATTTATTCAGTGGTGGATTACTTCATAAGCGCAAGAGGCGCGTGCTTGGGGCCTCCAAATTTTAGGGGCCTCAAAAATAGCATAAATTATATTTTAATTTCAGTTTTCAATATTTATTATTATTCTACGAAGAGTTTCGCAACACCTTTATGTTATTCGAAAAACATGGCCTCAAAAATTTATTGCGCTTAGGTCCTCCGAAATGCTTAATCCGCCAATGCATTCAACCAAACTATATAATAAAGATCGATTGAAAAATCAATGTATGAAAAATTTTACTCGCTAAATCCTTCTTGATTGAATGCTACTACTCCGCCACGGTGAATGATGTTTTTCATTTTTTAATTTACTAATATTTTTAGTCTACAAATCAAAACTGTTTTTAAATATTCTACAGCGCAAAAAAAAGTTTTTCAGATGATGTGTGTCGATCGAATTTGAATTCACATGAGTTGATAAACTAATAATCTGAATAATAATTAAGCTTTCTTTTTGTTTTAGGGCACAGTGTACTGATGTTATACACAATATTTTTGGTTCGTTTGATACCGAAACGTACGGAAACTCCCGACTCGGGGTATGGACCATTAGCCGGCATCGGGAATTCTCGCCTGTCACTCAGCTCGCTCTCTATAAAAAGGGAAATATTTGACTGGGGAATATAATAAAAGCGACGGGCCACGAAAAAACCAGATCGGTACGGCAACCTGTTTTTTGACATTAAATATGATAAATCGAAACGTCAGACGCCGTGAAATATTACACTGTTAAATATTCAACGTGCTCAGGGGAATTTTCAAGTAACACCCCTTACACGATTCGCTGTACATACTTGCCCAAGATTTTCAGAATAATATTAATCACATAAAAAGACTTGACTGAAAGCGATTTATTTTTTCAGTTTTTCAAATGCCAAAGATTGACGCAAGAAAGATTCTTTAATATTGGGTATTTATCTCGCATGTCACACACAACGAAATCAACCAAAGACCAGCTGTAAACATACAGACGAAAATAAAATAACTAAATCAAATTGCAAATATTGGGCGTTTTTGGACCAAGAAATTGTATACATACATTCATTCGAAAAAAACTACATTATTTTAACTCTTTAAATATTTAACTAAATAACAGTAATTCTTTAAAACGTGCCATATAAAAATATTGACTAGCCATTTCATTTATTTTTAAAAAATATATACAATCGTTTGTACCAGCGTTTGGGCTGGCAATATATTAACAAGGAGCTCACTTAATTTCAAAGCAATTCTCGGTGTTCTGGGAAAGAAGTGAATTTTTTAATACACCTTTTCAATTATATGCAATACTTTTGCAATAGGCAATCGATTGTTACTTGATACAATTATAATACGTAACAATATGCAATTTACCGTAAACTCATCAATCTAAAAATTGAAATAATAAAATTGCAGTAATATACTAATTTGCTCTGAGAATATTGTGTTCTTTTAAATTAACAAAGGGCTCGCCGGCCTTAGTAAAATTTAACAAGGGGTTCGCTCAAGCCCCTCCGAGCTCTCTTCAGCTTGACTATTTGGATACAATTACCGTTACCTAAGTTCATCTTAAAATTAAAAATGAATTTACAAAATAACAAGTATTTTGATTATACTAATTCGTTTTTTAACTTTATTTAAAATATAAAAAGAAAACACAATTCATATTCTAGATTTGAAATGATAATAAAATCATGTTTGATTTCATTGCGCAAGTGTATTTCTTTAGACCGATTTCACTTTCTAGATAAAAGATAATTCAATGATACATAGTCAGCTTTTAAATCAGTGTCTATAATAAACTCATTCGCGCTTAGTTTTGTGCTAAAATATTGAATATACACATATGTATAATACAGTGTTTTACTTCACGTAGATATATGAGGGACCCGAACAATTGTACTTTCACAACGCAGTTCTTCGATTGGTTCTCCATTCAAGACTTAAAAAATATATTATAACCCTTGAACTCAAATACTGAAGTCATATTCAAATAGGGTTAGAACGCCAATACAAAAAGCTCTGAACCCTTTCTTTAGGGGTAAAAAAATAGTCCAGTAGGTTCCGCCCCTTTAAGCGTTCTGTAATTTATACTGTATTGAATTACTAAAATAAAATCATAAGCCGTTATTGTTTATTTAAATTATAAGGCATTTTAAACAAGCAAAAATAGTAGTTTTTAATGAATTATATTCTACGTTTTATTCTTCAAACTAAGTACTTAGTACTATATATTTTTGATATTCTACTTTAATAACTTATTTGAATAAAAAATGTATATTTATGTATGAACATTTACCACCGTCAGTAAAATAAGGTCGTAAGACTGTAATGACTATGGATATCGTTAAATATGTGTTTTTTTTTATTTATATTGTCATATCTTCAACTCTAATAGTATCAGAGAAAAAGCGATGTATTCATTTGATGATATCTCAAAGATACAGCAAATGATAATTTATTTTAAAGAAAAGTAAAATTTCGGTTCTAAAGAAATCTCATTAAGAATATATAGAGCAAATATTTGAAAACTTTTAATGACAATTATATAAAGCAATAAAGTCAGATTTTACTGATATTATGATATTTTTTATTTATCTACAAATATATATAATTAAATGCTTATATTTAAATTTCTGTAAAATTCATATTTAAAAAAAAGTAATCTTTCAATAGCTTATTACTCAATATATAAAAGTGATAATCGATATGCAAATAGGGGGAAATACACCAATAAAAACATTTCTAACCCTTCAAGTAAAGGGTGCAACTTTAAAATCACTTGGGGTTGCAAGACTCCACCTCTTTTAAAAACCCTTCCTTAAAAATCTCTCTTTGACTAATGCGCATGCCTAGTCTTGTTTTACATACACCTCAAAAATTCAATCAAATAAGGGAGCGTTTTACACAGCGAGGGTTATGACAGCTTTCCATTGGCTTAAAATTTTTGATAGACCTGATTTGCATGTCTTTGGAGCTTGCGCAATGCGTTTATTTTTAAAAATCCTTCGGTATTTTATATAAATTAAGTTGCCTACATACTACAATATACACTTTTATATATTTATTAAAAAATATATATAAATTGCAGTGATACATTTCCAATATATTTTTACTAGTTATTTTCAATCCGCATACAAAATACGTAAAAAAAAATCATATGAATATAAAAGAAAATATCATTTATGTAATTGTATTGTTTTAATATTGCAAGACATTTCACTATTAGCAGGGCTGTAGAGTTGTGTAAAAAAATGACGTCTCCAACTCCTAGGATTTTTTTTTCAATGTATACCATCAGATCATCTTTTGCATGCAATGACAACACTATTTTTTTGAATACACACCATAAAATATATTTTTCAAAAAAAATTCGACTCCGACTCCGACCCAACTCCACAGTCCTGACTATTAGAGATAGATTGACTATTCTTATTTAACTCCGGAAGCAACAAAAAAAACTAAATCCTGAATTTAAAAAGAAATTTTTGTTTTTTTGTTGTTGAAATGTCTTCTTTATAATAATAATTAGTGTAAATTATCAGAAAATTAATGTTTTACTTGCAGCCCGCCGATCATTTCATTCTTAAAAGTGGCTTTTTAATCGAAAAAGTTTTCCACCTTTTAAACTAATAATTAATTACATTACTATTTAACTCCAAGCGAATGTCTTACTTGTTCATACTCAAGAACGTGGACTGACAAAGTTGAGATTTTAAGAGGAAGGTAAGATTTTAAAAAAACATTAAAAAGCTACACACCGACCAATCATGGTAGTAAGTAATATTTTTAACCTTACATGGAAAATTCACATGTACCAGTAGATTGAAAAAATGTGATGATGATGAATATTATTTTATCAACATAGTCACCTAATGTTGGAAAAATACTATATTTCTAAACAAAGAGTATTTTACAATTTATCAAGTGCTGAACCGATGTTTACAAACAATATTTAAAATGAAAAATGTATGTTATGTTTTAACATATATTCAAGATAACTGTCGAATTTCGATATAATTGTATTATATTGTGTCATACTATAATATCACTAGTAAGTTACATATTGAAGTATAAATGTAAGTATAATATTTACCAATAATTTATAAAATTAAAAAGATTATCAGTATTTTCTATCATACTCTGAAAATGTTTGGAATTTTCTATTAACTCAATTTGATGACTCAAGCATGGCTCGTCATAATTAATTTATCTTATACTAAAATATTTGTCTTGTAGAAGTAATTAGATGTGTACGTATAGTTTTAATGGAGAAAGGTACTGTGCGGCAGGAATTTGGTTCAATTACGATAGGGGAAGCTTCTTTGAGATTCGATTCTTATCTAAAAGAAAATAAGAGCCCTACAAGGGACACTTAACAGGGAAGTTAAAATAAATAATGTGATATAAATATAATTAGATATACAACAGCACAATAAAAGATTACAATCACCATATGAACACATATCACCCGCAACGCTTTGCTAAGAAAAATTTTCAAATGTTCCGAATCATATAAAAATAGAATATTCAAATAAAATAAATACTTCGATATATAATTAATATGCAATATATTTCTTTTTCAGTATGTCCAATCGCAATGCAGAGCATACGGATTCCTAATGGATTTTATCTGAACGAAAGTTTATCTATAAGAACCGTTTGTTACTCAGTTGCTCAACTTCAAAGAGAGTAGGGATAGATAGATGGATAAAACCAGGACAGAACTCATGTTCTCTCTAAGATGAGAGAATTCAAAAGCTGCGCGGGCCAATCCAACAAATGCGCGGCATATTTTGTCACAATTAACACAAAAAATTGTGTTTTTTTGTTTTGATTTGCATCATAAAAAATATACAAATAAGTGTATTAAATAAAACATGATAAATAACACAGCCCATTTTATTTGTTTTACATAAAATATAATCAAGCACAAGTTAATAAAATAATCAAAATGAAACAAATAATCAGTGAATCGTTAATATAGTTTTCATACTTCGTTTAAATTTGAGGGAACATTTGACAGGACTAGTGGTTAGCTAATCACCCTTACTACTTTCACTAATTTGATGATTAGAAGGAAATTATGAGACACCATATACACCCATGTTTTCAAGCAGAAAGCAACGAATCGATTGATAAACTAATTTTTAAAAAAATCTTAGATTCAAACCCGTGACCTTCGTAGCGAAGCCAACGATATTGAACACTCGACCACGCAACCGGCTGGTCGAGTTATCATACATTTTGCTTTTCTTTTCAATACCATGGTTTAAGAAATAGATGGCTTATTTTCTTTCACCCGTAATATTTTTTTTTCAACAATATAAACAACAAAAAAACATTACCAAAACCAATTTTCATTTTTCTGAGATTTAGGCACTTTTTGTCTGATTATGAATATTGTTTTTTGCTATACCTGCTTTCATTGTATAGCATATAAACATATAATTTTGTATCTCAACAGGAATTGTAAAAACGAGAACCAACTATGAGCTAACTGCGCAACCTTCATTGTTTCCTAATATAAAACATTTACGTATTTACACAGAATTTTCCATGACGGTATTTCAATGCCTTGTATATATTAGTAAGACCATTAACAATTTTACAATAGATTTTTGTAATATGTTCCAGAATTAATTTAAATTCAAATAATAAATTGATAGTCGGCCATGTTCGAACATTGCCAAAGTTGTACACCGCTCTTGGATCGTCTAGTAGTGAGATGGGGCGACTCAATAAGCACGGTTCGTTAGTATCTCTAAACTAAATAATGCTAATCAACGAACGGAGACAGCCCAAAGAATACCTAATACGGGTCCGGCCCTGTCTGCTGCAGGGACGGATAATTATTCCGCTCCGAGAGAGCCCTGATAAGACGGAGAGGCTATTTTGTAAACCATTCTGGGTATTAGGCACTGAAATTTCCTTTACTGCCTAATTATTTGAAGAAAATTCAAGGATGATTTGCTTTAAGATATAATCAGATAAAAGTTCAAGTTGGACTTGAATAATGACGGCTCTAGATTGATGGACAGTCGCTTAATGTTTGCTTTAAAAAAATCTCTCTTGGATGAAAATTTTATTTATTTCGTTAAAAGTTTCAAAGACTATTTAAAATAATCATTCGTGGTTTAATTTTACACAAATACTTTGAATTCATATTTTGTATAGAATTTTCTACATATTATATTGTATACTGTATGATTATTCTAATATAACAGATTTAGTATTATGGTAAAGTTTAACCACATTATTATTTTTGATTTACAAAAAACTTCAATTATTGATTTCTCATAAAGAATATATGAGGACCAAACATTTAAAAAGTGATTTGTCACACAAATACAGAACTTGTGAAATTATGATTAGAGTGTTGGAGAAATCACAATTTGCTTGAAAGTGTTAACTTTATTTTTGATTTTTATAAGAAAAAAACCTATTTTGAACACTAATTGTGATTTCCATTCATGGATTTATTATGGACTATCAGAACTGATATTAAACGACATTTTTCAAAATTTGTGACAAATCACTTTTTGAATGTTTGCTCCTCATATTCAGTGTTTATGTATTATATCACTCACATATTTTTTGTTTCACACAGGGAAAACATTAAAGGTTTAACTGAAAGAAAAACTTGTAGTTAGTCAACCACTTTCTCCATATTTAAATGTATGTTATGCGTACTGATGTCTAAGAATTGATAATAACATCATAGACGGCAATTCTTTTAATTATTTGTCCAATATTGTTTCAAAGTGTACTTTCGTGTACCTAAACAATTGACTGCACTGCAAGAAACTACTCCACTCGGTGACAGTGACCGACAATCCATTTCAATAGCAGTTAATGGGACAAAATTAATTTAATTTAAAATACATATAATTTCAAAATAAAGAAAAGGTACAATAATTATAATTAAATATTCACATACCTTAAGTGTGTTAATTATTTACAATAAATCAATATCGTTTTTCTATTGGACTTTTAAATACAATCACGACACTGCTTCTGGTTGGTGTTTTGGTTGATTACATATTTTTATTTTAGGGAGATAACACTATTGCAGTAAGTATTTACCGAGCACACTTCACCAATGATACTTTAAGACGTGCAGAATATTATAACGCATCCAACTATTGTTCTAAAACACCACTTGGCTTACTTCACCGCTCATGAGCTCATAATAAAATTGAGCAAGGAATACATCAACGAATTATTTTTTATGTTTTTTTATTATGTATACCTACATTTTTTTAAATGATAATGTTTTTCCGAAGCTTGGAAATAAGAACGTTGACTTAATAAGACCAAAACGAAAACATAGTACGGGGTCTTATATGAAATAACAAACTTATACGTAGTTAAATTTAAGTATCGTAAATTCGTAATTGTCGGGTCCTATGGCGCAGTGGTTAGCGTTGTTGGCTTCCGGACCGAGCCTTACGGGTTCGAGTCCCAGTACGAACAGAATTTTTTCGGTCGATTTATCGATTTCTGTTCGTAGGCATGGGTGTTTATTATGTCTAAAAAAATCCCTCTCACCCTTAGCGATTAGGTAATCACTAGTCTTGTCCTCGCCTTTTCCTTCTCTCTTTACTACTCTTTTTGAAAGAGGAAGGTTAAGCGACTGAGTAACAAACAGTTCTCAAAGAAAAACTTCTGTCAAGACACCTCCATCAAGAGGCCATATGTTCCACATTGGGAGCGGACATGGATAAAAAAAACTCGTAATCAATGGCTCAATGTTCATTTAAAAGGCATATTTTCATGGCAGGTGGAAGAAAAACAGTATTTATGCAAAGACTTACTATTGGAAAAGAAAAGTGCTATCAATCCACCGATGGATTAAGTCATATACTGTATGCATTACATTCGAAATTATTTGAAAGGCCGCCGTCCCAGTGGAAAACTTTCTCGGGCAATTTATTTTACCGGGATTTTTTTACTCGATTCAAGAATGGCCGCTGCTTCGCAAAACAAATAGTCAATATTGTAAAACCTCTCATCCAATAAAGTGGGGCGGAGGAATGTTGGCCGGTATTTTTATTAGAACAAGAACGGGGGGTTTGAATGGGGGCGCATGTGGGGCCCTCGAAGGGGAGGGGGTGGTTTACTCTTTTATTTGATCTGATTCGATGTTTGGTTTGTCTTCACCACCCACATTTCTTTATCGCTTTGTCTTTTTTATACTCGCAATGTTTGAATTCGCTCTTTGTAGTTTTTTTTTTAAGCTGTCGTTTGATTTTTCATTCTGGCCGTGTGTAAGTTTGAGAATTTTCTCTAAAGACATGCCTACAAAATCGATTTTTGTAACGATTTCAACTCTTCTTTACTGAGCATGATAATATTACGAGATATCTTCGATGCTTTACAAAGAGCAACCGGCAACGGTGACAAATTTTATACAGTTAAAAAATAAGAAATTGGCTAAGCAAGAATTGTGTACCTAATAAAATTTTATGTGTCATATGGCATTGTCAGAAAAATGTTATTAATTGTAGTATATTTTTGATCGTTGATATATGCTCACTATAAGTATATTTTAATATATGTAAATATATTAACACTCAATTACGTATTTAGTTTGATTGAAATTTAATTTATTAAATGAAGTTTTTATTTGCAAACCCGGCTCGTTCCGAAATAATTGAAGCAGGATCCATTAATGTAACTTAATAAATAAAAGCACTCTTGTTTTCTTTAGAAATCAGTCTCAAGCATGGCTTGATAATATACAAAATATCATTTCAAAGTAATGCAAAACTAAAAATACTGTGTATGTTTATCGTTTTACAAAATGAAATTCATTATTCATTTGTTAAACATTTTGAAACGGCCCGTGTTTGCAAATAATATCTTTAAATCTGTTAACTATGGCCTCCAATCCGACCTATTTTGTGACCCTGTTATTCCAGGATTGTCTTAGTTCTAATCTCGGGATTTACTATAACACGTTCAAATCTCTAAACAGAACAAAAAGGTCAACAATGCGTGGAGCCGGTTGGAGTTACAAAAAAAGTCTCTGACTTCTGAATAATTATGGAATCTGTAAATTCGTCATTTCTTGAAATCATCAATTGAAATATTGTGAATCCCAAAATCCCGGGATCACAAAAAGGGTCCGGAATTGGATGCTCTACAACTTTTGCTTAAGTGTTTCGTGTTTATTACTGAAAACCTACTTTTAATCATCTAATATAATCTACCCTACATGTAAGTCTGGTATATTTGCATTGCTTTCTGTTTGAAATAAGTACAATTATCTCTTTCTTTTGAATCTGCTACGTTGTTTGTAAAATGTAGCTTGAAATTGAAGACAAATGGAAATTCTGGAAGAAATAATAATTATTTCAAATTGCTTAAGATAACGATATCATTTAAGATTAATTAATATTCATATATTTTAAATACATAAAACTGCTCTATGGAAAATTTACTACATCCTTCGGTATCGTATATTAAAAAAACGAGAGAATCGCCATTTTGCACGAAGAATGTGATATAAGAACTATGTCCTTTTGAAAGGGAACTTGATATAGATTTTGAAGCGTTGTGCTTAATATAACTAATCCATGGTCCTTAATATTATTAATCCTCCTTTTCAATAAATAATTGTTTTATTAAAAAAAATACAAGTGAAAGACTTGCATCAATAAAACAATAATATTTGTTATTTAACAGAACGGGAAGCGGCCAAAAAAATGGTGATCGCTAAATAGACTAATAAACCGTTGATAATTAATTACAGATTCAAATTTATGTTGGCCCTGTTGATTCCTATTATATTTACATAAAATTTCATTTGTCTGTGCCAACTTTTATAATATTTCGCAGATTTATTCATTATGAGTTTTGAAAAAAGTGAGATTTCTTGCAATATATGGCAACGCATCTCTCTCGCTCATTATGACACAAGACCATAAATTTACCCTCTCACCCCTTCGACTGAATACCGGGTCTTATTCCCGGGGTGCGCATATACTTTTCATAACTCGGTTCAAGAATAATATTAGACTTGTATAAAAGTTTTCCGAATATTTTCAACTATATTTGTTTTAAAAACAATCATTTATAAGGATGTTCAGTTCTGATCTCCAAATTTCTGAAAATTTCAATAATTAAAAATTAAAAACAGAATTTCCATGTATAAGGTGTTAGCTTTGTGGAAATTCGTTATTAATATTAAATTCAATTTAATAACTTTGTTATTGTATTATAAATTATGGCCCATGTTTTTTTCTTTTATGAAAAGCTTCCTGACTGAAATTCAGTATGCTTAAGACTTTAGGCCAAGGGTGTCCAACCTTTTTTGCCCTGGGATCGACTTTTCAATCTTAAGTTTTCTCGCAATCAACTTCTAACATGATTATTATAAGAAATTCTCGAAAAAACCTCTCGAGGACTCAATTTTAAAATCTAAAAAAAACATAGTTTGATATCCATCTAGCCAGGAATTTAACCCTAATCTGATCGTTTAACGAACTTTTTATCACTACAGAAGCAGATAAATGTAGACAAGTATCACCAGAAATGTATAATTATTGCTTAGTCATTACAATTATTGCATAGACGTCACCAGGTGCCCACATTTTATTCTAACACGATGCATATATTAGGACAAGGGTGTCCAACCTTTTTTTTCCCTGGAATCGACTTTTCAATCTTAAGCTTTCTCGCGATCGACTTTTAACATGATTATTATAAGACATTTTATTTAGTAGGGCTTTTTCCCTTCTTCAAACTTAAAAATGTTTATTTTTAAAAAGCTTCATCTTTTCAAATGGTTACGAGCATTAAAAACAAATGAATTGATAATAATAGTTATAACGTTTAGATAAATTCCCTGAAAGCAGTCAGGGGAAGTAAAAGTGCTCGGCGGGACTCCATTAGGGGTCGACCCCTCCGGCCCGCGGGCACCCCCCACAGCGCAGACTGACGGCTCATTATTTCTGCTAACTTGTAAAAATAATGTTTGCTGGGGTGGCGAGAGGGGGCTGCTAGTTACTCAGACGCGCCTTAGGGGTAGTCTCGCGAATTTTCTCCCGCCAAGAAGAAACAACTTTGTAATAATTCTCTTTTGCCTTGGAGAATATTTTGTGAAGTGTCGACTATGGGTTGATCTCGGCAACCTGCAAACCGTATAAATTTGAGTGAAGGCTTTTTTCTCCAATCTGTGAGTATATTTCAACAGTGCGCAATAATCACGGGGATTAAGACACCAAAAGCTAAGCGACTCTTAGTCAAAAAATGGATGCAGAGAGCCGATAAACATATAAACAGTAGGAAATGACATCATTTGCCACTTATATTTATTAGTCTAATGATTTTTTAATTGTATTTTATAGGTGTTGAGTAATTATAATGTAATTTGTAAATCCTTTCCATTGTTAATAGCTGCTTACACCTTTTATTTCAATTTAAATTTGTATAAATAGCACTGTTTAAATATTTTTCTTATCAGTTGATAATGCTCGCGATGAGCGAAACCGGTCCTGATCAAATAATTTTTTTGTGGAAAAAGTACTAAAAATGTTTTATTATTTTTTTTATAAATAGCTTTGTTTAATTTTATTTCTTATCAGTTGACAATGCTCGCAATGAGCGAAACCGGTCCTGACCTTTTAAATAAAGTGGAATAGAGTACAAAAGAATATTGTGTTTTCATTAATGAAAATATTTAATTTAATAATAGTTTCCTGTCGAAAAGTTGCGTTTCCAAAGTAAGGCAGTGCATGTCGCGCAATACGCTCATATTTATTTAGTGTTTTCATACCCGTGTTCAAAATAAAACATCCAATAGCAAATGGACAATTACGCGAGTACAATAAAAGAAAACCGTAGCTTTTCCGCACCACGGAATATCGTATCCAATAACAGATACAATATCAAAACCCAACCAAATATGTTTATAACGAAGCTACCGCGGCTGGCCAGTGTCTCCACTCTTTCTTTGTTTATTTTTATTATTTGAAACTATAAAAGCATAAAGTGTTCGCGGCCATTTTGTATTCGTGTGTGTGTATTGGCCGCGCCACCCCTAGGCCAGTGGTGTATCTCACGTATCAGAATATTATCTACCACCTGATCGGGGTGAATAATCATTCGAGAATGTCACAAACAAAGTAATCGAATTGGAAGCCGATTAAAATGATACATAATTTAAGATTTCGACTGAAGATGCTTGGTGGAATTTCAATATTAAATTTGAATCGTTCAAACTATGTACATTCTCACAGATTTTTTCACTAACGACCCGGGTTTCGCCTTTCGGCATCTTCAGGCGTTCAAGTGCACGGATGAACTTGAACTGACATACATAATTATTTTTACTGTTCATGTGACGTAGATCTGCGTTTAAGCAGGGTGTTATATTCATCGAATTAATAGAATACCAAAACTGCATTGTCTTTTGTATGATATCGACTGTGGAAAGAAAAATGAACGTAGTACACACATAACAAATTTTACAGGAAAGACAAAAAACGTTTTTTGATGATTTTGGTTCAATGGTAAGTTATGAAATATACAACACTTTGGAGTACACGTTGACTGATGAACTAGTTTTATATTGACTTAACCTAATATTTATTTGATAATTTTTTCAAGAAAAACCTTTTTTAAGACTTTTTTCCTGGTCGCAATTTTCAAATCCCCTTCTTTTTTCAAATTTAAAAGATAAATTTAGACACTAATTCGGAATTTGTAGCTTGCATCTTTTTGATTGAACGTGTATCAAGTTGAAGTCCTTTTTCCTTTCCACAGTCGATATGTGCATATATCACCATAGATATTACATTATTTGGTATCAACTGCAAGCAAAAACTAAACTTTATCTGTCAAACATTTGTTAATTTGAAGTGAACTCATTATTGACAGCGTATCGTTCGATTAGAATACGTTTAAATCACAGAATAAATGTTCAATTATCAATTTTGAAATGTTTAATGTCATGTATTTGGTGAAAAGACATTTAACATTTATTATTAATGATCAGGACCGATTTTACTCATGAAGAGCGATATCAATTGGATTTATTTCTGCAAAAAATATTTAAAAATAATTTGTAATTATTTAAATTTTGACGTGGAAATCTGCGCAGAAAGACGTTCAGGTAATGAAAAAAAATATTAATAAATACAGGATTATTTGTGCAAGTCTTACTTAATTTTGCATAATTAATCATATTGATATCGGCTTAAAATGCTCGCGATAAAATATACCGTTCAAGGTACCTAATAATTAATTTGAAATTTAACCAAAAATGTTAATTTATTTTTGTATTTGTAAGATTTGAAACTGATCTTTTTTTAAACAGTAGGTGTGTTAAAATTGTTAAATATTTGATAAAAAAAATATCAATTTCACTTGCGATAAAAACCTCCATTTATAAAAATAAAATTTGTATATGTCATCAAAAATACTTAAACACTATATCGATTTGAGTTTTCGATGCGTGAATGCTTAACATATTTTTATACAACGTAATCATATGCATAAGTATAGCGACTGTATGTTTCCACACACCACTGTCGAAAACCCACCCCTGCAAAATCCACCCCGTTCAGAAATAAAGATAACAGAGCGGCAGTAGTGGCTGAGGAGTTAGTGGGGCGAAGTAAAGCGCAAATGTGGGAGCAGATGCGAATTCTCGTAGGCATCGTGAATTATTCAGGTGCCAGAGGAAGGATGAAATTTTAATTATTTATTTTTAATGCTATTGTTTCATAAGCGTCGTTCTATGCTTTGTTTGTGATAGCGACTTACCGGTCAGCCATCTTGCATAAATATATAAATATGACGTCATTTGTCAGTGAAATGGAGGGAAAAGGAAAACAATTCGACGTTGTAAATATTTCCATTAAGTGTAACAGTATTTTAAATACAAAAAAAATGTTGTGTATTCATGTCAATAAAGTCATCAACCATCTACAATACTTATTGCCTAATTATTAACCGCTTGAATACCGCGCAAATAAATCATGTATACATCCCAGAGATACTGCGTGTTTTTAAAAAAAATAATGTTGCCTAATATACACTCGAATTCGATATATTAAAAATCTATATTGACTCAGTATAGATAGCACTACTCATATTTATCAAAATGTTGTTTCCATTCTATTAGAATACCAAGTATTTTATTTTTTAAATGTCTTGGGACATCCGTGTTCGGTTGTATATGTTCCGGGCACCGGTGTCCGCTTGGTATTCAAGTGGTTGATATTTGAACATTGTTGTTTGTACAAGAAAAGAATTTTAATGGGGTTGAATTTGGAGCTATTTAGCATGAAGTGATTGCTATTTAGATAATCGAGATCTACTAAGTAACTGTATGTCTTACGTGGACGAATTCAAAGCGAATACAAAGCCACTCTATTCGGCACGAAAATATCAAATGGTTTCCTCGCTGTAGTACGTGGCAAAAAGCACGCCGCGATCAGTTAATTTAGTATAACTGCCATTAGTTTTTTTTTATTATGATGAATTGAAGCTTCATAATTAATTTTGTATTTAAAAATATCAAAAATTCATCACACCCAATTCACCCCTTGCACAGATAGAGACAAAAGTTACAGCAGCCAATTTTCAAATTCAATTTTCTCGCTTTTGTAACGGGTGAGGTAAAAAAAAACATCGTTACATCGGCGGTTATGTATCTGTTTTTCTTGTTACTTAAAATACATGATAATTTGTTTTATTAAAAATAAAATTCTCGTGAATATGAAAGGTAGAATATACGTACAAGGCACGTTTTTATTAGATTTAGTTCACTGGTCTCATGGTTTTCCGTGTTGTTTAAATGTGTTCTTTTTTTTAACTCGTGGCACTTCCAATGTTGAATATATAATTTCCAAATGGAGGTTACTCGATATATATCTTTCATATATACTTAATATCATATATCTTGTTATGAAGATACAAACTTTAATATAGTTCTACAGACAAAGGCAAAACTGGATATGTCAGGGTAAACCCAACTCCTCTCTTTTATTTTTAAGTCATTTTTCATGGGTTTCAAACAGTGGCGGCTGGTCAATGTGGCATTGGATCAAAGCACCTCTTGTATATGCAGGAGCGGTTATATTTCATGAAATAATATTCAAAAATAACATTTATACAATTCACTCATTTTAAATTCTTTATTTATTTTGTTTTCTATAATACATATTTTAGAACACTTTATTATATTTTATTTTAGACAATGAGTACATGAAGAATTTAAAATGAGTGAATGATTGATGGGTGCATTGATCCAATGCCACATTAACCGGCCGCCACTGGTTTCAAACGTATATCTGATATCAACATGCTTACTCATATTCTCAAGAAATACTGCTTTTTTTAAAGCCCACATTGATTGATTTACTTCTACTTTACGGTTTTTAGTCTCTCCTGTAAAATTTGAATTTGATGACATAACTTGTTTTTGTAAACAAATGCTTCAATTAACAATTTGGTTAATTTTTTTAACTTAGTATAGTTTTTTTACATAATTTACTTTTTTTTAATCTATGTCCGCTACCAATGTGGAGCATATAAAATCCTAATAGATGCATTTCAACAGAACTTTTTCTACGTAAACTGTTTGTTACTCAGGCGCTCAACCTCTTTTTTCCAAATAGAGTAAAAGCAGCGGTGGGCTGCTAATATGGTAACAAGAGGCTTGCTTAATCCTATAGCTATTCGCAATGTTTTGGCGAAGGTCACTCATGTGCGATTATACGCAACAATTATTAAAGCTGTCGAATATTACTATTTATACTTATATGATATAACATTGCGCAATATGTCCTAATATAATCAATATCAATAGCTAAAAAATGTATGTCAGAAATACCAAATGTACATTGTTACTTTTTTGATTTATATATATTGCACATTTATTGAATCTGTAACGCATAGATCTGAGAAAATTGTTTTTCTTAATTTAACAAGAGGCTCGCCGGCCTGATTACTATCTAACAAGGGGCTCAAGCTAATTTTTATTATTACCAGTAAATTATAGTATTTTTTTTTGTTACCATTTATTTATACTTATTTATTTATTTGCTAAAAAATATTTCCAAAATGTTGCTGGCCCTTAAAGAAACAAGTGACAAAATATGTTTTAACACTTACCGCCATTTGACGGACGGTAAAAACCCAGAACGTATATTTCATGTTTTTTTACTTGATTCTTATAGGGCCAGCAATATATCAGAAGTATTGTTAGCAGAAGTGTTAATATAAAACAAATAATCCTGTTTTGAATAAATCATCAATTTATAATGCTTTCGATAAGTGAAAGCGGTCCTAAACTTTGTTTTAAATTGTGGTGTTAGTATTAGAAAAAATATTAATAGGTAACACATTAAAAATAACTTAATTTCGGAAAGACACGTGTTCAATCAGGAACAAGGGATAAAAACTTTTTCCAGGAAATTCTAGAAATAAACAGAGCGCAACTGAACAGTCTTCTGATTTTAAATGAAATATTAAACATGCCTGGGTCGCCACTTTTATACCCTATATAAATATAATCATAAAACCTTTTCCAACAAACAAAATAAATATAATTCTTAAGACTACTCACTACTCAAATCTGTGGGCTTTCCCATGGGCTTATCATTTTTCCCAGCAATAGCTTTAAGCTCAGTGATGCATTTATTTCTTATATAAACACGAAACATTCATTTGCTTAGCGTCAGTGCTAGTTCATACGTGCACTTGAACGCCTGAAGATACAGAAAAGCGAAATCCGGGTCGTTAGTGTCAAAATCTGTGTAAATGTACATAATTTGAACGATTCAAATTTAACATTAAAAATGAATATAGAATATGAGGCATAAGGCAAACAGTAATATTTGAACTATCAGCTACCACGGCATAGCAGACAACAGTTATTCTTAAAAAATATAGTTTTCTGATATATTCTGTATTTTTAAAAAATCGCAAAAAATATTTAAATGTCCACTTTCTGTATAGAAAAAGATTTGCGCATTCTCCGAATATTTGGCGAAGGCGCGAAACGTCAAAGAGTCCAGAGAATTCGTCAACGGAGCAATATTCAAATGCAACAGACACGTGATAATGTCAAGAGTTCGGAAAACATCTCTCGCTGCTGCATCTCTGAGGCCATTCTTCAAGAAGGACACCAGTGACGTAGGAAACATCGAAAACTCAAGGGGATTTTTTTTATTTTTAACAGAAGTTGGCTTTTTGGTATAATTATATCGGCATATAAAACGTTGTATCAATCAAAAAAATTAACAAACTACTTGTAAAATTAGTGTACATTTACGAAACCATGGATGCATTTAAAGATAATAGATTTTTTTTTAATTCGTGCCTACTCCTAGTGTGAAACATATTGCTTCCTAATGGCGGTATCTTAACAGATTTTTTTCTACAATAACAAGGAAATACTAGTAAACAGTGGCGGATTATCATATAAGCGCATGAGGCGCTCGCTTGGGGCCTCTGAATCTAAGGGGCCTCAAAAATAGTTTATATTATATTACCCATATATATTTTGTTCAGATTTTTATATATTTTACGTGAATTTTTTTGACGTCCGTATGTTATCCAAAAAACTGGTCCTCCAAAATTTATTGCGCCTGGGGCCTCTCTTGTGTTTAATCCGCCACTGCTAGTAAATAATATTTTATATAAGATAGTTGTATCATCATTGTCAAGTGTATTTCCATTGAGATTTACCACACTTAATGCAAGTAATTAGTTTTTTATTAGAACTATCAAAGTTTGTATCTTACCTCCTTTTTACGTTCAGTAGAAAATAATAAACTCCGATTTTTATTTTGTAATATATAATTTAAGAATTAGAGTCAATTTTTAGTTCATTCGTAAACCTTGCGACGTTAAGTCTGATGATGCTTCTCAAAGAAACACGTGTTATATTTTGTAACACAACAAGTGGAATAACAAAGTTATCAAAATTAATTTCCATTAACATATTTTTGCCCAGTGTTCCAATATTGCAACATTTATTATTTTTACTTCCACTCCATTATGCATGAAGCAATAAAAGTTGAGATCAGTCTCTATCAGTCTACGGCAGTGTTTCTTAACCTTATTGAAAAAATCGCCCCCTTTTGCAGAAATAAATTAACGCCCCCCTCCCTCACCGACAAATTTGAAATCCTAAATTCCGTATACCTTTTCTCCAAAATACTTCGAAGCTCGTTTTTTTTTTTTTAGCTCACGAATTTGAAATCCTCAATCGCCCCCTTGCAATCCTGCAGCGCCACCCAAATTCTGAAAAATTAAAAACGCCCCCCTAGACTTCTATACGCCCCTGTTAAGAACCACTGGTCTACAGCTAGCAAGCGTGGGGATCGTTTCGTGTAGTATTTTTTCACGTTCGAGCCTCTCGGAGTGAGCAATGTTTTTTTATTTGCATCAATTACTGGTTAATTTGGGCAAAAATTGATTAAGCGTGAACTTCCACAAAATTACCACTGAATACATCGAAGGTATATTTTCTTATGACTGAATAAAACGTAGAAACTTATGCTTCGTAATGACAGAATTGATACGTAGTTTTTTTTTTATCTACACCCCAAGCAGAGGGATATTCGAATTAGTGGATGTGTCGACGCACGCCACTGACGGGCGCGTAAAAGATTTCAGCGTCGGCGCAAGCCACAAAGGCTGATATCCTTTGATCGGACGCCGAAATAATACAAAACTACAGCTCGCGACTGCCGCGGTCGGTAATGTAGGGACCGGCTGTCCCTGCCGATTGATTGACTTAATGCGTGAATACGTAAGGAGATTGTATGTCCTCAGGTGGATTGCGTAGGGCTGACTGTATTGTCTTGGAAAACTTCGTACTCTAAAAATACTTGTTGCCTGATGTCGAGGAAATGTTCAAACGAGACAAGACTCTATAACGTACCACGGCTTAAATGTCAATCGGTTATGTTTATTTTTATTCATAGTTGCAATCCAAAAAAAAATAATATTGTGATTGTAATTATATCGACTGTGGAAAGGAAAAAGGCCCATAAAACGTGTTTTGATGATTTTGAGCCATATGCAAATTATGAATCATACACAACCTCGAAGTGCACGGAGACTTCTAATCTGGTGTTTAATCGGCATAATCTAATATTAATTAATGAAATTTTCGAGGAAAAATATTTATTTCAATCTTTTTTCGTGGTTTAAATTTTTTACAAGGTCATCTTTTCCCAACTTAAAAGCTAAATTTAGATACTAATTCGGCATTTGTAGCTTGCATCTTTTTGGTAGAACGTGTATCAAGTTTGATACATTGTGATTATCGAAAAAAAAGCTGTTTTGAAAAAACTGTGGGTTACGTCCGTTTTTCTTTCCACAATCGATATATAGAGTGGGTCCAATAGGCCACGCAGACCTGATCTCAACCAAAGCCAATTTTTAGGCATTTGTGACACCATATTTATATTCTGATATTTTTATATTCGTATCATACAAAAAAATCCCTACTTAATTTAAAAAAGAATAACAACTAATTAATAAGAAGTTTTCGTAGATGTCTTGAATTCCCCCCTCCCACCCATTCTATTCTATGTACGGGGTGTATGGACAGCGATTAGTTATCCACTAGTCTAGTCCTAGCCCTTTCCTTCTATTTCCTACTCTCTTTGGAATAAGAAGAGGTTGAGCAACTGAGTAACAAACACTTCTGTTGAGATAAACTCCATTAGGAGTCCATATGCTCCAAATTGGGAGCAGATATGGTAAAAAAAAAACATAAAGTGTAGACAGATTTTTAAAAAAATAATTACCAATCTTCCCAATCCCGTTATTCTTACTCTTTAAAAAAAAGAATGCCCAGTGATGTATTAGCAACCGCTTCTCGTAAAACATCTCATATCAAGCTAGTCTATTTCAAGTAAAATTTCTTATGAACCGTGTATTTGAAAAATTGTTGTTTTTATTTTGTGTCCCGCGCACGGCTCCGCCTGTTTCAGTGTTGCGAAAAAACTTTGGAAAACATCAAATAAAAAATTCGTTTGATTCCCAGTGCATTCCCTCGGAACTGGTTGCAGAAACTTGTGCGGTGAACTGGCCACTACCCGACCGGCGACCACTTACCACTTGTACTGCCGAACTTGTTATTTCCATTGTATTAATTTCATTATCACGTTTGTCGATCTCTAAATTATTCTAGTACGATACGATGTTTTAGATGTCCAACTAATGCTATTGCATGACACTCTTTTGTTCAAATTCTGATCATAAATTTTGATATCGTTGCATTAAAATAATTTATTACAACGCTCCCAATAACCGACCCGTAATCGGCAGAAAAAAGTAAGAGACAATTTATTCATAAATTTTACAGAAAGTTTTTTTTAAATTCCTCTCATGGTAATTTCGCAAAACGAAACTATAATTGATAATTGAATACTACTTGCCGTATTTAAGAAATTCTTTTTACAAACTGATTACGAGAACAATTTAAAAAAAAAAACCTACTATAAAATGTATGAATTGTCACCCACTCTTGAAAGACACCAAAAAATAACAAAAACATGAATTTCACAATTCACAACTCCATTACCACAATGCTGTTTTTTTTGTCATTATATGTAATGTTGTAAATCAAGAGTGGTAAGCAAAATATAATATATTTTGTAAACTCGTGTCAAAAGAACCATTTTAGCTCACTCTTATTCAAATGGCATGGCATTAAACATCGTAAAATTAAGATGAAATGATTGAAGATTTTATTTCAAAGGTCTGCATAGGAAATCTAATAAAAATGAATGTTTATTTGTTCGTACTCTATGCGTCGCCACACCGTTCATCAGATTGCTATAAAACTTTGACAAACTTTTTGCTTGCACTTGCGCGAACGTTAAAGGCATATTAAAATTAACTTACAGTAGGTCTTATATATAAAAATCAATATTTGTATGTCTGCCATACCATTCATGCAACTTGCGCGAAGGTTATAGGCGTAGTACAATTAAATTACAGTTGGTGGCGCGTGCGTCGTACCATATACAATCGGTAGCAAACGTTAAACGTCAAAAATACAGAAAAAGAAAACATGCTCTTGAATAAACACAATTAAAACACAAACATTTTCTTTTAGTGGCATTGCAACGCTTGTCAGGAACCGGCTAGTAAGTTATAAAATTAGCTAATGTTGCTTTTCTTTATTGTAAACATATGAATATCAATATTAGTTTATTCAAAAAGAACATAAAATTTTCATCGACAAATAAATCGAATAATTACTAGATATACAGACCTGTTAAGTTGTTATTTGTGGAGTTACGAGTGTTTCACTTTACGCTTCGTTATGCTTTTTAATTTAATTCAATTTCTGCTTTTACGTATAGTTTTAAAATGAAGATAGTTTCTCAGAATATTAACGAAAAAAAAATGTATAAAATCACCAATCGATGTTTTCATCTAAAAGTAGTTTATTTTATCTAGTAATTGAAACAATATTAACTGATATGGTGTACACGTTTTTGTTTAAACAATTTATATGTAACATATTCATAAACACCAAACGAATTCAAAATTTAGTTTTTATTGAATAATTAGATACATTTATAATTTTCTTTCAAAAATATTATTCACGTAGAAATACAACTAGTAAAGTATAACGTTAAAGCATTACAAATATGAAAAAAAAACATCACAATAACCAAAAAGTTTCAATTAAATCACTGAAATTTATAAACAGGTCTAAAAATGTTGCATCTCGCTACATGTTTAAAAAAATACATTCATATATTTGGCACATTTAATAACGATTTATATTTAAATAGTCAACCAGCTTTCTTCTTGTTTTTTTTCTATATTTGTGTATTTAACACCTCCATGGTCATGACGCAATCGTAAATAGTTGAGCCATTAAATCATTCAATATTTCTCTTAATATTGTCAATAAGTATTTATCGTTTTAGGTATTATCAAATTTTTTTAAATATTTTTTAGCTTCTAACTTAGGTTTAAATACTGTCAATAAACAGTGAAACTGAGATTCCATCGTGGCAGGGAACGTAATTTTTTAGGATGGCATTTTACGGGTTATTTATGTACATGTAAATTATGGAATTACAAATTATTCATTTATTACTTTTGCAATGTAAAAAGCAAGATATATCAGAATATTTTAAAACAAATAGTAGAAAAACAATTTTAACATTTTTGATATATTTTTATATAGTCTATAATAAACCTTCATCAGAATTTGATTTCGCAAAAGATTGACTGTTTGCGAACCATTACGTGTTAGGTGTGAAAAAACATAAGGTGTTGGTATGTAACTCCTGGGCATGCCATTTAAGCCAGGCGTCTATGATATTGAGAAGGTATAGATGGATGACCAAAAATTGCTCTGCAGCATATGAGGTTGGTGCATTGCTACGTGCATAGTTGTATATTTGTATCGGTGAGCAGCAAAAGGCAAGTTCGGTGTCCAGACTGATGGCTGACAGACGACAGTTGACAGCCGGTCGGCTTGCAACAAAGGACCCAGGGATGTAGTCGTTCCAAGATTTTAGTTCAATATAAAACATATGATTATAATATTTATGGGAATTTCTAAAAAAATAATAAAACATTTTAAAAATCGTCGATTTATCTTAACAGTATCACTAATTGAATCTTACGATAAATATATCTCAAATTTTGGCTTGATTTACAGATTATATTTAACAGACACACATCAAGCTCACAAACGTCTTTTTGTTGCATTAATGATAATTAATCATTTTACTAATCAATAAAAACTAAAAATATCTGGTTTATTAGATTTGCACTCGAACAGAATTTCAACATAGTCTCTCGAGAAGAAATACTTCACAAATACCAAAGTTCAATTGGACTCATTAAAGGTGAAGTGATCCAAGTGGTTGGTATTTTAGAAAAAAAGTTGCATGCGTTGTAATATTCTACACGTCTTATGTATGGTAAAAATGAAGTAACTTCAATATTTAATGCACATTGCGATAGTGTTATCTTCGTAAAATATAAATATACAATCCACCAAAACACCAAATAAAGACGTGATTGTACTTAAAAGTGCAATATAAAGTTTTACTATTTTACTAGTTAGCTCACTTCACCTCTCGATGGCTCAATTTTAAAATCTAAAAAAACATTGTTTGATATCTATCTAGCCAGGAATTGAACCCTAATCTGATCGTTTAGCGAACTTTTTATCACTACAGAGGCAGATAAATGTAGTCAATTATCACCAGAAATAAACAAATATTGCTTTGTCATTACAATTATTGCATACACGTCATCAGCTGCGCGCATTTAATTCTAATACGATGCATATATTAGGGGGACCGAAAAGAAATCCATTATCCTGATTTATAAAATATTTTTTTATGTACATTTTAATAAAAAGATTTTAAAATATTATAAATAGATTAAAGTAAAGTTTTTCGTGGATTTTTAACTAAAAAATATGCTTGAAAAAGCATTGATTTTTAGCCCTTGGAATTCCAGAGCTTTATCTCAATCATTACTTTACCCCAAAGTATCGCATATTATTTAACGGTTGTGTTTTCTATATTTCTGTTTGCTCTTTAACATTTGAAACATTGTAATCATCCAGTATCGTCCAGTATATTTGGTGTGAAAAACAGTGTAAAATAAACGTTTATATTATAATCTTTTTCTTACTTCAGAACAAAAAAGTATTATTGTTTATGATAAAAAAATTGCTTACTCGCATTTCAAATTTCGAAAATATCTAGTATTGAATGCATATTTTAAATGTTTCCCCAAAAATACACCACCCTTCGAATCGCTCATTAGGGAAGCGCGCACTTGTTGAACTTATACAATTTACAATTTTCAGTTTGTTCTACTACTCACATTATTTCCCACAAATTTCACATAAAACATTCACTATAAATAATGAATATGTTTTTTTATTAAAAGCAATACTAAATACATCTGACTACACAGACATCGTATTAGATTTCACGGATATAAAAATTTATTCAGAATGTTCATCTGAAATCGATCATCTTAAAAGTGCGTTTGATCTATTTTACTTGGTAGTTTTGTTTTCTAATGAATGATGTGTCACTTTTTTCACAGTCTGTTTTATTTAAAATTCCAAAAAAGATATCATTCAAAACGAAATTATTAGCCAATAAAACCAATTGTTTTAGCCACAAGATTGTCGTTTTCGAATTGGAAATCATATTTTTATTCAAATGTTATTTTGTTGTGTTATTCGTTGTAGTATTTGACTCAACTGAAAAGTTTGAGTTTTGTAAATAGTACATTTTGCATTATAACTCCACAATTGTATCATATTTAAATACCAACAGATGTTTCGCGTGATATATTTAAACAGATAATTTTAAAACAAACATTTTTTTTTTGTCTGTGAGGCATATTTTTATTAATCTTTATTTTATTAAAAAAAAGTCATTTTCATATTATTATAATCTGGCAAGTACGCTAAATACTCAATCATTGTAACAAATGAAGATCGATTTAGTTATTTAAATAATTATGTTCTATTCAATAAGTATGTACCAGTGGCGGTTCGTGACTTAAAATTTTGGGTGGGCTAAATAAAAGTTTAGCATTGTATACTATCTACGAAATTGCGCATGTTTCCACTTCACCTTATACATTAATCTACAAGCAAATTAACAAATACTACGACACTACTGCAATGCATAAATTATTAAATAATAAAATCAAAGCTAATGTAAGTATGAAATAATACTATATTATAATACACAATCGAGAGTATTATTGTAGGTAGACATAGCATTGCCTTATATTGACAGAGGAAAATCAAAACAAAGATATAGTATAAATTAGCGAAAGGTTAGTTACGTTTGGAAATGTATTTATTTTGTTCAGCGGCCAAATTGCTGTTCATTTTTATTCGGCCATCTTAAGTTTTTTTAACAAATTTTGGGTGAAAAATTCAGGTCGGGCTAAGCCCACCTAGCCCAGAACGTAGAACCGCCACTGGACTATGAACCTCATTCATTATGTCAATATTTTAAACAAGCAAGGTCGACAGCCAAGTAAAAAATTTATTAATCACAAATTGCATGTTATATTTTCTAGAGAAGATGCTAATCCGGGCTACTACGAAATTATTATTTGATTTGATTATTAGTGGTAGTATCGTAAATTTTAATCATTATAATAGTTACCGTCAATGATTGTATACATCCAACGTATATTAATATATTCTCCTGATCACGGTTTAATGTCGTTATAAGAAAGCTGGCAATTAATATGCGCAGGGGCATTGAGTAATGAAGGTACGAGAATATGTAAACATGGCGAAACAAATCTGCCAGCTTAGTATATAAGGGGAGACGCAAAATAAATCTATTCCTCCTGCATCCGGTGCACTTGCTATCATTCTAAGTAGATGCATATACGTCATCAGCTGCGCGCATTTCATTCTAACACGATGCATATATTTGCATTTATTACTCATCAAACAATGCGCGCGTATCGTCGTTCATTTCAGATATTGATTCAACATGTTATAATGTACTTATTTTATGTCATTTACTCGGTTCTGGTTCACTATATACAAACAAAAAAATATTTTTAATTATTTGATAATAGTGTTCGTCATATATCTGGGGGGGGAGTAATTCTTTTGATTCCCACTTTATAGTGACATATTCATTATTTCTTCTCAGCTAACTTAGCACATCAAAAATTAATAATACAAATGAATGTGTCACTGAAAAAAAATGAATTGGAACACCACTCATTTATCTTATAACTTTTTCATTGAAAATTAAGAACAAACATTGAATATGGTAAAAACAAATGCACTGAATTCACTGACACAAGGTTTATCATTTATTTGTGTTTCGGCATCAAACCATCGGCAGAGCTATACCAATTAAATATTGCCAAAATAGCTAAGCATTAAAAAAATATATTTCTTTGTAGAACTAAATGATAACCTTATTTGCTTTTCTAAAGAAATTTCCAAATTGTTATTCATTCAATAATATTAAAGTTGATAAGTACGTGGTCGAGTAGCCAACGTCGTTGGCTTAGAACACGGAGGTCTCGGGTTCGATTCTCAGTAAGAACAGTTTTTATGGATTTATTTTTATTCGATTTATGATTTTTTGTTCGAAGGCATGGATTTATGTAATGTCTTGAATTCCCTTCTCTCACTCAACCTATCCTAAAAACGAGGCGTATCGAGAACTATTAGCTAACCACTAGTTTTTCTTAACCTTATTCTTCTATCAATACGTTCTTTGTAAAAAAAGAGAATTTAAGCCACTGAGTAACAAGCAGTTCTCTCTTCTCTTCTGTTGAGATAAACTTCATTAGTGGACCATTTACTCCACACTGGGAGTGGACATGGAAAAAACATCATACGACGGTATCAACTATTTTGGGAGCTTAGCATAAAACCAACACCTAATTTATAACTAAACCTGTTTACACAATTTGTCATCTATCAAAACAAAACGTGGATCGCTCTTAGTAACTGAGCAATTCTCGTTACATCCTAGAATCGACCCAGTTTTTTTTATCAATACGATACTATTTATACTTAACAATCAATCAATACATATTATTAGTATTGCAAAGGTGTTCTGTTATCAAAAAGCGCCACTGATCACGCAATGTTAATGGCCTGGCCGTATTCACAATATAATTTAAAAAATGGCAGATAAATAACGTCCAGCCGAACGGTCAGAGCTAATGGCCTTTCTAACGGTCTCCATATTTTATGTTTAGTTTGCATGCACATCCGCCGTTTTCCTTTTTTGTATTGCTATTTTAATACTAAATCGCCCGAAAACCGCAATAAAATAATAATAGCAGTTCCTGGCAACAGATGGCGTGGAATTGATCAGACCTATACCAATGCGGTTGGATAACGTTTACGCGTAAATTAGAACCACATTAACTTGACTTTATTACAATTATCTACGTCGAATTGGTTTGTATCAATAAATATATGTGCAAAGAAGAAAGAATAAATTACATCGGTAACTAACGCAAAACACTGTTCATAGCTGTCAAACATGTTTGAATTAAGAATTCATAAACAAGCAGATAAAAATAATTATTTTCTTAAGCGGTCGTTTAAATATTTACCTATGTTCCAATAATATAGAAATCAATTATTTGAAAAACATTTTGAGTATCCAATATATAATTATATTTATTTAAATGTAATAAATATGTATGTACTACAGACATCAGTGATAAAATAATAATATTGGATAAAATTAAACCAAAAGTTATTGAATATCAGATATTATTAGTCATCCTAAAACTGCGCAAACTTTAGTTATAATTCATATAAGAGTAGTACGAATATTTTGATTTCCTTTACATGTAAACATTTGTAAAATATTTTCAATGGATTCAACGGTAAAATTAAAGAAAAAAAAACATCGCATTATATGTATTTATTTTATAAATATATTATATAAAAAAGTCGTCATTTCAGCTAGTATGCGACAAATATCTTTTTAAATTAAAAAATAATACGAGAAGAAGAGACAGTATCACAAACATCTACGTCTAAGATAATATATATATATAAGTACATTTAAATGTACTAACCTTACTGGGATTTGAACCCTGACTGACTCGATCATTATTGAGAAACTTTTACCAACAATATAAAAGGCGAAATGTTTAAAACTACGCTTTGTATAAATTCCACATGTTTTATACCGAAAAAATCTCTGAATTATTAAAAGAGAATTCTCATAAGTTGCGTAAATGGTAGCATATGTACGTTAATATGTTTTTATTTAATGTTAGTCTATGAATATAATTTAAGATTTCGACTGAAGGTGCTTGGTGGAATTTCAATATTAAATTTGAATCGTTCAAACTATGTACATTCACAGTCAGTTCAAGTTCATCCGTGCACTTGAACGCCTGAAGATGCCGAAAAACGAAACCCGGATAGTTAGTGACAAAATCTGTGAGAATGTAAATAGTCTGAACGATTCAAATTTAATCTATGAAAATAATTTAGGTAAAATAATATGATTCCAACGAATAGTTTACGATTTACTATGTTACTACTTTTTTTTTTTAAATTGTATATGCATTTTTTTTTAAAGCTAAAGTTAATTTTCATTATCAATAATAGTTTACAGTAGGCATAGGATTCAAAAGACGAACACTTATGTTAACATAACGAATTTCAAAAGTTCACCGTACAATAATTATGTTCTTATAAGGCGCTTGTAATTCAGTACCGTTCGTGGCCCCTTTTATGAGTCATAACTTTATTGAGATATAATATGCCAGTGCATAATATATGTAGATCTAATGTGTAGGCAATGTCTGTTATAGTTCGCATATAACGTCTCTTACATAAATATGTATGGGAGAAGGGTAGGTATTGATCGCGACCGCTTCAGTTCCGTCGGCAGTCAACTTGTTCCATTGCAGATTCCCCATTTTATATTATACATTATATCTCTTCTTTATTGGAAAAAAAAACTCAAAAAACATACGCGAGATGCTCTGGTTTATCAGTTGAAACGTATCAAATTTCGCTGTATATTTATAAACATTTGAATCAAACTATAATATCACTTTTAATGTGTTCACTGTCAATACTTGGTGGAAAGGCATTATATTATTAAAAACATAAGAATTTTGAAGAATTAAGAAAAACACAAGAAGAATACAAGAATTTTGTTAGAATTATTATGGTCTTTGAAAAATTTATTTTTCAGAATATTCCTGGCTGTTGATTTTGTTTAAGTATGTACACACGCCAACTACTTGGAAGCGGAGAAAAACAGGAAACTATCATTAAGCCTATTCACTTTATTAATGTAGCATTTTATCACTTTGTCAAAAATTTCCCAAATTTTAATTATGTTTGTAATTACTTTCAATCGCCATTCTAAATTTATTAATCTGAGATGACTTTTTAATTATATGTTAGATGTGTTAAACATTTTAATTTTGTGTTATTTTGGAGTCACTTTTAATGTAATTGGTAATTTCTTCTCAATGCCGATTGTTGTTTATAACTGTTCATTTTTGTATAAATAGCATTGTTAAATTATATTTCTTATCAGTTGACGATGCTCGTAATGAGCGAAACCGGTCCTGACATATTAAATAAAGTGGAATGAAGTACAAAGGAATATTGTGTTTTTACTAACAAACTATAATAATCTTTGTTTCGTAATGTTCGTAATTTAAAAAATACTAAATGATGACTTTTTATTTTTCAAATTTGCGAAAATGTTGCCATAACAGCAAATTGTCAATGCGTTGGATGTTATGTTTTTTAACACATAAGCAAATTGAAGAGAAAGGATATCAAGAACTGATTTTTGTAGTGATCTTGCAAAGGTTTGATCGTCAAACGCAGTTTGCTGGTTTTTTTCTCAGCAGTTTATCAAGCGTAGTGTTTTTTTTGTGAAATGAACGATAAAATAACTTTTTTTAGATCGACAAAATACAAACTATTAAGAACCTAATTGTCTTATATATTATATTTATATTTACATAGCTTCAATATATATTTAAGAAGTACTATTTTTAAGATAAAATTTAATTTGATAACTTCGTTTTTCCACTGTTGTGTTACAAATTCTGACAAGTGTTATGGTCTTTGAGAAGAATCTTTAGACTTGTTATCATGAGGTTATTTAATAATAAAGAGAACATTTAGTAAACGGGTTAGAGTTTTTCTACTAATTATTAAATATAAATTTAAATAACACTACTTATTGCCTTTTATAAAACGGGACATACTATTTTAATATTGGATTATTTAAGTGTCACATTTAAAATGTAAAAATATTGATACAATTGTAAATATCACACCTGGATTTACTATCTACTCAATTTAAATTAAATAGATTATACGACGGATTTTTAAACAAAATTAATGTCGGTGGATAATTAATTTATCAAAAGAAAACAAACGGTATATTACTTACAGTCATGACTTAGAAATTAATATATTTGATTAAAACACAACTATACATTTCGGTTTTTTATGGCATATATAGTTAATTATATTATAATTTGATAAACGGGAGTAGGATAAGAACAATCTTAATGGTTTCAAAGCATGGAATAGTGGTTAGATAACCAATTACGTTTCTAATATTTTTGAAAGTTAATCGTCTTTTAAATGGAAAAAGAAAAAAAATGAGTATAATAGAAATAAAAAGTTTTATACTTTTGAAATTGTTCGTATCCAATGCAATATAAAGATTTAACATTACTTTTAGGGTATTCACTGTCAATACTTCGTGGAAAGACATTTTATTATATTAAGAAAAACACCATATTCTTTTGTACTTAATGTCCACTTTTATTTATCAATATCAGAACCGGTTTCACTCATGGTGAGCATTGTCAACTGAGAAACAGTCCTGATCTTGATAAATAAAAGTGTAAATTAATTATAATATTATGTTTTTTATTAAGATTTCACATTAGCCAATAAATACTCGTTTCAAATGATTACAAGTAAGAGTGTTTTAATTTATGTTTGTAGTTTACTTAACAAAGATACGTGCATTAGTAATAATTCTCGCTTATGATAATATATGATGGAATACGAAAGTGTAGAGTTTAATGCATGAACAGTGTTTCGAAAATTTAGGTGACTTTTTCTTTGTATATAAAGATCATTTCGCTTACTCTGCACAAACCGGACGTCGAATAAATTGCTCATACTCGCTGTGCATTTTCATACAAAGAAATAACGACATACCTACTTGAGGGGGTCGAAAACGCTGCGGGCTTTATGCTACACTGCATGGCTGGGGGTGGTTTCAAACAAGACCCGCCGAAAAGAGATACAAGTCAATTCCCTGAGGGACACTATATATTATTACGCGCAAGTTTTATTACCTATCCCTCTCCGGATCAGGGCAGGGTAGGCTACTAAGTGGACCGAATTTCCAGGCGGAAGAAGCTTTATCGACGATTCCAGTAGAGGGCTATTCAGGAGGAATGTCTTAGCTCCGACTAGAGATGTCAAATTAGATTCATTTTTATCAGGCAAACATTTAAGCATTTTTGTACTTAAAAGCTCGTAATTTTATGAATATGTGCGAGCTTCCCAGTGTCTCTTCGAACATAATAATTCGACTATAGAAAGGCAAAAGGACGTAGCCCACAGCATTTTCGATAATCGCAATCTATACTACATCTTAGTTGCTGATTATCCCACCACCACCCGTTATTTGTATGCAGCCACTGTTTCACGGCCGACTTTCATAACGCAATGTGATCAAAAAAATAAACGAATTTAGTCGTCATATTCTTAGCCAGATATAGAACTGCACGAGACCTATCTTTTACTTACTATACACTGTTGTGCTTAAAAAAAGATTATTAAGTATCCTGTGTATATTGAGAATCCACCGTGAAGGAAGAGTTTCATCTAATCCGCATTGAATTGAAAGAGGAATCAAGAATGTTCCGTTTCCCATATTGTGTACTATTTAACACATATTCAAGCAAAGGTAATTAACCTACAAATTCCAAAATGGTATAATATACAAATAACATTTTTTACCTACATAGCTGATAACTATTTCGACTTGCGTAAGCCGAAAAAGCTACATATTATATATAATATAAAATAATAATTGTAGGTCTAAAATACATTAACGTTTTCAGAAAATTAAATGACAATTCAATCGATAATTTTCAATTATGTTAAAGATTTTAATGCCTTAAAGGATTTTTCTGTCATTTGTTTATGTAAATTATTATATAACAAAACATGTTTTTCTTTTTTTTTTTAATTATAATCTGCTTACCTGCCTGCTCTGTTGATTTTTTTGAATCTCCTAATCTGACCTGCTTAGTTGATTTTTTTTTGTTATGAACGCAACCTGCCTTGACTATTATAGTTAAAATGTGGAATCAATTCAAAAAGTGTTTTATTTCTTCATAAAAGATTCTATTATATATGACTAGAAGATTAAAACATAAGTTTTATAAAATACACATATTTTCAAATTGTAGATATATTTAGATGGTGATGTGACTTTTTAAAACGAATTATCACGAAAAATATCAACAAATCATTTTGAATACACAATATAAGCTCTTTTGGTTATATAATAACATCACGTTACTTCAAATTGTAAATAATTAATTAATGTTGACAGGATTGTAAAAAAAATATATGTATAATATTGGAAGTGAACGCATACTGCCATACAAAAATGTATTATTTATAACAAACAAAGAAAACTTTTTGATGTTCAATTCAATACTGTGCATAATTTTGCTAGTAAGAGATAAAAAAATACAAGGGTCATCTCTAGCGTAGAACCGTCAACTTGAATTACCAATTAATCGTTAAAGTTTACGCAAATTGCCGTCGGGGCGCTGTCTCCACTCCACTAAATTTAAGAATCTGTCAAATACAACTCTTTCCACACTGTGTTGTCATTTTTAAATTATTTTTAATCTTAAATATGTGAAAAATAAATAAGTAAGTGATATTAAATACAATTGGTCACATAGAGCAAAAAAAAAACATTAATATGAAGAATATTGTACAATTATGATCAATTTACTATTATGATCGTAAATATTGTTTTTTGGATGGGCGCAATCAGAGTAATACATATTTGACTCATATCAACGTATTGTTTATAATATTAGTGACAAATTCACACTTTTGAGATATATACTAACTTCGTCAAGATATATTCGAGATTTTTAGATTGAGATTACGTGACAGTGCTTGAATGGAATTTGTATTTTAGAGTCACATTTAGCACATTTAATTGTATACATAATAAATTTGAAGTGTATGTACATCATCATGGATGACCATCATGACGTTTTTTAGACCGTCCAATAATTATACCAGTTTTAGCCAAAGCTTCAACAGTATTCAAAGTAATTTTTAATAGCAAACTATTTGTGGATATATGTAGTAATGCATTTAGATTTGTTTTGCATACTTATCTCAAAATCATCAAACATGGAGATGATGAGTTTTGATACTAAACCCTCCCTCATATGTACAAATTTAACGTTTCTTCGCTGAAAAGTGCCATCTCTGAATACTGACGCATCTTTGCTGAAACGATAAGACCAACAATATACGCTAAACTCATTTTCGTTGTTGTGGTAATAAGTACAAACAGAATCTAATATTTATTTTTAACTTGTTCTGAATTATCATTGTTCTGTTTTCTCCGGTTAACACTGTATGTATATTATATAAAATAAGAGTACATTTACTTATATGTATATAAACAAATATGATATGCGCTCCTTACCCTATAGTGGAAACCCCGTAGCGACAGAAGGGGGTGAAGTTTTGATGTATCTATTATAATTTTTCCTCAACACGTCTAGAACTTCTATTTCTCTTTGGTTTCATACAAACTTTAATGTTTATTTTATTAGAAAATTTCGCTTTACATTCAATAATTTTATTTTTGACATTTTAATCAAATGCGAAATGTTTATACTCGTCTTATCATTCTTCAAATAATCAAATATGTCGAAGATCTCTTCGTGGTCTATGTATTTAAACGTTTTGTCTACTGTTTAAATGTTAATTACTTCATAAAACGAGCTTCGATGTTCTCTTTTGCGATCGCTTTATATCAATTCGGCACCTATAGATACATATCGACTGTGAAAAAGAAAATGAACGCAACCCACAGTTTTTTCAAAACAGTTTTTTTTCGATAATCATAATGTATCAAACTTGATACACGTTCTATCAAAAGGATGTAAGCTGAAAATGCCGAATTAGTATCTAAAGTTAGCATTTAAGTTTGAAAAAAGATAAGCTTGTGAAAATTTAAACCAAGAAAAAAACCGAAAAAATTGTCTAACAATTTCTTTAATTAATATATTAGATTATGTCAATTGAACACCAGCTTAGAAGTCTCCGTGCACTACAAGGTTGTGTAAATTTCATAATTTTCCTTTGGCCCAAAATCACCAAAAAACCTTTTCTGTGTCTCTTGTATTTTTTTAATGTGTGGGCTATGTCCTTTTTCCTTTTCACAGTCGATACGTAATTGAACTTTTATAACAACGCGCTCTTAAGTCTAAATAGAGAGTTGTTAATGAGTTCACAAACTTGAAAAACCATGAAGTACATTTCGTGTATGACAAAAAAATCAACATTAAAATAATCTACGATCATCTCCTCTTAGATAACTATAATATTTTAATAAATGAATTGTTTCATTATTGAACACAAAAGTCGTACAATGTGAATGCTATCAAGCATTAAATATTAAAGATTTTAAATTTTAGTTCATTTTTGTATCGGTAACTATATATTCAATGTCAAACGACTTTAATCAAATAGTTATTATAAGTGATTTAAAAAAAAATTAAGACTAGTGTATTGAATATTAAAATGATTACTATTTATATTTCAAATAATATAATATAATAAAAATGTTTTACGTAGTAGAAAATCATCTGAATGGTGTATGTTTACTAAGCCGGCTGTCGCTAAGGGACTGGGGTGGAGTTAAAAAATTGATCGTTGAAGCTTTCCAAGCTTTTTCGGTGAAAGCCCACCACATTTTTTATTTTCATACAAAACATTAGTCGCTGATGGGCCCCTTATGTACATACTCCGTTTCACAGCCTCTCAAAATATTATGAATAATTTCTTTTCTGATTTCTAACATTTTTGTATTACTCACAAATCTTGTCTTTAAATCGACTGTGGAAAGGAAAAAGGACATAGCCCACACATATAAAATTTTACAGGTGGCATAAAAAACGTGTTTTGATGATTTTGGGCCATATGCAAATAATGAAATATACACAACCTTGCAGTGCACGAAGACTTCTACATCTGTGTTTAATTGACATGATCTTATATTAATTTAATAAATTCTCGAGGAAAAACCTTTATTTCAGTCTTTTTACAAGGTCATCTTTTTCAAACTTAAAAGCTAAATTTAGATACTGATTCGGCATTTGTAGCTTGCGTCTTTTTGGTAGAACGTGTATCAAGTTTGATGAAAATGACTCTCTTTGTTTAAATTTTTTGTGTACTTTATGTGTGTATGTATGTATGCGCATGTGTGTGTACATGTACGGATATAGTATGGAGGAAGCATATGGAATGTGATTTGCAAAATAATGCATATGGAGTTCCCGTGAACTTCTTATCTCTGTAGTGATCGCGCTCTTCCGTCTCCAAACGATGGTAAGGGGATGTAATTTACAATTTTTCAAAAACTTTATCGATGAAGGAGACTGGAAGAACCTTGTTGCTGGCGCGTCCTGGTACTTGAGGCTCCATAAATTTGATATCCAAAAGAAAAATCAAGTTTGATACATTGTGATTATCGAAAAAAACTGTTTTAATAAACTGTGGGTTACGTCCTTTTTCCTTTCCACTGTCGATATGTGTGAGAGTAGATTTATTTTAACTAGATAATGCAATTTTTGGTACATATTTTTCAATATCACACCGGTTTTGATTATTGAATGACCATAAGAGTTTATATAGTTAAGCCCTGTGATACCTTTTTTACCTCCTGATACATAACAAATCACAAAATACTACAATTGATACTTTTCTTCCAATATATTGTTTCTAACTTCTTTCTTAATATAAAAATATAAACTAAGCTCGTTTAGAAATAATACTTAATATCACTCTGGTAATTGTCACCTGCTGTGGCCCAGTTGGTTAAAGCTTGCTCTACCGATCACGCAGGTCTGGGTTCGATTCCCGGTCCGATCACAGTGAGTTTCAGAATTGTTCAATTCAAAGTTGTGATCTAAGACTGGGTGTTTGTTATGTCAGTTCAAACTATTTCCTCTCCTCCCATCCTTCTGATCTTTTAATAACTGGATTGAGCGATAGCGATTAGTCAACCACTAGTCCTGTTCTAGCCTTATCATTCCTTTCCTACTACTCACTTTTAAAAAAGTGAGATTGAGCGACTGAGTAACAAACAGTTCTCGTATAAAAAAATTCCCGTATGCTCCAAATTGGGAGCGGACATGGATTTAAAAAAAATACAAGGATTTAAATTTGAATCGTTCAAATTATGTACACTCCCACAGATTTTGTCACTAACGACCCGGGTTTCGCCTTTCGGCATCTTCAGGCTTTCAAGTGCACGGATGAACTTGAACTGACAAAATCTGTGGGAGAGTACATAATTTGAACGATTCAAATTTAATATTGAAATTCCACCAAGTATCTTCAGTCGAAATCTTAAATTACAAGAATTTTTTTTTTTTTTTTGCAAAATGCTTTGATGTCCAAATGAAAAAAAAATATTGTTACATTATATTTGATTTTAAAGTTGAGTCCTCATTACTCAATATCTGTAATAAAATTTTTAGAATCAGTGGTCTGACAAGTATGAAAAGATGCTCGCTAAAAAATCCCATACGTTTTTTTTTCTGTAGGACAAACATTCCGTAATGTTTCTTCAGAAAGGTTCATCTTAAGTGATACGACGTGTGTACATAAAGCTCCACGTAATGTGATGTTGGGGAATGTTTGGATTTACAATTCAGCATACTTATGAGTAGTAATATATTAAATAATTCAAATAATATGCCGTTCATTACTTTATAATTTAGAACTTCGACTGAAAGTGTTTGATGTAACTTCAATATCAAATTTGAATTAATTTGATTCTCTACTCTCCCATACGTTTTGTCGATAACGACCAGGGTTGAGTTTTATCAACATTGCTAGTACAGCAAGATTGACTGAAGTTCATTACTTTGATATATTCGGAGTTCCCGTGAACTTCTTATCTCTGTAGTGATCACGCCCTTCCGTCTGAAACGATGGTAAGGGAATACAATTTAAAAAAATTCAAAAACATACGTATTATATAATTATTCAGTATAGCTTTAACTATTGACAACTAGTCGTCATAAAGCTAACTTTTCTGCATATGCTGTAACTACGGTTTGCAATAACTGACAATTATATCAATACCGATATTACACAAAAAGTTTCATTCAAAATGTCAAAATTGATGTTTCGATATTTCATATAAAATACCATCTTAAAAAATATATCATAATTATAAACGCGATTTTCATAAGTAACTTAGTAAACGTAGTAAATAATAATACATTATTGAAAATTATCAATTCTGGAACCTGTTAATATTTTTGTTTATTGCATTAAAAAACATTTTTTTCAAAATATTTCAAATTCAATATTGATTAATTTTCAATAAAGGTATTTTTGCATTTTTAAAACCGATATTTAGGGATTAAAAATACTTTTAGACCGGAATAACAATCCCTGATTGCTACCAACTGCTGCCTGTGTTAAAAAGTTTATACTTGCTTAATAGTGAACACGTGCATAAATAACATAGATTATATTTCATTCAAATTTAAAAAGAAATCATGACAGGAAATAGATTTTCGTGGAATTGATATAATTATATAATAATGGTCACGAACGAGACTGGGAATAAATCTAATTATCACTCGATGACATTTTTTGGTGAAATAAAATTCAGAAAAAAGTCATCAAAATTGTCAATTTAATTTGATTGGATGAACTGAGATGCTATAGCTTTGCAGAGCAAAAAAAATACTAACAAATAAACTAATCAAAACATTCGTTTGAAACCTATACATTTTTTATTTTTCGACTTACTCTGTAACGGACCCACTCGTGCGTAATTTAATTAATTAATCTTACACAAAGAACAAATCACTCAATTAGCGGTAGGTGCAATTTGAAAATCCCAAAAACATAAAATGTAACAGATAGTGTCGTTGAAAACGGGACGTCCCCGAAGCAGGGATAAACTAATTGGTATCTGGATTTATTTGTATGGAGGGTGTTTAATTAGAGCGCTCGGTGGGTCCAGACCACTTTTTGGGAGCAGATATTTTATTGAAGTCGTTTACAGAGAAAAAAACATAAAACCTACGCTCAACAATAAAAATATATAGATTGTTAATCAAGAGTCACAGAGTCGAATTATGATATTATTTTAATTCATCAGTACGGTAAATCAATATGATATTTTTATCTTCAATATGCGCACGTATAATCATTTTTAAATTAAAGATACACAAATAAACATAATCTTATTTTTTTTTTACAATGTCCGCTCTCAATGTGGATCATATGGACTCTTTATTATGTGTATTATTCAACTGTAATTCAACCAGAGAGTGCTTTCAACTCTCTTCAACACTTGTGTTGTTCCGGACTATGGCATATGGGCGTAATTGAGTTAAGATGAATATCGATTGACAACTGTTTTAAAATATAGATATAGAAGTCACCTACATTATCAATATTCCCGTTGTCAAGTCATGTGAAAAAGTTAAAAGTTATAAATTTCAAAAATAGTTAACTATTTACGGATAATTACGGATATTATAACCAGGGGTGAGCTGGAGAGGGCTCGCGTGAGCTCCTTGTTAAATTATACTAAGGCCGGCGAGCCCCTTGTTAATTTAAGCGAAAACAATATTCTCAGATCAAATTTGTATATAACTGCAATTTCTGACTTATATATTATCTACGACAGCTTCATAATACACAGTAGTAATTTTTTAACCATTTACAATGATTTATATCATAAACTTAATTGCATATTGCTACATATTATAAGTGTATTAAGTAACAATCGATTGCTTATTTAAGTATCGCATATAAATGCATAGGAGTGATAAAAAAATTCACTCCTTCCTTAGAACACCGATAATTGCTTTGGAATTAGGCGAGCCCTTTCTTAACGTATTGGCAGCCAACCACTGATTGCATATAATTGCATAAGAGTAATAAAAAATTCACTCCTTCCCTAGAACACCGAGAATTGCTTTGAGATTAAACGAGCCCCTTGTTAACGTATTGGCAGCCCATCGCTGAATATAACGTTATATCGACTGAAAATCTGAAATATTATAAATAAATACAGATTAAATATAATTTATATCATGTTTATTAAAAACACAAAGGAAAATCGATCTTTGTATAATAGAAATGGATTTAATATTTCGACACCTTCTCAGCCAGATAAATGATTCTGTTTTTTTTTATTTTTTTAAATGATATCTTAATTCTGTATATAAAAAAAAACAAACCGTTTTTAATTGCGTTGTTGGAATAATTTACGAACCATTGTATTCATTATTTAATTTTGTCTCGCAGTAAAATATTAAATGGCGAATTACTCGGGATTTTGTGAGAAATTCGATAGTTCAGTATCGGGAAAGCATAAGGTAGCAGAAGCTGGGGATTCTATTTGTAGTGCGGGGGTGTGTATAACAAGTTTCAGTGAATACTCGCCTACGGAGAGTCCGTCTCCGGAAGAGATTATAAATATTTTGAGAAAAAAGCTTAGACCAATTTTAAATTACCAGTACCTTTTTTCTAATATCTATACCAGAAAGACGACATTTGCTGGTATTTTTTTTATTATTATACTATTTGGTTAGGATATATCAGTATGTCTTTTTATCATTAAAACAAAACAGATTAAAATGCAGTGAATTAGTTATTGGTAAAAATAATTAAATTTGAGAAAAAAAATCCTGCCTCTTCTTTCCTACTGAAACTATACATACATACATACATACATACATACATACATACATACATACATACATACATACATACATACATACATACATACATATGTACATACGTACGTACATACATACATATGTGTGCTATTTCCATTTCCAGTGTGTACGCTACCTTAGTTATAACTATTTTAAACATTTTGTCAACTGAAGACTTCGCGGGAGAATGTTTTAGAAAAACCCCTTACGAGAATGATGCACGATGAAATTATTTTTTTTCAACCATTTCCAATTGTAATTAAGTGTATTTCCACTATGGCAGATCTAATAATTAGTGTATCGCTTTTCTTATGCCTCGTTTTTAAGTGTCAGATGGATTGGAATAAATTTCAGACATAACAGATATCCATGTTTTTGAACAGATATCAATAAATCTCTTGAAAAATCAATTTATAAAAACTGTCTTTACTGGTATTTGATCTTATGAGCACGGTAATGGTCAAGCTACGGATACGTGATGAAATATATACGCAAAATAAATAAAAATACTAATCAAAAAAGTTAAAAGATTTTCAGCGAAATTTCAATCTCAATCCACGATCTTAAGTGTAGTTAGTATAGGTAGCATACATTGTGTCGATAAAAGACTGAAATTTCTCCAGACATTCCATGATGGTGGAGTAATTACTTTACGAAGTAGTTTGAACTTTTTCAGTGCAAATTGTAATTTATCAATCATTTCCCACGCATAATTTGCTGTTTCCGAATTTGCTTTAGATGTAGTTGATTTTGAATTAACATTATTTATTTAACCGCTTCAGTACCGTAAGGCCACTGATAGCCGCTACATACGAACGGCGTGAATACCGTAAGGCCACTAAAGACCAGGAATGAAAATATTAAACTATATATATCATTTTATAAGTAAACTTTCAATAATAATAAATTCAGTCTTATTTTTTAAAACTATTCAAAAATTATTAAAAACATGCGGTAGATATGTGAGTGAATGTTTTTTAGCTTAAAACATCGCGGTACTGAAAAGGTTAATGTGATTGTATCAACCGGCAAAACTTCTTATTATTTGAATAAAAAAAAATGCTGGTGACTTGTTGTGGCCCTGCTAAAATTCACCCCCCTACGGGGAAGTATCGTATAATTGAATCGTTTCGTCGGCCGTACATTAGCCCGAACCGTTTATTACTTAAAAAAGCGATAATAAAAGAGCGTTTAATTAAACAAATCACCCCCTTCCTACTTTCGTGCTGATCAAAATGATTGAGTATTAATTATATTTGATGATGCGCGTCGAACCGTTATGCGATATGACATGCCATTCACACTTGATTTATGATGATTAAAAATGGTCATATTTATCATTCTTTCTAACCCACCCTATATTGAGTTTACTTTTTTAAAACAATAATAATAATTGTATTTTAATATAATTTAATATAAGTAGGATAGATGGTAAATTAAACCCCATAATAACATGAACTCTTTTACAGAATTCCATTATAATAATCTGGAGCAGTGATTCCCAAACTTATTATGGTCATGGACCTCTTTTAAAGCAAAAACCTGACCGTGAACCCCCAAGTGAAATAATAAAGCTTATGCCTTGAATGGTATTTTTTTATCCATGTCTGCTTCCAATGTGGAGCATATGGCTTTCTAATGGAGGTATACTAACACATG
The DNA here is from genome assembly GCA_031772345.1 of Himalopsyche anomala. Taxonomy (NCBI): domain Eukaryota; kingdom Metazoa; phylum Arthropoda; class Insecta; order Trichoptera; family Rhyacophilidae; genus Himalopsyche; species Himalopsyche anomala. The sequence continues at coordinate 26,432,185 of CM062828.1, forward strand.
TTTTTCTGCGAGAACTGTTTGTTAGTCAGTCACTCAAACTCTCTTTTCTAAAAATATGTATTCTTCCGCAGACCCCCTGACGTTGTCCACGCACCCCCAAATGATTTTAAATTTGTCACGGACCCCCTCAATGGTCTTACGGACCCCTGGGGGTCCACAGGAACCTTTTGGGAACCACTGCTCTGGAGTATCCTTAAATATAAATATAATATTGTCAGTAATTTTCTAGCAAATTCGCATCTCAAAACGTACAAGTTTTCAGGAGACACATAATAATTGTACTTTATTCTACTGATATCGCTTTCTATCGCTATAAAACACTACTGGAATGGTTTTGTCCTAAAGATCTGTGAGGAAGTTAATAAGGAAGAAAGCAAAGACGTTTCTATCCATATGAATATAATATATATATATGCAGCGATTTTTTTACGAAAGCTGATTGTTAGTCAGTTGCTCAAACTACTTTTTTTAAAGATAAGGATATAAGGATATGTCTGGTACAGGACTAGTAGTTAACTAATCGCATTAACTCTGCCCTGTTACTTTTAGGATTTAAGCGTGGGAGAGATAGATATTACAAATACCAACGCCTTCGAACAGAAATCGATCTTATAGATCTTATCTTAGGTCTGATAATTCTGTATTTTTTAAATGTTATTGCCTTTTTATTGGAGATTGCCGGTTTTATTGCCGTTGGAGATTATGATTTAAAAAAGTATTTTCAAACGTCTTTCGGCATAAAACATCGAAAGTTTTCAAAAAAACAAAAAAAAACTAATATTGATTTAAAACATTACAAATGTCCAGAAAATGTGTTCAGGAACGCTGTTCCACCGCGTTACATGGGGAAAAATACTGTTCATATATGTGTGTCTTTTCATTTGATTTAAATCGAATTATTGCTCATCATAAAAGGCACTTCAACATTAGCTGTAATAAATCAATTGGTTTCTCACATAATGATTTTTGATCTGTGACCCATTAGCGTTTGATGAATAACCAGTAAAAGGAAATTAATTTAATCACGTAAAATGAGGTTAGTTTTTGTTGCGGAAATTAATAATATTGATGTAGTAGCAACTAAAAAAGCACAAAGTTCAAAAATCCAGTCATAAATGATCCGTTGGCAGACGAGTCTGGCAGCCAGACAGACTGGGGGGTCACTGCCAAAGCGTAGAGCAGTCATAGGTAAAACAGAGTAGACGAATAGCCAGGGCGTGGCGGTTCTAATCGATGCTGTATTGCCTATCGATTGCCTCGTCGAGTACTTGGCTTAGTACCTGCCCCTAGTCGCAGACTTGCTACTTTGCTTGTATGTAAAGGCTGTCGCAAGAAAGTCCCCACCGCGACGGAACTGCATTCTGAAATTGACTATCTTTCTCGCCCGGAAAACGTTTTCCCTATTTATACACTAACTATATAATAGTACAAATGTGTTATCGTCATATATACATTAAACATCTAATATATGGTTTGCCAAACTTTTTCTACAATCTAACACTTCGAAAATTCGGAAATTTTAACGGAACACTCGGTTTATTTTTTAGGTCGATTAAATCAGGGTTTCTCAACGGTGGGCCACAGAGATTTATTTTTGTTTTGGTAGCAACAACACAGCTTAGGGGGGGGCATGGGCATTTATTAAACGATACAGGAAAGAGCATAATGGCGGACGTCGAGCAGCTATTTTTTGTAAATCCGTAAATAAAATAAATGACTGGCATTCTAGATTCGAAAATCTCGGAAGAGCTATAAAAAAGTTGGGTTTTTGAAATTATAATTTTCATGGGAGGACAAAACAATGGTATGGGGGGCACAGAAAAATAAAGACACTCAAAGGGGGTCACGCTCCCAAAAAGGTTGAGAAACACTGGATTAAATCATAATAGTATGAATACAAAAAAAAATGTCAATAAAACACTTATTATTTTCAAATGGTGTGATGTCGAGTCTGTCACTGATTTTCGACTTCGTTTGGGCATAAAAAGAAAATACTGCTTCGTAAAAATAGGTTGTATACAAGGAAATAAAACAATAATATCTTGTTTCGGCACATTGGGGGATTCTTCACACAAAATCGTCAAGAAAGAATATAATGACATTTATATCAGATTCACTGATAAAAATCAGTCAGATTTTCATAATCACTTCCGTTGAATTAAGCATGCTAGTTTTGCTGTTACTGACAATGGATTCCAAGCCAAGGAATCATAATTTCTAATTTTTGTAAAACATTGAAAAAGAGTTTGTTTTAAGTTATGTGGGTATTCGCGGAACATAGTTTAAGAAACACTGATCTAATATATAAAAATGAATGTTTGTTTTTTCGTGCGTGTATGCGTTGCCACACCGCTCATCCGATTGGAATAAAACATTGACAAACTTTTTGCTTGCACTTCCGGGAAGGTTATAGGCATAGTAAAATTACCTTACAGTAGGTCTTACATATAAAAATCAATGTTTGTATGTCTGCCATACAGATCATTTTGACAACGTAAGCTTGCACTTGAGCGAAGATTATAGTACAATTAATTTACAGTAGATGGCGCATGTGTCGTACCATAGACAATCGGCAGGCCGGGAACCGGCTAGTTATTTATAAAACTAAACATTTATTTAAATTCGTTAGTGGTCGAATTAAATCTAAGTATTTAAAGGCGTTTACTTATTTATGATTTTTGGTAGAGCAAGCTCTAACCAACTAGACCATAGCGGGTGATCAGTTTGACAGAATAATAACGATATGGCTATTGTTTACCATCACACAATGTTTCGTCCTCATTTTCGTAATGTATATTTGTCCTCTTAACCTGTAACATACCATCCTAAAAAAATCACGTTCTCTGCCATGATGGCATCTCAGTTTCACTATTTATTGACAGTATTAAAACCTTAGTTAGAAGCTTAAAAATAATTTTAAAAATGTATATATGCTGGAATACCTAAAATGATAAATACTTATTGACAATATTAAGAAAAATATTGAATGATTTAATGGCTCAACTATTTACGATTGCATCATGAGCATGTGTGTTAAATAGACAAATATAGAAAAAAAAACAAGAAGAAAGCTGGTTGACTATTTAAATATAAATCGTTATTAAATGTGCTAAATACATGAATGTATTTTTTTAAACATGCAGCGAAGTGCAACTTTTTTAGACCTGTTTATAAATTTCAGTGATTTAATTGAAACTTTTTGGTTATTGTGATGTTTTTTTTTTCATATATTTGTAATGCTTTAACGTTATACTTTACCTTAGTTAGAAACTTTAAAATAATTTTTAAAATGTATATATGCTGGAATACCTAAAATGATAAATACTTATTGACAATATTAAGAGAAATATTGAATGATTTAATGGCTCAACTATTTACGATTGCATCATGGGCATGGAGGTGTTAAACCAAACCAGCTTTCATATTATGAATGAACTACATTAACAGTTTTCCAAGACGAGGAAATTCGTTCAATTAAATTAAGCACTGTTAAGTGCACTCTCTTATCTTTGAATTACTTTATAAAATCAAGCCATTTTACTGTACCGACCTATAATGATAATAAGTATCATTGATGTCGGTTATTTCTCAAGAATCAATGTTCGCCTCTAAGAAGTCGGTTCTTGGACTGCAATAAAATAAAATCTGGCTGCGAAACGCAAACGTGCTTTCACGGCAATCGAAATAATGTGCGCCCGCCTTGTGGAATATGGCATCATTAAAATCTCCCCGTAACACCATTAAAATCCACACTATAATATTTCTTATCAGCACAATTTTCCAAGTAAAATGTTCGACGGCAAGTAATCGAGTCGTATTTTTTTTCCCAGAAATGATGCTTCGACTATAAATATGGTGTTAAATATTCTGAAGGCGTAATAAATGTTTTGACGCAATTGAGAATGATTGTTTTGTAAATTATCTTATCCTGAAGTTTATAAATACTTTAATCATATTTAAAAACTAAATATCTCTTTTTAAAGTAAGCAAACTTCCCGTGTAGTCTTTTTAACCCTTCCCTTACTATGCAAAAAAAAGCACAAGCTCCTGAGCTGTATATCCGTTATACATCAGGCAAACCATAGTGAATCATGACAATTATATGTAGTACTCTTGTAGTAGTGTTGTAAAATTGTCATGATTCACTCCCGTTTGCTTGATGTGTAGCGGATACACAGCTCAGGAGCGCGTGCTTTTTTGCATAGTAAGTAAAGGGTTAAAGACTCAAGTCAGGGGTGGGCTGGAAGGAACTCGAGAGAGAGAGAAGAGAGCACAATATTCTCAGGTCAAATTAGTATAAAACTTCAATTCCCGACTTTTATATTATCTACGACAGCTTCAGTATACACAGTAATACATTTTTAGCCATTTAGATTGATAACTTTACGGTAAATTGCATACTGTTTACATATTATAAGTGTATTAAGTAACAATCGATTGCTTATTTAATTATTGCATATAATTTTGCATAGGAGTGATACAAAAAATTCACTACTCCCCCAGAGCACCGAGAATTTCTTTAAGATTAAGCGAGCTTGTTAACGTATTTGCATCCCACCGCAGACTCAACTGTACGAATGAATTAAATGTTACGATTACCTCATCTATCTTACCAGTAGGATCGAATATCGTATCGATTTGAATAATATTTGGTTCGTTTGTTTATAGTATATTTAAGTGGCGGATTATCCAACAAGCGCATGAGGCGCTCGCTTGGGGCCTCTTAATCTTAGGGCCCTCAAAAATGGTTTATATTGAATAACCAGTTTACATTTCGTTCAAAAATTTTTTATATCTTACATGAAATTTGCTGACGTTTTTTTGTGATTCGAAAAACGGGGCCTCTAAATTGTTTATAGTATAAACGATATCTATAGATGTCGCGTAATTACTTTCGTCGTAATTCGTTTAATTAACGTATTCTAGCAGAAGATAACGACTTCACAAATAACCTATCTGATTTGACAATAGTTTTGTCGGTCCTTTTTTCAAAATAATGTTTAATCTTAGTTTTTGTTTAATTGGCGATATTTTGTTTTGTAAAAATAATATTAAGATGAAAAAGTTAGAACCGCCTACAGTATTTTAATACAAGTTTTCGGCTATTTTTAGTGCGACAACTTTCTTCAATATTGACAGGGCCGCAATTAATCATTACACGTTAAGTAGAACAACATCGCTTGATCAGTTATGTGGGAGATGCGATACGCTCAAGAATTCCATTACTTTTAAGTATACAAAGGCTTGTTGGCAAAATCCGATAATGTACGATCCATCATTTATGAGCTAATGCGCCCCTGACATTTTATACCCTTTCATACCCGGAGACCAGAGGCGTAGATTATAAAATCTATAAATATAATATGACACTTTCATAATAAACAATAATATGTTTTCGTTACTTATGACATAGTAATTTATTTCCATAATTTAAGATTTCCACTGAAGGTGCTTGGTGGAATTTCAATATTAAATTTGAATCTCTCAAATAATGTACAGTTACACAGATTTTGTCACTTCACTCGGGTTTCGCCTTTCGGCATCTTCAAGCGTTCAAATGTACGGATGAACTTGAACTGAACTTTATTTTCATTGTTATTGGATTTTACTTTTTAAAATCCTTCAATTTTGTCAGTACATTCTGCATTTCTGGGATTTTCAAAGTGTGGCTACAGATTATTTGGTGGCATCCACAGTATTTGTTTTTCAAAAAAAAAAAAAAAACCGTAGTGTAAAAGCCAAAAAAATACCGATTTGGTTTAAGTATAAAAAAATGCGTAGAATAACGATAAATAAAAAGTGGTAATTCATTGATTAAATTGAAATTTACTTGAAAGAACTCAAATATAACAAGATGAAAAAATATCAATAAATTTAGTTCTACGATCACTATTTTATACAAAGTTGATAGTTATCAACTACATATGAGCCCTTTATAGGTGAAGTGAGCCAACTAGTAAAATGGTATAACCTTTTTTCTTGGACTTTTAAGTACTCTTTATTTGGTATTTTGGTGGATTGCATATTTTTATTTTATGGAGATAATACTATTGCAATTTGTATTAATTGGGGTAACTTCACTTTTACGATAATTTAAGACATTACAACGCATCTAACTATTTTTTCTAAAATACCACTTGGCTCACTTCACCTCTAAAAGGCCCATATATAGTATAAAATATTAATTGTAGATCTAAAATACATTAATATTTTTTTAATTTATTAAGTGGTAATTCCTTTTTTTATAATAATACTGTATCATAGTGTATCAAGTAATAAAATTTGAAAAAATTTTGAGATTCTGGTTTTTAATCTAAAACAATACAATTTTTTTAAATATTTCATTTTTAATTTTAATAATTTTAGCATTCTCATACTTCATAAGCTATTTTAAAAAAATTTCGTGACTGTCTAAAATACGTTAAATCAGGGATTCTTTTATTGTGTTTTTAATGTATTTATTTATATATAAATAATTAATCTTCAAATATCATACCTAGCTTAAAAAATATTCAATTGAATAAATGATTATCGTGCCGCCACTGTCGTCTTATGTACATATTATAACGTAATATATCCACCTATGTTAATATGAAATATGAATTTTTCCAAGCTGAGGCGGAGAGAGGGAGACAGGGTGAGAAATGTAATAAATATTATAGGAAAAAGTGTGAGGAAGCGATAATGACATTAACGTTAAAGAAAGGTATTAAGATAGGTTCACTATTCAGGCAGATTGTACTTTCAGATACCTTGGGGATGTTCCCGAAAAGGGTTGCGTTACATTACTCAGGCTTTGCCAAGCTTTCGTTGCCAAGAAAACGTAGATTTCAATTTTTTATTTTATAATGAATATACTATTTCATATCCAACTGTAAAAAAACTTTGATTAACTTATTGATACTTTGAGGTTAGGTCAGATTTTTTACGTTTTATATGATTTCATTTTAACGATCGAAATAAAAATACAATTGATTTAAAAATCATTACACTTTATTTAATATGTCAGGACCGGTTTCGCTCATTACGAGCATCGTCAACTGAAAACAGCTGCGAAACCGGTCCTGACATATTAAATAAAGTGGAAAGAAGTTCAAAGGAATATTGTGTTTTTACTAAAATAATGATATGGAACAGCTTTGCAAAGTACACTTAAATAAAATACTACAAACATGTATTCTTTCAACTTTTTAAAATACTTTTCTTAATATTTTTTTAGTTATTTAAAGCCGCTTGTCACTCACTCACAAGAATAGAAGGATGAGATATGACTATTTGTGAGTGATTCTTAATTAACGTTTCGTTTTCAGAGGGAATTCAAAGATATAAAGGATAAAAAATCTTAAAAGGGATATTCGTTTGAACCTTCGAATCCTTAATCGGAAAACGTTTTCGAGACGAATGGTTAACTTTCTAGTGTCAAGTAGTCATATTTGGTATACTTGGTAAGGGCTTTACACTGGGCTCAAGTTCCAATAAAAACAATGTAAAATTTGGATTTTAAAAATTTAAATTTGAAATCTAATACTTGGTTGTTTGTGATGTTTCGTCTCTTTGAGTTGATCTCGAGTGACATATTTTTAAAAAATATTTGGCGCATTTTAATCAGCACTCATGTCAAATATTTTACGTTTATAGATATTAGGAGATACTTAATCGAAAAATACGTGATATAACAATTTATCACTCATTTTTTTCACTACACCATATTAATTGTTCAACTGTATTTAAAATATTAAATCACAATTACATACAACATAATATTGAACTCAATTATAAATAAACGTAATATTAGTAATCACAATATCAATTTAATAGGTTTTCCTCTATTGGGAGGCCATATGCTTCACATTAGAAGCGGACATGGATTTTTTTTAAAAAAATAGCAATTTAATCAAAACCGTAAATGCGTACCTAAGTATTGGCTTGTTTTATATCAGTAATTTTAAGAAAAGAATTTTAAGGTTACAGTCATTGTGTTGGAATTTTACCCGTAGTAACAAAGTGTGTAATGAATTTTAAAAAATAATTCTCTAATTATGAAAAGGTTAGAGTTCTTCGAAGAAATTCTCCGAGTGCCAATTATACCATTCCGTGAACAGGTGTGCTTTATTGGATTAGAGCTTTTACATTCGGCCACGGCGATCAGCAAATAACTAGTTAAACATTTCTAGTGGATCTCCAACAAAGCACGTAAAATATATTTTTTTATCTGCAACGTTTCAAACATCTGGCAAAAGGCGATAGATCATAAGATATCGCTAATGACACCGTTTCTGGTGACTTAGAATTTATGAAAAACCAAATGATTTATGATCCCGGAAAATATTTCCTTTTTGCGCATTTTTATCGAAAAAATTTAAGCGTGGTACCCGGTGACTTTATCGTTAAATAATGATGTCACTGGTATGAATTAAATAACCTTTTTATAACTTCCATATGAGAAAAAATAACTAGGTTGGTCAATAGAAAAATTGCGTTTTTGTATAACAAAACGAACCGAAAGTTTACTATCGGTGTAACACAGTGATGCACAACCTTTTCCTTCTAGCGGGCCGCATAAAACAAATTATCGTAGGTTCGGGCGGCAAAGAAAAAAAATAAAGTACGCTAAATCCATTTTTATAAAGAACATATGTACGTTCCATGTAAAACAGCCTTAAAACCGTGTAAAAAAGATTGTGAATTTAGATAAATGACTAATAGGTTCCATTATATTATTTTGACCGTGTTATTTCGAAAACGTGAACATAAATAAGCCATGCAAAAAAGGATTATGGGTACTTGCTTATTAAAAATCGTTTCAATGTGAAATATTTATGTTTCATTTATATGCAATTCATAAGTTAATACATTCTTGGTCTTTGTTAATTTGTAACTATTTTTTTTAATTTGACATATTTGTTAGCCTGTTTTTATGAACTGATTTATTCTCCTTCATTTAAAAAAAAGCTTGCTTACATTTATTAAATAAATGTTTTCCGTGAAAAAAAAAAATAATATTATATGAATATTAAAAAAGTGCCGCATGCGGCCCTCGCGCCACGGTTTGTGTATCACTGGTGTAACATAATCATTTTTATTTTAAACTCTATTATCTAAAATGACATGATTTTATTTGAGTTTCAAAACATTTTTTTATTGAAAACAGAATATAATAAAATAGCTTAACTTTTTTCTTAAAATCATTTAAGGATAGTTGTAGAAGATTAGAATAGTTTAAAAGATTGTAATCATATATATTTTGTCGCCTGCTGTGGCCCAGTTGGTTAAAGCTTGCTCTACCGGTCACGCAGGTCTGGGTTCGATTCCCGGTAAGATCACAGTGAATTTGTACAAGAGGTTAACTGCGCGGAAATTTCAAAGGCTGCGCGGGCCAATCAAATATTCATTGAATAACTGTCTTGGAGTGCGCGCCAACCCGAAATGCGTCCGCGGGGGCTTTCAAACTGCTGCGCGGCCGCGCGCACGTGCAGCTTAGAGGGAACGTACACAAATAGTATCGTATAAACTAAGTTCAGTTCGCACTGATTCAATTATTTTTTGCGGCAAAACCAAAAGAACACGTCCAAACGTGCATGCGTCCCGCAGGAATCTGCGCTGGCACTACAACGGAGGACAGCGCAGGGTAAAAAGAAGCATCCATGGGTAACACGTGCCTCCGTTAATACAACATTTGTGCTGCCCTACACTGTGTTGCCTGCGTCTCAGTATACGCATAACTATTAATCGGTCAGAAAAACTATTATATTCTTGCTATATATTCAGCTATTTTTCATTGAGCAAAATGTATATTATTAGTATTAACTGTTTTCGAATGGATTTTGCAATCAGTTGTAATGATTTATTTTTCTTGTCTATTTAAAAAATATATATGATATACGCAATGTATATTAATTGTATCGATTTTAATGACAATAAAACACACTACAATGGTTACTTAATCTGCTCGAAATATTCATCAAATTATCGATTACCGATTCAACGAGTATTCAATACTCGAATAGATTTTTTAGTACTATTATTTCTCGATGACATCTCATCAAAGAACCTTTACAAAATAGAGTTCATTCGTTCTATCGAATTTACGTTTTACAATTTCACAATTCGATAAATTTCGGTTTCGTTAGTCTTCGATTGTCCGAAAATGTATTGAATTGGCTTTGAATTGTTGCACCTGTAGGTACTGCGGACAGTTGCTTTCCATTGTGTGTGTGTTTTTTTTAGCAAATTTGCCAGGTATGTATTGTAATTTTATAAGCTGGTATATTTTGCACAATATGCTGATCAAAATAACAAAAAAATCCCTGGGAATCAAAATATATCTACGATCTCTACTTTTGACAAAAAATCACATTTAACTTGTATTAAAAGTTGTACAGTGAAACCTCAAACTTACGTCCCTGGATATAATGTTCTCATTTGAGTGCAAAATCTTTCGTTTCGATTAATTTAACCCACCATTTTTGCCCGAATTTGCCTATAATAAAAAAAACACTGCTCACTCGACAGGTTCAAATCTGAAAAAATACTACACGAAACGATTCCCAAACTTGTTAGCTGTAGAATGATTGAGACTGATACAATATAAACTTTTATTACGTCGTGCATAAATGGAGTAGAGGTAAAAACATTAAATGTTCCAATATTCGAACACTGGGTAAAAATGGGTTAATAACATATTTACATATGTTATTACCCGCTGTAAAATTTTGATTTCCCGCAATTTGCGTCTGTAGCACTTGAAATTTATTTAAAATTACGTACATGCAAAAAAAATGCCTGGGAATCAAAATATATCTACGATCTCTACTTTTGACAAAAAAAATCACATTTAACTTGTACAGTGAAACCTCAAACTTACGTACCTGGATATAATGTTCTCATTTAAGTGCAAAATCTTTTGTTTCGATTAATTTAACCCATTTTTGCCAATATTTATTTTAGATATAAGATTATAAGATATTTTTGCTTGATTTTTTAAAAATTATATCTCCATAGTCCATTCCATGAAAAAAACTAATGTTGAGAATTTCAATGAAAAATCCATAAAATCCAAATTGCAATCAAATTGTATATTTTAAAAAATGAGTGGATAATATGCATTCTTAATGGATCATTTCAAACAGAATCTTTCTAGCAAGAACTGTTTGAGATATTTATTTTGATAGAAGATTAATATAGAAAATCAGTATGTTTTTGCGGTTTGAGAGGATCTTTTGGATAGGATGAAACCATAATATATAAATTGATTGAAATGTTTGATGTCCTAAATTACTAACTTCACTGCATGAATATATTTGAAATAATTAATCAATTACAATCCCGCTTCTGAAAAGTTTTTCAAATAAAATATGCATTTTTTATAACCATGGGGTAAAAAATAACCACATTCAGACGAAATATTTCTTTTACAGTGAATTTAATGCTTTGAATAAAATTCTCCACCCACGGTATGAATCGAAAAATCCCCAAGTCTAATATTATTCCAATGTTTATTACGAAGAACATCCATATAACACGATTCCATTATAAAATCCTACCCTCGATGTTAAAAAAAGTGCCCACGCAGTTTAGCCAACCCTAGGGTCAGTCATTGTATTCGCTATTTGCACTGCACGCAATATTTTGGCTAAGAAAATGTGGTTTTATAAACGTGCACAATATTGCAAGAGAAATTGGTCAGTGTTCGGCTTTGAATTGAAGCCAAACTTTGAATTCAGCCGTTTGATTCAGCAATAAATATTATATTGTGTAGTCATTTTGCCATCTTGAATAAATAACTATAATATTATGCAATCTTACTGTCAGTGCTGTTGATTAGTAATAGTAAAATAAATCATAACTGTATTCAGAGTTTAAGTTCAATATGTTTTTACTGATATTTATTTTAATATTCGACACAAATTTGAAAAATATTTTTTTTATTTCAATTTATGTATACTTGAGTTTTCATTCACTGTTGTTGTGTAAAATGACTTATTTTAACATTCTTCACATTTTTAGAATACGAGAGAAATAATAATTACCCACCAACAATTCTTCCAAACTCCGTCCGTATCACTGAAGAAATTTCGAGCGATTAGCTGACAAACAGATCTTATTAAATATTAAAATGTTCCAATATTTTAAAATGTGCATACAGCAAATATTAAAATAGACCATTGTTAAGGTTTTATTATCAATTTTTGATAGAGGGGCATATTTAAAAAAAAACTGTATTATACTAAACTCACATGTTGTGTGCGGCGCACACAGGTGCCGGCTCTAAAAATAATCAGAGGGGCGCAGATTTTGGTTTTTTGAGGCGCCGAACTTCGGCCGAAGGCGCCTCGCACACAGGCAATCCACGGGCCGGCCCTGCTCACATGCCTTAAAAAAGGCCATGACCGGCTGTGCTCATCACGAGTAGTATATGTTCATAATGTTCGTAATAAGCGATACTACTACTGATCTTTATTAAAAATGTGAAAATATTACTAAAAAGAGTATTATTTTTCAATGAAAATACATTTGTTAATCTAACATCCCAATTGCTTAGAAATTATTCCTTAAGCATGCATTTAAATTTAGCTGATATAAATATTTGATTCATATAAAACAGTTTTTTATATTCGTAAAATACTTACTTCTTCCGTGTAAATTCGTCAACTATTTTATATGTATTTAGTTTAGAGCTCTAGATGCTTGAAGGTTCAAAATAATTATCATCCTCAATCAATAATTCGACATTGAATTGAATTGGTTAATACAATTCTGCGTCATTCAATATTGTGACCATTTGAACAATTCAACAACAACAAAAATAACAACTATTTTTATGCATTCCCCTCAAATTTAAAACGCAGAAAATTGCATAAACCTGTTAAGTCCAGGCTTCAAAATTTTATTCTCACAAAGTAATCCGGGGGTAAATCTCTATACATTGTGTAGGTGATTTGGGATAAAGAGGGTTGGCTGCAACAAACGTATTCTTCTACATTATTCGATATAAATATATATCCAACATTGTGACAAGTTCATAAAAATTTAAAGTCCCTTCGCCCATTGTGCAATGGAATAAAATGGTTACATTTTTGTGGGAACAAATCAATCTCTGGCATTTTTTTGCCTACATTTAGTTGTTTTTCCGTCTTTACTAAACTGTTTGAAATTTATATTGTATACAAATGAATGCGCATGATTGACAAGGCCTGTGTTATTTAATTCAACCTGATCGAATGAGTTGTACTAAAAAATATGTCTTTTACAAAAAAAATCTTATCCTACCATTCAACCCAATTTCAAGAATGATAAGCGTAAAGCTTTGTGATATACTTTTTTCTTTTGCTGCGTCATATCAATTTAACGTAAAAATATTTTTAATATAATCACCAAACATGACAATTGAAGCTCAGTAGTGAGCTTCGATGATATCAACAGTGGAATGTGCAACCATTTTGTTATTAATTTCAATATACTGTTATTTGAGTCGAAATTAAATATCTTTAACTTGTTGATTATTATATTGGGATTTTTGCGATATAAACAGAAATGATCTGTTTATTTAAAAATCAATTCCATCAACTTTAATAGTATTGTTTACTAATTAAAGACATAATTATATACAAAATTCCTTAAAATAATAACAAAAATGTATAAATGGAAATATAGACCGCTATTGAAACACCATTGAATTATAATATGATACAATTAATGATTTAGTTAGAAAAAAATACAGAAAAATATATTTTATATTATAACAATTACTAGTTGAATTATAATCTGCGTAGGTAATCAATATTGAATTTTTATAGTTTATTTTTCAATGTCAAACGTGTTTGCATTATTTGTTCATACTTAAATGCTCGAAGATCATATTTTTCAAATCAAAATCAATTTGGTTTCAATGTGTAGTTTTTGTTTTAGCTGACAAAATGTTTCTTTGAATGTTATCACCAATATTACACAAATATTATTTACACAATTTTATTGTTAGTTCACTCATTTTAAATAATTTTGTAATAGCTTTGATTATAAGTTATTTTTATCAGTTAGGAAAAACCATTTAGATTTTACTTACTCGTTAGGAAAAACCATTTTAGATTTTTATTGTTAATAATTTAGCTGTACGAGAGGCCTTGCATCGCATGTAGATTAGGTGATTAAACACCTCCATTAAAGTATGATGTATCAAATAAAACCACCTTATTAAACTAGTTTTCTTTTTTTTTATTATTATACATATCTAAATCGATTTAACCACTAATTTTAATATTTGCATTTTTTATAATACTAACCATTTATATTTATTAAAAGTGCATATATGTGCAATCATCTTCTAATTAAGAATCTAGTTATAGTACATATTATATAAGTATCTTTTTATCTCCAAAAAACACTTTACCTCGTAATCGAATACTATAAAATATTACCCCGCAGGAATATTTCCACATAATCTGTCGCATACATAATCCGATCCGACATAAAGCTTGATTTGGCGATGGGGTGCGCTTCAGATCTTGGGGGGTAGAATGCGAGGGGGCGACCGGGAGGGGGGGTCGCAAATTGCTCACGCACCCCCGCACACGTCTGCAACACTCGTGACACATGAATAACAAACAATGGACGCAAATTCGGAATACAGTAATGGCGCCTCGTGGCCGCAGAGGATTTCTGTGCAAATAATATTGATGGATACAATATTCTAATGGAGGGTGAAATCTTCCTTTCAAAACATTCCGCTGCAGACATCATTTCAATGTTGCAAATGGTTTAAGATTTGCATATTTTTTTTAAGTGTTACCAATATATATAAATTATTGTGCGAGGATCGATGTATGTATATATCAGTCTGCAATACTCTTATTTTGCTTTCATATAAAATAAAGAAACTGTCATACAATACTATAGCAATACCTAAAGGTGAATGCACATCAGCGGGGGACGAAAATTACATATTCATAACATTTTATCCATGTTTCTTTCAAATACAGTTTCAAACAACTTTGTTTTATTGTACGATTATAGTTGGATATTAACGTTCGCCTGTAACTCAACATTAGGCATTCAAAGATAACTGGATGTAGTTCAGACGCTCAATATACTTCTTCAGAGAAATTAACGATGTTTAATATTAGCTTCAGAATTAGTTTTTAAGTAACAGAAGTACATAATTACATAGTTAGAGTTAAAAAAAATTACAGAGAAATAAATTCACACACTGATTTAAAATTAAACGCTTACCATTTTCAGAAGAATTAATTAGAATTTTGACATTGTATCACAGATGCATTGTGGCGATCACATCGATGTATCTCACCGATCAGACACTTAAAGTCATTGTTAAATATTGTAAAATATCCTTCATAAAAATCGTTTTATTTGCTTCCTAGATCCTAAATTTAAGGGTTTAACACTCACAGGGAGTATACATAAATTATCATGTTTTAAAACGGTTCTTCGACATGATTTCTATACGATGGGAAAAAATATATGATTTCATTTTGTTTTTTTAAACAAAGTTACACCGTTTTACTAATTGTTCTACATTTTGATTCATTAAACTATTGACTGTTTTTTAATTGGTCAATAGTTCCAGGATATAAAAAAACAACTTGAATATGAAGCTAGAGATTCCGTGAAACATATTACAATCAGCCTTATTATTACTCAAGTATTGTTTTTGAAAATACTTTCAGAATAGTAAAAACTTATATATGCAAACTTATAAATACTATATTATAGTGATGATGTATATGCATAATCTCACTTTTTTACCCTTTAAGAAAGACGGAGTGTTAGAAGACCGCAACTTTTTGGTTTTATGGGGTGTTACAGGACTTTAAAGTCCTGGAGATCAGAGACTGGCGTAGGAAGGTGAAAGATCGAATGGAGTGGATGAAACTTATTGAAGCAGCTAAAGATTTACCGCAGCTGTAGCGTCAGAAAAAAGAAGTCAAGGAAATAATGACATATTTTAAATGATTTATAAATATGTTTATGGCTGGATGGACGTTCAAATGTCGAGGTCTTTCAAGACCGATTTCAAGTAATTAGCAAGTTAAAGCATCATGTAACAAAATGTGAACTACGTACCACAAAACTAGAACTTAAACTGCCGAATTTAAACAAATGAACGACTTAAAACAACCGACCAAAATATTACGTGACTAAACAATGGAACCTTGGTAGACCGAACTAATGTTGGTTAGGGGGTGTCTGTTAAGGCCTAAAGTTCGTTATAGAAACATAGGTTTTCCAAATATAACACCAGTAAACTGTCCATAAACGGGTTGAAAATACTATGTGGTTTAAAACAATGATGCAGTATTATTTGTATGCTAAGAAGATCCAAACGAAACCTACGTTTTCGTCTTCGGATGATCAGATATTTTCCTCGTTATATTTAAAGTCTTACCAAAATACTATTTATTCACCTGTTATATAGGTAATTCGATACCAACGAAAAACTAATTAACAAAACGAATATGCATTATTTTTACTATAAATTGACTGTGTCAATTTTTGTAAAACAAAATATTATACTTAGACGTATTTATCTAATAAAATGTAGTTCTCTCAGGGGAATAACAATTCAATTGTTATGGATACGCTAAATCAATCACTGTGAAATGTTGATTGCCCCTGACATAACATAATTAAAGTTTGTCTTATTCGATTACACTATATTTGTATATAATTTCAATGCAACAATAACTTTTCAACGGACAAATAATTATATATTGACTCCTTCCACTTCAGTTAAAATCAAAGTCAAATCGAACGGTCATCAAACTTAGTAGAGACCTCTTGATACTCACGTCGTTATTACTTGATTATAAGATAAATGATTTATTAAAGTGTAAAAAATATTTATTTTTTTGGCACTTACTTGGTAGAACTCCATTTTAATAGGGTAAAAATAGCATTTGTATTACATAAGTAGTACATAAGTATTTCAGTTCTACAGTTCTACAGTAAAAACTGTAGAACTGAAATACTTTGTTATTTTTACCCTATGTAAAAAAATATGTTATTCGAATAAAAGTTGAACAAACATTTAAATAGTGTTTCAGTAAAAATTATATCCGTAACACAATCAATGCATTTTTTTTTCAAATCCCAATAAATGAAAAAAAGGAGTGTTGTTGCTCACAGATTATAATTGTACCCTTTGTTTCAATGTATTTTTTCTATGAATAAAATACTCTTATATGACATTGACAGATGTCGTTTTCAAACAATCTTTTGTTCTATCACAAGAGTTCTATTTTCTAAATTAATTTATTCATCAAAATTATTATACGCAACACTGAATGTGTTCCATATTTAAATTTGATAAAGTCGCAAGAGTCCACGCTCGGAACCTAATAAATAAATTTGATTTGTTTATTTTTATATAATACCAGAAACTGTTTCGTTTAATATCGCATTGTATATAATTTTTGTATCTTTACGTTATAATATATTACGTGAAAATATTTCATTATTTTCCATAAATACACAGCAAACGACCTTTCTTCTCCGCTATTATTTATATGCGCGCCTTATTTTTGTTTTATGTGAAAAGTTCCCGCCATTTTCGTTAATATATTAAAGACATGACTTCCATAGATAATATTATAACCTCTTCAAGAATGTAATATTTATTATAAAACTTTTCAAGTTTATAACTTTTACGAGGAAATTTTTGCGCCGAGAAATTGGTAGGTATTCACTTACCTACAATAAAACAAGCAATATTTCTCAGGCTTAATAATAACATAAACTATGTGATATCGAGTATTTTCATATATTTTTTTTAATAACAATATTAATATATAAATAACAACAACATATGTTTATTGGTTAACCTTCCAAGCTTTGTTAGATAACATACAACCATATAATTTATCAACCATTTTACATAGCCCTTTTTTCTCAGTGAAATTAAGTGTACACTACAACTTAAATTTGAATCGTTCAAACTATCTACATTCTCACAGATTTTGTCACTAACGAGCCGGGTTTCGCCTTTCGGCATCTTCAGGCGTTCAAGTGCACGGATGAACTTGAACTGACACTTAGTAAATGAATGTTTTGTGTTTATATAAAAAATAAATGTATAATTGAGCTTAGAGCCATTGCTGGCGAAAAGAATAAGCTTATGAGAATGCCCACAGATTTCAGTAGTAAGTAGTTTCAAGAATTATATTTATATTTATTGTTTGTCGGCTTAGTTCGATTCAAATTTGATATTTAAATTCCACCAAGCACCTTCAGTCGAAATCTTAAATTATTAAAGTACACTACAACATTTTGACTGTTGAATTACACTTTTTTTAGCACAAAAAATTGTATCTTTCAAGTTTATTTTATTTAACTGTCAAAAATATCTTTTACAAACCCATTGACTTATTTTTTCAGGCTGATGTCATAGCATGATTTTTATTTATTAATACTTATTCCACACACGCACAGGTGAGTGAAAATTTTCATAATACAAAAATTACAAGCATTAGTTAAATTTAAAAAAGAAAAGCTTTATATATTATACAAGTAATCGATCTTTTAAAGTATTTTTTATCTAAAGTAATTAATGTAATTTACAACGATTTCTCTTGTAAGCAGTCTGTCGTTATGACCGCAGCTACGTTATTTGAATACTTAGTTATATTTTCATCTCTAATATGGCTCCAATAAAATGCTGACAGAAAATCGACAAAACCCACCCTTAGGCGATCGTTTCTATTCAAATGCTGTGGTCCAAAATATATATTAAAGCTTCGTCGCATATAAGTTCAACCCCTAGACAGCGGGCCGCACAAATAAAAGAAAATTTCTTTCACAAAACAACTGTAAATTAATTTTAATTGCATATTTATAAACAGTTGTGTTACGGACATTTTGGAATCCATTTAATTGTTCTTATTCAAATTTTTGTTGCTTAATTAACGTTAGTAAAAAAAATATTTTTCGTTTCATATCAGCAATAAACTATCATCGGCTGAAGTCTTCAACCTTTTTGGTCTTGGCGTACTTTTAATTGAATTATTTTCTTTACAATTTTACCCAGCATCTCTTTCTTTGGCGATTTTACTTGCTCAATTTTATTGATGAATACTATTGTATGTCATTTGTATAAAATCATTATTTTGTTATATAGAATAAATGAAATACATCTGGCAACCCATTAAATTAATTGAAAACAATATAACTTTCATGAACTGACAATTCAAGTTCATCCACTTTCTTCCATAAAAACAAAAATTATATTGACATTTAAATTACATCAGGCATAGTCAGTAAATTTCATAAAAATAAATTGAATTTCTTAAATTATGAAAAACAATCATTGATTGCGTATATCGTTTATAGTAATAAGTTTTTGTTGATCATATGCCATATGCTCCACAATGGGAACGGACATGGATTAAAAAAAAAAAAAAAGTTGAAACACATTTTTTTGTAAACCATTTTCTGCGGTTATAAGAAGCATATGGACTTTAATTGGAGCTTATCTCAACATAAGTTTACGACAAGAACTGCTTGTTACTCAATTACTCAGCTTTTTTATGAAAATATAGAACATAAGAATCAGGATAGGACATGACAAGTGGTTAGCTATTCGCTCTCAGCTTGCGCCGTTTCTAGGATTGTTTTGCGGCAAGGAATTTCAGATATCACAGATATTCATGCTTTCAATAAGAAATTTTTAAATTAATTGAATAACCATTTTATAAAAACTGTCCTCTGTGGGGCTTGAACTCGTGAGCACTGTAACCATACTCAACGCCGTTGACCACTCGACCCAGACTCAAATTCATCATCAGATATACATACCTAGGTCTGACTTATTTATAACTAATCTTTCATCGATGGGCACTCTTCGCTATGAGCGTGTATATCTTTGGATAAAGGAATCCGATAAACTTTCTTGAGAAACGACATCTTTTAAAGCGGCACTGAACTTTGAAATCTCTGTCGCACTCCGACATTACAAATAATCTGTACACTAGGGTGAGGCGGCCAGCTCCGCTTAATATTCGTATCGCGTGTCCACGCATTGAAAGACCACGCCGAGTGGATTCCCGTGTTGGTCGGCTCATGCATGATGCATGGGGAAAGACGGGAACCGCACACCACCGCAGCCTGCACCCCCAACGTCTCTAATCATCAACCATCAACCCCTGACCAGCGGATATCACGGCAGAGTCATTACGATGGACGCTGCAATCAAAGGCGCGGTGTTATTCTTTCATCATCACCACGACCCGGTAACTACAAACCGAATGGGTGATTATTTACCAATATGTACTTGAAAAACGATCTTTACTTCAAAAAAACTGACAGATAGTCGGAATGTAAAAAATATACACTTTTATAAAGATATTATTTTATAGACGACTATTTTTTGAGGCGGCATGCAAATTTCAAACCTCCCTCTTTAAAACAGTCTCCTAAAAAACCATGAATAATTTTATAAAATTGCATTTTAATTAATTTGAGAAGCATTTAATAGAACTACAATTATATCGCTTGAGTTATTTAAAAAAAAAAAATATATAGACGGCCTGTTTTGTTTCACCCGCTCAGATATAATGAGATTTTTTTAATTAAAAAATGTTTGGTCTAACTGAAAAAAATGATAAAATACTATAAACTACCGCACATATATGATGCATATTTTACATCATATCAAAATTTATAGATAGATTTCATACAATTAACATTAAATATTTTGCAATTATTTTTATTATGTATTTTTTGCATCTCATCAGTTAGATGTTTATGAAATATAAATGAAACACTGTACACACTTACAAGGTTGCTAAAATTATCTCATGAAGATTTCTCAAAACGACAAAGTTATTCTACAAATTGTATTTTTCTACTAAGGGGTGAAATTTTCTCCAATCGTCAATTGCCAACAAACATTTTACTTCCTGTTTTTTTGGAACTACGGTTATCAAACGTTTTGATGATTAAAAGTTTGTACAATTTAGTACAAGACAAAATTCGTAAACAAAATAACATAGTTTAAAACTTTCCACAAAAGTACAAGCTTCGTAAAACCAAAAGAATTGAAATGTGACCATAATAAATACAATATATATTCAATATTTACTAATGAGCTATGTACTTTATAAAGATTTCTACAGATATGAAAAAAAATGTGCTTAATGAATATTTGCAGAGCTCTTAAAATGGTTATTTAATACACTCATCATTAATTAAATGTGTTCAAATGTTATTCTTGGTAAAAAGACGGTAATACATAAATGTATGTAAAAAAGTATTTAGTTAAAACTATGATTTATTATACAACACCAAATTAAGTGGATAAGTTTTTAATCAGTATTTTTTTAAATATTGTTTTTTAATGGCTGTCTGTAATCTCTAAAAAATGGCGCATATAATATTCTGAGTTCTTTCTAGCCAAAATTATTATTTAAATTGATGTATTATATTTACTATCAATATTCAAAGACATTTTATTAAAAAATAAAACACCTTTGTACACTAATTACACATTTTTATTTTTAACAACATATATTATACATATTAAAACATAATTATTTAATAGATTTAACTTAATTATCTTCACAAACTCAATCTGGCTTATTTTTTATTGTAAATTAATAGCATTTTTTCGTAAAATTTCCTAAACATTTTAACTTTAGATAATTTAGTGCCGTACATATATAATCTGTAGTGTTTATAAAAACTTGTAAATTCTTTTATCAATTCGGTGCTGTTTGGGAATAACTTATTAACTGGGAAATATTGAATTTATAGAAAGACAATCTAAACAAATACTAATGTATAAAACAATAAAACGATAATAAAAATATCATTCCGACATTTTCTATTATTCATATTCCCATGGAATTCTATCAGTTTTAAGCAAACATGTTTTATAAGTAATGCTTTATTAAGATTTATACTAACAATGATTTTATCCATGTTCTTATATTTACGTCGAATTGTATTCTTACATATTGAAATTGTACTGTAACAACCTCTCGTAAACTGTTGTCCTTTTGACCGACGATCTTTTAATTCATTCGTTTCACATCGTTCACGCTATCGTTTGATAAATTATTTAAAGTAAAGCGACACGTGTAGCTATCAGGGATCACTTTATATCGCAATAATGCGAAGGTCTTTTCGCAGATAAGTAGACGGGTCCTAATAAATAAAAGAAAAACAAGAAAGCTCAAAACGTAATCGCGCTCGGGCCGTTTGATCTTTCAGGTATCCAATATCTATCCACGGGCTTTTTCTACACTTCAAACACATCGAATTCTTAGAGAAGATCTCCCCCTTTTTGGACAACCGGATCTACCCACGTTTTATCTACGACCAACAGGGATGACGAAATCGACCAACGAAGTTTAATTTTATGTCATCGGGGGTTGTTTTAATGATATTATATTTGAAACAGTGTTCCAATTATAAAAATAATGTTTAGGTACTTTGAGCATCTATTTTTACCAATTTTACCATTTTATTTTACGTTTTAGATCATGAAAAATGTTTGATTGAAGCGTCATTTTAACATATATTTGTATTATACTTTAAATTAAAATAATTTACAATTTTTAAGATAATTATAAATACATAAATATTATATAATTTGAAAAAAACACTACAATGATTTTAAAATTTACTAAAACCAATCATGGAGTATGTTTTCACAGATGCCCCGTTAATATTTGTGCGACAATTAGTTAAAATTAAATTATATTAATTGAAATGTCTTTCGGCATCCCCACTACTGGACACCAAATTGATCTTAAAGCAGCAGAACCAAACTCTCTTAAAAGAAGTAGACAAAAGCTATCGTTTTATATTTATATTATGATAACTTTTATCTTAAAAATAACTAACATTTTTGGCATGTATCGCAAAATTCTAAAAGCTTGTGTCTCTAATAACATGTATTAATGATTAGATAAGCCTTAACGAAGTTAAAACTGATATTGAGTGATCATAATGCTTCCATAACTTGATGTCAGAATTCTTCTCTCTTGAAATTTGATGTATCACAAGTTTTTTTGTCTCTAACTAGATTAAAACATTGATAATAGATGTCTTCAGTTTATATAAAGCTCATGTCCGACACTTACCATCGATCAATCGTAGTGACTTCTAAGAAGCCATATTTCGTCTCAATTTTTCAAGAAATAATTGCTTCACAATCGTTTTATATCTTTTATTATACATCGATTTAATAAAAAGTATGATAAATATTTTTATAGTTTGAGAACCAAATATGTTTTTGTTATCTCTGGCACAATTTATTAAACATAAATATGAAATTGTAACACGCTGTCACAAAAATCAGGATCTTTCATATCGACTGTGGAAAGGAAAAAGGAAGTAACTCACACATATCAAATTTTACAGGAGGCGCTAAAAACGTGTTTTGATGATTTTGTGACGTGCAAATTATGAATTATACACAACCTTGAAGTGCACGGAGACTTCTTAAATGGTGTTTAATTGACATAATCTAATATTAATCAAAGAAATTGACCAGAAAAGACCTTTATTTCAGTCTTTTTTCTTGGTTTCAATTTTTTACAAGGTCATCTTTTTCAAACTTAAAAGCTAAATTTAGATACTAATTTGACATTTGCAGTTTGCATCCTTTTAATAGAACGTGTATCAAGTTTGATATATTGTGACTATCGAAAAAAACCTGTTTTTAAAAAACTCTGGGTTACGTTCTTTTTCCTTTCTACAGTTGATATGAATCTGGATATTTTATACTATCACTTTTCGGCAAAGGAAGGTTTGCAAGATTTTCATTAAATAATCATAAATTTTAACTTTCATGAAAATTAACTTGAATTTGTATGATCATCCCTGAATGAAATACACGTAAAAGAAACATATACACTTACCCGTGTACATATTACATTACTCACACTATCACCAGACTAACGTATCCGGTGACCCTTCTTTCTAGTTGAATGGGAAAAGCGAATCGCAATGTAACAACTTTTATTGGACTCAAATATTTAAAGCCCGGGGCCAGTTTGTGCATACGTAGGTTAGTAAATCTTATCCGAGATGTGTATTTATTCGGCATCGGCGTCCTAAAATGCAAAATGAAAAAAAACTGAAAATGCTAACACGTTTATTTAAATTAATATATATTTGTCTCCGAGTAGTTGATTTTAAAAATGTTTTTCAATGTTCAATATTGTAATGCGTATTGTTTAGTATTATCTGTGTACAATGGTAATCTATCAGTTTTACTTATTTTAAGATTTATATTATTTATATCTATATATATATTCAACTGTGGAAAGGAAAAAGAACGTAACCCACAGTTTTTCCAAAACTCAAAATCAGTCACCGTGTAATTTAGGATTGCGTATAGTTCATAATTTGCCTTTGGCCCAAAATCGTCAAAAAACGATGTTTGTGTCTCCTGTAAAATTTTTTATGTGTAGGTTACGTCCTTTTTCTTTTCCACGGTCGATGCATATATATATTAATAATTTATATTAAAGTTTTTTTAAGCCTGCTTCCAACGTAGATTATATGGAATCCTCGTGGATGTTACCTCAATATAATCTATTCTACGAGAACTGGTTGTTATTTAGTTGATTTTTCGAAGAGAGTATGAATATAAGGATATGTTTAGGAGAAGACTATTGATTAGCTAATTACATCGCTAGGACCTATTTTTCTGATCAGGTGAGTGGGAGGAAATTGAAGACATCACAAGCATCCATGTCTTCGAACAGAACTCTATAAATCGAGTTAAAATTCAATTTACGTAATTGTTTGAATTTGGATTTAAGCCCGTAAGCTCATTAACTGCAAGCCAAAGTTGTTGACTATTTAAATACGAACCCGGCTTTTTGTAAAAAAAACTGTTTTACTTGATATATAACAAATACATTATTTTAATAAAAACACAATATTACGCCACTTTATTTAAAAGGTCAAGACCGGTTTCGCTCATTGCGAGCATTGTCAACTGATTGCAAACCGGTCCTGATCTTTTAAATAAAGTGGAATAAAGTACAAAGAAAAATTGTGTTTTTATTCATATAATGCCTTTCCACCAAGTATTGACAGTGAACACCCTAAAAATACATTATTTTTTGTAAATGTTTCATTTATTAGCCGGAGCTTGTAAATATTTTCAACCAACTTTGTGAAAGAATATTTTTCAAATGAGTTTCAAAACTTATTTCCGATAATTTTTTGGTAACGCACAAACAGTGAAAATATAATGATTTTTAAAATAGATAATGAGTTAATAATCTATTTAAAACATTATCTTCATTATAATCTAATATAAAACTCACACAATGTAACATACGCCAATGCTTCTGACTTAAAGTTTTCGGGAATAGTATTGGCTTATCCTTTCTATCCGTCGTTAAATCAGGATATAAAAAAATAGTGGAAGGATGATTATCCTTTCGAAAAAAGGCATTAGAATTTTTCAATAACTTAGCAAACTAAGCCCAGGATGTGGACTCGTTTGTTATATCAGGTATATGTTA
This sequence comes from Himalopsyche anomala, assembly GCA_031772345.1. Lineage (NCBI taxonomy): Eukaryota > Metazoa > Arthropoda > Insecta > Trichoptera > Rhyacophilidae > Himalopsyche > Himalopsyche anomala. Next base: position 26,457,681 of record CM062828.1, read on the forward strand.
CATTAATTATATTTATGTGCTCTGCAAAGCTTTACTATTTGTATTCTAGATTAAAAATATACCACAAAATCCCTCGATTAAGAATTATAATATTCTACATAAACTCTTTGTATCCAACTGTACACTTTAATTTTAATTATAGTTCGTTCGTGAAATATCTCAAAAGTTTCACAGCGAGGTAGAAAAACATTTTAACCCAACGATCTCTAATCTCCACAATTATGACGAGACACTGCCTGAGAATCTTTTTAGACCGAGAGTAGTTCTGCTAGACGACCCACCATAGATAGATCTTATGTTTCGTCTAAAATTAACAATTTATGAACGAACTTGACTCTATTTGATTGACTATTTTGTGTACTGTATATGTGTATGTATGTATGTGGATGTGTGTGTACATGTACGAATATAGTATGAGGGGAAGCATATATGTAGAATGTGATTTGCAAAATAATGCATATGGAGTTCCCGTGAACTTCCTATCTCTGTAGTGATCACACCCTTCCGTCTGCAACGATGGTAAGAGAATACAATTTTTCCAAAACATTAGCGATGAAGGAGACTAAAAGAACCTTGACGCTGACGCGTTTTGGTACTTAAAACTCCATAAATTTGATATCCAAAAAAAAAAATAACAATTTAACTAATGGTTATTTGTTTCCATAGTTAACATACATAGTTGATTGCTATTTCGATGTCTCGCTTATTTTTTTTTTGTTTTTTGTACGTTATTTCTATATCACTCCAAGACATGAAAAAATGATTTTTTTTTATTATTTTATTAACAATTATATATTTTGAATTCGGACAGTTTATTAGCTAAGTAGTTTGAGTCACTACCTCGTAAAATCGCTTTATAAGTATCTAAGAAAAAAACCTCTTAAATACACACGTAGCAATAACAAACATCTGATTCCTAAGAATCGGAATAGGTATGAAGTTAAAATTATTTACATATATAGTTAACAGATATCTCAAGTAAGGATAAGAAAACATTAATAAAATACCGAATGACAATATTATATAGCTACAATATTTTTTTTACGGCAATACTGATTAAACAATACGAAAGGAATTTGAATCGTTCAAACTATGTACATTCTCACAGATTTTGTCACTAACGACCCGGGTTTCGCTTTTCGGCATCTTCAGGCGTTCAAGTGCACGGATGAACTTGAACTGACGATCATCCGTGCACTTGAACGCCTGAAGATGCCGAAAGGCTAAACCCGGGTCGTTAGTGACAAAATCTGCGAGAGTGTACATAGTTTGAACGATTCAAATTTAATATTGAAATTCCACCAAGCACAGGAAAGGAGTTTTTTTATTGATATTGTCAAGTTTGATTAAGAATTTGATTTAGCTTGAAAAATCGAATACGTGTATAACCAGCATTTCAATGTTTAATAGTAAAAAATCTTACAATTCCTTAGCGTAAAAAACAAGCCCTTTAATACGACAAAAAATATAAGAAGTTATTTATTTCTTTTCTTGTGTCGAAAACTCATTGAAAATGTATAAAGGCTCTTGATGCCTGTTGGAAAAAACGGATTCAATTTTAGAATTCAACGTTTCCGGCGAAGTGGAGCCTTTTTAGGAGCGTAGGCTTTCGCAGGTAAGAAGGCATGATAAAGGACGGGAAAGCGACGGGGGACACTACCCGACCTATTCCAAATTCGAATTCTGTCGATCCGGCTTAGGGTCGGAAAATACTTGTACCTAAAGAGCAGTTTTCATTTCAGCGCGCTTAAAAGTTTCAAGTAACTTGGGTGACCAAAATATTTAGAAACACACAACACGTGAACTGCCTTCGTATATCTCTTCGATCTTCACGTAGAACAGGCATGGGCAACCTTTCCTAGGTCTGGGGTCAAATTATCATTCTGTCTCCGAGCCAAGGGCCGGACCAAATTATTATATATAATATAATAAAGTAATGTTCAATTAAATAAAACACGTTGCTATTTCTTATATGGTGTTAATCATGAACTAGTAGAGTGGAGCCACGGCAAGCGCCCGTTTCATCTCCATTGTATAATCCATCCCTGAAACTATTAATTTCTTTCTCTAATACTTCGCCGAGATGAATTAGGGCCGGACAAAATAGCTCGGCGGGCCGGTGATATATGACGTAGAAGAACGAAACAAAAATCCTAGATATGGTCTTTTAGCCACATCTATTCCAATAAATTAGAGGTTATTAAGCTACTTGTCTTATTGAATGGAGCACTGTAAGTACATTCTATTTACATCAACATCCGTGATTAATCCAACATTTTCAAATAAAAACTAGTACATCCGAGCTTGCAAGTTAAAAAATATTTATTTTATTATTATTACTATTACTCCAAATTACGGCAAAATGGACTCGAAGTCTCCTTCCAATGTGGATCATATGGCCTCCTAATGGAGGTATCTAAACAAAAGTTTTTTTACTGTTAGTTACACAGTCGCTCAACCTCACTTTGTTTGTGAGTGAGTAGTAGGGAAAGAAGGATAATGCTAGAACAGGATCAGTGGTTAACTAATCGCTATTGCTACACCCAGTCATTAAAGGATCAGAAGGATGGGAGGAGAGGAAATAATGTGAATTGACATCACAAACACCCAGTCTTCGATCACAACTTTGAATTGAATAATTCTCAAATTCATTGTGATCTTACCGGGAATCGAACCCAAACCTGTGTGATCAAGCTCTAACAAACTGGGCCACGACAGCAGACGACAAACAAAAAAATCTTCACTTCAATACAACAACTGAATTACTCTGATTTCAATAGTTTTGGAAAAATTAAGTTCATGGTTTATTTGACTACAATACAGTTTGTCGGTTTTCAAAAAATGGTCTTGATTTTTTTAGCGTATTTGTGACATTCAAAAGTTTGTTTTTTTCAACTTGGTAACTCGGTTTCAAATATTTGAACATTTTTTACACTAGCCCTAAGGGACATCAAGGTTATTATCATTAAATTGAATTTCGTATGACGAAATGCAAAATTATATTCAAAAGCTATTTATATAATATTTAAAATCACGTTACCTAGCTGTGGTATCGAGGTGACGAATTGTATTATAATAGGTTTATAGTTTACCTTTTAAAATATACTGTGGTTCCAGTAGAAAAATGATATAGATGCTCATTTTAAGGTCGTATAGGTGGCATAATACAGCGTTGCTATATTTTGTATGAGGATAAGGATTTTTCCAGCGCAAGGATATGCGGAGAAGTGATATGCCTATAGAGAGATTGTACCTACGATGTCTAGTAATGTACATATACATATAAGAATGGAGACCGTTGAAGGTAGATGGAGCTATATTTCCCGTCCTGAATACTGTATGAGATAGCCAAGAGCGTGCGTCGATTAATTTATCTGAACTTGTATTTATTATATTAATAAAAAAAATATTTAAATCAAAATAAAAATATTCTTTCTTATAATATTGAGTATTAGACTTAATTAATCTCATTCAATTATGTTTTCTGGAAGTGATTGATTCAAATAAAAGCGTACTACTTTTTAAAAAATACCAAAATAAAACTGTTGCTAAGTGAATAGTGATGAATGTTTTTGGTTTTGGTTGATCGTGCGTTTGGGTGTTCATGCGTTTAAATATTAGTACGTATAGTTTCATCGGTTAATTTTTCTATTGATTTGTGGATTTATATTCGAGGGCATGGGTATCTGCGATGTATTAATTTCCTGCCATTCTTCTAGCCCTTAAAAAAAAGGTAGTGTAGCGAGAACGTTTCGCTACTAGTACTGTTCTATCATTATTATCATTATATGGTTACCCTCATCATAAAATAGAGGTTAAGTGACTGGTAAACAAGCAGAATCGTCTGTTTAGATAAACTCAGTTAGGAGTCTACAGTTTCAAAAAAGGTTACTCAACGTTGAACTCATTTCCGATCACTAAGACCTCCCACCTTTCTTACAGAGTGTATATCACAGCGTAACTAGTTTATTGTTTAATTTTTATAATTAAATATCCTAGGGAAAATCATCAACATTTGATTGTATATAGGGCATTTAATCGGACCCTTTTTGTGAACCCAGGTTTTCGGGGAAGACAATTTTTCCAATCCCGGGATTGAACATTCACTATAAAATCGTGTATAAATTCGGGATTGAGAAATTTTTGCTGGGCGACTTTGAAATCTTGGGTTTTTGAAATCCAGGAATTTGCGGAATTCACAAAATGAAAAGACGCGAGACCTTTTTTTAGCCCTCGCGCAGCTTTCTCAAAGTGTCTCAATCCCGAAGTTCCAGGATTAGTACTATCACAATCCCAGGATTTTGGGGATCACAAAATTGGATGGCATCTCGCGATTGAAGGCCCTAGTTGTATACACTGAAGTGTGCAGATAATTACAAAAGATTATAAACGAGTTAATATTAAAAACTAGTAATTGACGCACTGGTCCCTACATCCATATTCCAGCCATCCCGAGCTTAGAATGAAAGCCCGCCTGAATACATAGAAAATGGATGGAATATGGAATAGGCCCTAACACCGTCCGGGCCGGGCGAAGTATGCAGCGGGGCCCGCGCATACAGGATAGCACACGGGCTTTGATATTACAGCACACACCGGCATCCATCAGAATGCTCTCGTCCCGGGGAATAACCGAATAACTCAATGAGAAGTGCGGGGAATAATGTTTGGCATGCATTTATTCAGAGAAGAAGAGTCACGTATTTTCTCTTTTTTATATAAAAACATCGCGAACTTCTATCTATTCCATACTGCATCAATACCCTTTTAAAATTATTACATTGAATATTCCGTGTTGTATTTCATGGTAAAATATAAAATAAATCTTTTCCATTTGTACCTACAAAAAAAACGTTTGTTTTTTTTTTAATTCATGGTTTTTAAAATAAATTTCTAAATAAAGAGGAATGAAATATTCTGATAAATTAAACATACACTGTGAATTGTACTATAGTTGTTGTTTTGTACTGCATTTTTCATATTTTTTCAATATTCTTATTTGCGTACTTGCATTGAATATTTAGCTCATGATTGGCTCTTTAGAAATGACGGTGACGATAAATTGATGTCTTCTTAAGTATATCAAATACACAGCAGAAAAATAATACATTATAGAATACTATCATTAATATTTCAAATAATAAAATATACTTTATATATTACTAGTGCTCGTAAGGCTAAAGAACCAAAAACGTTAATATTATATACTTTCATAATAAATTTATTACTTTAAAGTTAAAACTATATCCCAACGTTTAAATGTTCATACGTATTGATAATGTTTTCACTTGTAAAAGAATTACTTTAAATGGATTATTATCATATTTGCACAAATATAATCGTGTTCGTTCTGCAAAAAAGTCTAAGTACAAATTTGTAAGTACACTCTTCAATTATTAAATCATATTACGAAATATTTCACATTTAGAAGTAACTCGTACTTATTTCTTATTTCCCAAGCTTTCAACTAAAATAGTTATTAGTTATAGAGCTTATCGCAAGAACATATCGTGAAAAATGGTGTAAAATCTCAACGTAATAATAATACACTAACTAGAAAGCCAACAGCTTTTTATAAAAATCTAATGAAAAATTAATATACATTTAATAAAAACCATTAAAACATTTATTTAAATAATAGAAAGAAAGTTTTATGCCATATCTCAAAAATAGTTTCATCTCCGTTTAAATAAAAATAAAACTATTGCCCCTGCTGGATACGTCGTGTCGAAAAGCTCTTTGAAAATCTTCCCATCTACATAGAAAAGTGATTGTAGCAATGCCACCTAAAGAGAGAGCACATTCTTTATGTTCCTTTTCATACCTACATAATATATTAAAGTTTTCCTCGAGTGGAATAAAGCTTACGATAAAGCACATAATAAGCATATATAAATATTTTGTATACATAATGTATTTATAATATTCCCATAGCGATCTGCGATTCCTGCTTTTCATTGTTTGTAGTTTATACTCTAATAAGTAGATATACGTATTTTGTGCGTCTTACCATAAATGCAAAATATATGCGAAGAGATACTAAAATAACAAACAAATAATGTAAAATGAATTATTTTTAAGATAAAACTTTAATGTTTGGAAGGATATCAGCACTTATTTGACAATTAATAGATAATATAAAAAGTGAATCCATGTCGGATATATTTCTATTATTAATGGCAACAAAAATTAAATATGAAGAGTTTGATTGTGCAGCTCTTAAATCAATTTGGTGTCCCGTCAATAGTGTGGATGCTGAAAGGTATTTTTGTAAATATGTATGATTGTTACCGATCGTCACATGAATCCGTAGAAATATGCTCCATATTGAGTTTTAATATTTTTTTATTTGATATTGTATTTTTATATTCATGTATTTTAATTACCAAACATTTTTGATTTTTTCTGTTATTTTTAAATTGCATATTTGTTTATAAATGTTATTACAATTCATCGAAAAAAATTATTATTTTTAATTAAACTCTTAATAAAAATATATGCTAGATTTATCATTTGTAATGCCCTAAAACGCTAAAATTCAAAATGAAAATGTTAAAATTGACAAAAATACGTGTTTTTACTAATAAGTTATGTAGAAATTTTACTAGAAATTTTAATTAGGTGACAGTACTATCTACCATTCAATATTTTTGCAATGCGCTGACAGAAAGATGGTGATTTTGTGTACTGTGTTATAGATAGACAACTTAAGTCAAGTAAAATGTATACATATTTAAATTCTCTTCATGTGATCGAACGTTAGTGACTAAATTGCAGGACCTCTCTCTGTCTAGAAACAGAAAGACCCTTAAAGAAAAAACCTCTTTCTACAGACGCCTTAACTTGTCTTTCTTTTTCCTGTCGAGAATCGGAGCGACACTTTTTTCCGATATCGCAAAATGTGATTACAATTTTGCAGATTTTCTGATCACTTTATCTAAAATATCATCTACTATCTTCATTTATTTTTTAAACTGTGACTTAATATACCTCCATGAAAATTTGTTGTTAGTCATTTGTGCAATCGTTATTTTTTACCTAAACTAGAAACCAAACATTAAGATACTTCTAATTACACCTGGACGTCTGGACATCATATTTATGTGAATGCGTTGTCATTCATTCACTGGAAGTTGGTAGTAATTAAGATGTACACCTCATGCTTTTTTTACGCGATACATTGGTTCCACAAAGTGGCGCGTAAAAAAAACCTCATTTTCATATAATTTGATAGATCGGTTCCAAATCCGCGTAAAAAAGTATCAAAAATGTATGAATAAACGTAAAGGTGCCGTCCGGAAAAATCGCGTAAAAAAAGGATTGGGTGTATGTATATATTTCAATTACAACCAAACCGTTATTGTAGTGTTCCTCTAAAAGTGTTTAAATATTTAATAAACGTGCTTCATTTTAATATTATATTTATATACATGTATCTAAAATAAATAATAAACTGATAATCCAGGAGTGTTAAACATTGTCCTACGAGAGGACCAAGAAAAATAAAAAAAAGAACCAAAAAAAGCAGTATAATAAAACAGTAAGATGTCAATTTGTTAAAAATTATTATCTAAATATGTAAAGGACGCATCGGGGGGTAAGATGGCAATAATATTTCGAGGGGTGTGAGTTTCTGACATTCGACAGCCGGCACCCGCCCGCCACAAACATGGAATAATGCGAATTTTATTTTTATTTTATATCTATTCTTGACATAACCCCGAATGATATTTATGTGCGGAGCCTAGCCCCATTGGAGCAGGTGTCGTCCATTTTTATGAGACATCACCCGCCGGCGCCCCCCACTTCAAATCCCGCGCCCCGCCACCGTCTCTACGACTTCCCCCTAAAAGATTTTCCGCCCGTTTTTCCAACCCCCCCGCAGCCACTCTTATTATTATTGGCCAGTGCTTTACATAGTTTTCAAGTGCCTTTAAATAAAATAAAATAACTTAGATTATTCTACGTATTGTGACACGTGTTTCGCCTTTTTCAGAGGCATGCTCAGACAGACACACATTCAAAAATGCTCGCTTAAATACGAATGATTTTAATTTTACTATTCTGATATATTATAATAAATATCAAATAAAAATGGGAGGCAAGGAGGAGATGATAGCAAAACAAACAAACAATAATGGTAACACAAATGACATTTACTTTAAGAAATGATTAACTAATGAGTTGCATTAAAATGAACTTCCACAAAGTTACCGCTGAATCCATCGGAAGCCTTGAAATATATTCACATTTTTTAATCGGCTTATTTATCGCTCTTATGATGACAAACATTTATAATTGACTGATTAAATTGGTATTTACTTGGTAGAAATCCATTATAATAGGGTAAAAATAGCAACGTATTTAGTTCTACAGTTTTTACAATATTAGTTGATAGCTATTTCGGCTTTCGCCATCGTCAGACCTATGTATGTTTAAACTTACATTTTCGTCAGCTATATATACTGGCTCCGAAGAGATAAACAATACATCTTGGTATTCACGCTAACATCCTAAAGTTATAATTCATTTTTACACAATTTTTAAATCAATCTTAAAAGTTGGTTTAAAAGATATTTTAAAGTAATTTTTGATAAAAATATCTACGTTTAGATAGAATTTATGGCCGAAACGTACGAGGTATTTAATGAATTCAATAAATGACATTTTTAACAATATTCAGAGCAGAGTCTCATCACAGCACATGATTTTGCTTAAGGTCATTTCTTATGTAAAAAAATCGCGTCAGAATAATGAGTAAATCCCGTAAAAAAAAGCAACGGTACCGTTCAAAAAAATTACATAAGAGCGAAAACGTGCAAGAAACGCGTAAAAAGAGAACTGGTTGTATATTTTTATATGTTCACATATATATGTATATTGAATTCAAGCACTGATAATCCGGACACCAAATAGTTCTTAAACGGATAATTGGAAGCTTTAATATTGCTCTTACTAACCAATTAATTCGGGTTAGCAGAATTCGTATCACTTCTATTTATTTACAACGTTAAAAATGAGAATCTCTTGCACTCTATCAGAATACGCGAATATTATGTACGTATGTCATAGAAATGTAGAGATCGTAACACGTGTAATATCATAGTATAAAATGCCTTTATGACTTTCGCATTTTTGTTTTACGTTGTCTGGTTAAAAGATGGCGGGCGACATCGCGATAATAAAAGTTTCATACAAGAAAAATCTTCATATTTATTGCGGCAAAGTTAATTCAGCAATCCATATTTATTTTTTTACCAAAAACTACTCTGTAATGTTACATATCGACTGTGGAAAGGAAAAAAGACCGTAACCCACAGTTTTTTTTAAAACAGCTTTTTTTCAATAATTCCTATGTGTCCAACTTGATACACGTTCTATCAAAAGAATTTAAGCTGCAAATGCCGAATTAGTATTCAAATTTAGCTTTTAAATTTGAAAAAAGATGAGCTTGTGAAAATGTAAGCCAAGAAAAAAGACTGAAAAAAAGATTTTTCCTAAATAATTTCTTAAATTAATATTAGATTATGTCAATTAAACACCAGTTTTGAAATCTTCGTGCACTTCGAGGTTTTGTTTATTTCATAGTTTTCATATAGTCGAAAATTATCAAAACACGTTTTTTGTGCCTTCTGTAAAATTTGCAATGTGTGGGTTACGTTCTTTTTCCTTTCCACAGTTGGTATCAAAAAGTAGTGATGAGTCAGCGATAAAGAAGATTTTGCAATATGGCTCGAATATAAAATAATGAATCCAAAATTCTAAACAGTCACTGTATAAAATATACAGAAAATTTCATCGAGCAGTAGTAGGATTGAGTCAATAGTCTATAGATATTGAAAAATCATGACATCTAATTAGTTCGATCAAAAAGTCATTAAATCCAACACAATATGCCCTCGTAACCACCAAAGCAGCGTTACCGACTGGTGCAACTATGGATCAGACTTACTTGAGTAAATCCTGCTTTTCATTATTTTTTATCACTAGAATTGATGCAGTAATTTCATATTTTTAATAAATCATTTAACAAATAAGCCCCTAAAAAGTGAAGTGAGCCAAGTAGTATTTTAAAAAACATTGAGTTCGATGCGTTATAATATTCTACCTGTCTTAAAGTATCATAAAAAGGAAGTAAGCTTGGTAAATATTCACTACAATAATGTTTTCTGCCTAAAATAAAAATATGTCATCCACATAAACAGGAAATAAAATCGTGATTGTACTTAAAATTCAAACAGAAAAGATTGACCATTTTTCGATTTGGCTGACATCACCTCTTAAGAACTCAATTATGTATTATAAGTCAACAGGCTAGACCAGATATACTCAATCTGTGGCCCATTCAGATTGTATGTAAGGATGAAAGCAATCATAGTCACCAGATGCTTTTTCAAACATCTGGTATTGTTTGTGTAGTTACATTTATGTTGATTATCTCAATTTTCGATACTAGATCAATCTAAAAAATCATATTTTAAAACATGAGTTGAGTAGTACATACGATGAAATATTTTATTTATTCAATTTTTAGTTAAGAATTAGCGAAATTAAGATTTCTTTCTACAAAAGGGTGCTAAAATTATTTTAAAAAATAATAAACATTCACATCCAGGTGCATCTATATTTTTTAACACTTCGTATGAACGGAATTATTGACTTTTTTTCTTCTTATTGAATAGAATTTTTTTCTTCTATTCCAGGGCTTTTTAACCCTGTGCCCGCGGGTGCATATGCGCCCGCGGAGCTACTTTCATGCCCCAACGAAGTATAGTATATCGAATAAAATAAAACGATTACAATTCAGATCATCGTATTACACTCCGATAGTTAGTAAGTGAAATAAATGCACTGTCAACATTCGCACTAATTGTGCTTTGTTCTTTTTTAAGATATTTTTGTTTTCTGTATTGTATTTTATCTTTTATCTACCCTCATATAAGTGTATAATTTACCGATTTAACATAATAATATAGTAATTGTAGTCAGTGGCGGATTACTCTATAAGCGCAAGAGGCGCGCGCTTGGGGCCTTCAAATTTTAGGGTCCTCAAAAATAACGTAAATTATATTAACTTTTATATTATAATTTCCGCTTTCAATATTTATTTTTATTCTACGGAGACTTTTGCAACACCTTTATTGTATTCGAAAAACAGGGCCTCCAAAATGTATTGCGCCTAGGGCCTACAAAGTGCTTAATCCGCTGATTGTAGTACATATTACTGAAATCGTATTTGGCGTGCGACCGCCACGATTATCATAAGCCTCAAATGCGCCCGTTAACGCAATAAGGTTAAGAACTCCTGTTCTATTATGTAATACTTTTGGGCATGGGTTAAAAAAATAATCTTTGAAAATGTGTTTTTGAAATATTCTTATTAGGTGTACACAAGTATGTGTACTCTTTATTGGCGTATAAAAAATGGTGGATAATTTAGTTATTTCATGTGGTTATATAAACCCAAGATGTCCCCATATAATATATCCACCCTGTCCTTGTTCGGTAAAAAGATATCTGATTTCTTTTTTCGGTTCGCGGTGGCATGTAAAGTTTTCCCAGTTTTTTGAGAGCGAAAAAAGAATGATCGCATCACACCCCCGAGCGGTGAAAAAAGAAGCCTCTGACGCCCTAAAGAATATCTATCACCTCCCCCTTTGGAATACATAAAAAAATAACATTCTAACATCCTATCTGGGAAAAGGCGCTGGACACTCGTGCATCCCTGTTAAAACAGCAGGGACGTAGATATTAGCAGGCCCCCTATTAACCTCTGCTTGTATATTTTATTTTTTAATTTGAATAATGTCTAAAGTGTCGTAAAAGTCTAAATATTCATATGCTTATTACCAGTGCCGGCGCGAGGCTATTTGGTGCCCTAGGCAATGAAAACTGGCGCGCCAACTTTTTGACAAATCGTTCAATTTTTATTAGGTTATGCATCATTAGATTTTTTATATACATATATCTATGTCCGCTCTCAACGTGGAGCATATGGCCTTTTAATGAAGGTATCTCGACAGAATTTGTTCTACGTGAACTGTTTGTTACTCAGTCGCTCAACCTTTCTTTTTCGAATCATATAGAATATGATACATAATAACAACGAACAAAAACAAAAAATCAAAATAAAATAAAATGTAGATTATTATTATTTATTATTATTATTAGAGAATTTAAAAATAATGTTCATACTCCATTTATGTGCCTTCTAATGGTTTGCGCCCTAGGCGGTTGCCTTTTTCGCCTGTGTGGTAGCGCCGGCCCTGCTTATTACAGCAAAAATAATAAAAAAAATATATCAAATTTAAATGAAGATATTGATTTTATTGACACTAGAACTGCATTGTAATATTTAAAAAAAAAATAAACGACTTAGTTCTATTTTCAACGAATTGTGTTACTTACTAACATGAATATAAAATAATATGCTTCTTGACTTCCGCTAGCAAGTTTTTCTAATCACGCAAAACATCGTAAAAATATTTGTTACCACTGTGTAATATTATTGAGACCAATATAAGTATTTCATGATAGGTTATATATTTTCAATAAATATATTATTTATATGAACGGAGAACATTTCACAGGCAAACTTACAAAATATATGCGCTCGATGCGCCAAACAATTATGCATATTATTTTAATAAAAACACAATATTCCTTTGTAGTTTATTCTACTTTATTTTAAAATGTCAGGACCGGTTTCGCTCATTGCGAGCATTATCAACTGACATTGCCCTGACTTTTTAAAATAAAGTATAAAGGAATTGTGTGTTTTATTAAAATAATGTCTTTCCACCAAGTATTGACAGTAAACACCCTAAAACAGATATGCATATAAAATGATAATTTCTCCTACCATTAGTCAATACTTTTAACTTAAACTCTTGTTTATTTGTGAAGAACTAAAAAACAAAAATATAGATTTCATTAAATTCAAAATGTGTCAATAAACATATAATTTTCGAAATATACCGTGCTATTTGAATATTTTGGAAAGTATTGTTGATGGTTTTTTTATTGCCATCAATCGATTATCACTAATTTACTGTATCATCCCAAAACTATTATTTAATCATATATCATCATTTTAATAACAATATCGTGGTTCTAAAATAATGTTTTCGAGTACGCCAGTGGGTTGTAGGGGGGGCACTTTCCCGGCCGTAAAAAAGCTTCGGACTTTTAGCATACTCGTAAGCCTTATCGAAAAGGGCTTAGCGTCTAGAGTGGATGCAAACTCCCAAATGCGACATTTTTTATCTTAGGGACAGCTCAGTTCTGCCTCGACAATGGACCAGTCCTGCGGGATAAAAAACATTCTCACACTTATTCCTGGAAGATTTTCGTTTTCAAAATATTATTTATTTGTTGCTTTTCTTTTGTCAAGTGGATACTTGGACTGAATTTAGAATGGTGTTTATGGTAAAAAAAAATTTTTTTTTTATTTTGTATAATCATTTAGCACTGAATATTTTTAAAAAGTATTCTGCTCCCAATGGCCTTTAAAATCATAATACAACTTATCTAAACAGAATTTTTTCTACGAAAACTGCTTCTTACTCAGTTATATAAAGTATATACGGATAGAAGAATATACGGATAAGATACGGGTATAACTGATATAACATAGTATATTATGTCTAAACGGGTTTGTTATCTTGACAAATTTTTACCGAAGCTTAGTTGCTGAACTATCAAAAAAAATGTTTTTTTATTCTCATCTATTTATTTAATAAGAATACACAGTACAGTAAAAAAAATATTAAGACATTAAATGCATTTTTTTCGCTAAATAATTGAAATGAAAAATTGGTCCTGATTTTGAGAAAATCATCCTCCCCAACATTAAAAAATTTAACAAGCCAAATACTTTATTTTTATACTAATTAATATTCTTTTTGGACTATCAAAAGTTGTGTTTTTATTTTTGTAATTGAATAATCAATCAAATTGGCTTGAATTAATGTTGACAGAAATGTGACAACAAAAGAATTAAATAATACAATGGCGTTTGTAATATTCACTTCTTTTATAAGGATAAATACATGAGATGTTTTTTTTACTATTATCAGAATATTAAAATAAAGATATAGTACGCATTTTATTGTCGCTTGACCCCTCGATCCTCTCAAACGAAATAAGTAAACTGTCAAAGATAAAAATCCCCTATTCATTTTTTTTTCTGTAATACCACGTCAATCGAGAAAATGCTGATGAGATTATTTTTTTATGGCAAGGAAAATAAATATTTCCAATTTTCCTGGTGGTATTTCTTCAGATCGTTGATGAAAAATATGTGGAGGTTTTGGAGACCCCCATATTGTAAACCATATTATGTAAGATATGCACTAGGGTATCCAATCCCGGAGCCTTTTTCCAATCCCGGGATTTCGGGATTGATAAATTTTCAATCCCGGGATTGAGATAAATTTACCGAGGAATTTGAAATCTCCGATTTGGTATACTTTTTCCCCGTATTCTCACGAAACCTCGTTTTTTTTTTTTTTTAGCTCACCGAGGAATTCGAAATCCTCAATTTGGTATACTTTTTCCCAGAATTCTCACAAAACCTCGTTTTTTTTTTTTTTTTTAGCTCACCGAGGAATTCGAAATCCTCAATTTGGTATACTTTTTCCCAGAATTCTCACAGAACCTCGTTTTTTTTTTTTTTAGCTCACCGAGGAATTCGAAATCCTCAATTTGGTATACTTTTTCCCAGAATTCTCACAAAACCTCGTTTTTTTTTTTTTTAGCTCACCGAGGAATTTCAATCGACAATTTGCCAATTTCATCTCACTTTTCGAGATTTACTCCAAATTTCTCAATCCCGAAATCCCGGGATCGCGACCATGTCAATCCCGGGATTTCGGGATCAGAAAATTGAACGGGATCCCGGGATTACGGGATCCCGGATCCCGGGATTGGATGCCCTAATATGCACTAACATTTATAGATGTCAATATAATTCTATGAAAGAGTACATTTTTCTGTGTCAGATGAAGGTATTGAACAGGGATCAGTGGCGTAAATACGAGGTGGTATGCTGCAATGAGAAAAGTGCCTCACGAGTTTAGGAGCCTCCTGAATAACTTTTTTTTTAATAAATTTGTATAGCATATTCAGTTGAAAATTGGTTTCATTAAAATATTATATTAAATTTATTCAAGTACTCTCACTACCTACATCAATTTTGTATTTTTATTTCATTAAATTTTATGTCTATTATAAATAACGAAAAAAACATATTTAACTAAGTATTGATTGATTGATTTTTTGTTGATTGATTGACTAAATTGATTTTTCAATCGATTTATGAATTTCTGTTCAAAGGCATGGATGTATGTGATGTCTTGAATTCCCCTTCCCACCCATCCTATCCTATAAAAGGGGTGTATCGAGAGCGATTAGCTAAACACTAGTCCTGTCCTAGCCCTTTCCTTCTATTCCTACTCTCTTTGGAAAAAGGGAGGTTGAGCAATTGAGTAACAAGCAGTTCTCGAAGAAACATTCTGTTGAGATAAACTCCATTAGGAGTCCATATGCTCCATATTGGGAGCGGACATGGTAAAAAAAAAGGGTAAAAAATTTTGTTTAAAAATGTTTTTAGAGCAATAACACTATTTCACAGATAAAGAGAGGTTGAGTGACTGTATATACAAGCAGTTCTTGTTGAATAACTTCTGCTTAGATTCCTACATTACAAGTCCATATGCTCCATATTGGGAACGAACATGTTATATGGAAATGAATATGTTGAAATTTTCGTCTAGATTCTACGCACTGCAGTAAAGCCACTACTAATTCATGGGTTGGGACCCCGATTTTCAATATGTGTGTACATTGGTAAATACCAGGACCATAAACACGATGTCAGATAAAGGAAGTTTCATGGAAAAATAAACGTACTATCTTCACTTGTATACTGGCAATTTAATGAAATAATTAGACATCTTTTAAATTGAAACCACACAATTTCTTTAAAGAATTTTCTAAGCTATATCCATCTGTTTTATTGGCCGCATAAAAATAATTATTAAATATAATTCATTTTCAATCATTCATTAACCAGTAGGGCACTGATAACAAACAAGACAAACATTCTATTATATTGGTCATTTATTTAAAAATAACTCTCCATATAATTTGAGCCCATAAGAGGTAAAGTGAGCCAAGTGGTGTTTTAGGAAAAAATGAATTGGATGTGTTATAATATTCTACATATTGTCTTAAAGTATCGCAAAAGTGAAGTGAGCTCAGTAAATACACACTGCAATAGTGTTATCTTCCTAAAATAAAAATATGCAATCCACCAAAATAAAAGTTGTAGTAAATAGAATTTTTTTACCATTTTACTACTTGGCTCACTTCACCTGTTGAGGGCTCATTTAATAACTGACCACATAAATACTGATAAAGTGACTGTTAATATTTACTAACCATTTGAACATTATTAACTTTTTCGTTGCCGTAAATAATTAATATTAATTACCTAGCAGGCCGGCTATAATTTGCGAGTATTAATTTAATTAGTTATTGACGAGATAACTCGTATTTGGCCTGTTGAGCACGAAAAAATTCACGAGATATCTCGTATGTGGCAACCATCGAGTTAATAATTGGAATTTTATTTTTTTTATCCATGTCCGCTCCCAATATGGAGCATATCGCTTCCTTGTTTCTCAACAGAAGATTTTTTAACGAGAACTGCTTATTACGCAGTTTATTAACCTCTTTTTTTTAAGAAAGCAGGCGTAGAAAGGATAGGGTCAGGAGAAGACTAGTGGTTAGCTAATGGCTCTTGCTAAATCCTGTTATTTTAGGATTTAATGGTGGGAATTTCAAGACAAACATCATCCGTTTCAAAACATTTCCATCATCATTTCAAACATCCATTTGTTCAAAACGAAATTGGTTGAAAAGATGCTGTTCATATTGGGATACGACCTGTGAGATCCATCACGAAAGCCAACGACTTTAACCGCTGTGGACCCTTATTTAATTTACCGACTTAAAATTAAATCAGTTAGTGACCCATTTAAAAACAGGACTAATGTATTCAAACCTATCATTACACAATCATGAGTTTGAACTTCCAATCAAACATTTTCATACATTTATTTATGAATTTGTGTGCAAAGACCTGGCTTTCTGTGGTGTTTTCATTCCTTCACAGCAAACGTTAAAATGAAACATAGAATTTGTATTAGTATATCAATACAAAGACATTCTTGATTAAGCCAGACGCTAAACACTTTAATTTACATTACTTAAAAACAGATAATGCTCACGATGAGCGATACCAGTAGTAATATTTTGTCTTTCTTTCAATAAATAATGTAGAATTAGTGTAAAAAAGTGCTTTACTGTTATAACCCTTCAAAGATGAACGTGACCATATGGTAACATTAAACACCTTTGTTTATTGTCCCACTATTCTTTCTTCTTCTACCCAATTATCGTTGCCATCAGTCAATTTTGTCTAAAAAGGATACTGACTTCAGTTATTCATTAGACACAGGGACTGACAACTACCAAAAGCTTAATTTTTTTTCATTAAAATGGACTTCTTGAAATGGTTAATTATCATTTTATTAAAGCTTTAAATTATTTACATTATTTTTACTAATAAATTTGTATTGAAACTATGCCGATCTAAGCATATATAATATTTCCCATTTATCTATATTTCAACCCCGAATGTTTGTGCGACCATATGACCACCCTCGTCCTTACCACTGTCCTTAAAAAATAATATTTCACAAGGACAAGTGTGACCATATGGTCTCTGGAGAGTATTATTTTATTAGTGAACAATTATTTATTTTCTAGGCCTGCCCTTCATTCCTTAACCTCTTCAAAAATAGAGATTGTAACTGGCTGAAATTATAACCAATACTAGTTAAGGTTCTCTATTAGGAGTCTATATGATCCACATTAAGAGCAAATATAGTATTATAGCATTTCAGTATTACTTTAGTGGAATATATCATTCATATATGAGCATAGAAACATAATGTATTGTGTTTGTCGCTGAAAGGCTAATAATATATTTAAACTACCATGCTTTTTTAAGTCAGTAAGTATACAACAATATTACAACTTATCGAGAATTCTATGTTTTAATTTGAAAGAATTTAGAATTCATCCCACGATTACTTTAAAAATCCAGGACCTAAAAATTGTTAATCTTCTAAACCTACTGTTCTTACCCAATGTAAATAAGAGGTTATAAAGTTTTTCTCACATCACTAAGCAATTAATCTATTATTTCAATACTGGTTTTACAGTTGGGTTTCTTTTATAGTTTCGGTCTTATCACCGTTAGTTGAAATACAAAAGAAACAACATCTCTCTAACTTGGGATTTCCCAATCTTCTACCTTCTGAGCTTTTAGCATGCAGCCATAACAAATTATTATTTAAGGAAAAAAATACAATTTAATTTGAAAAGTATATTTTGTAAAAGCCTGCAATGGCATTTTACTGCCAATATTTTTTTCAATTTCAATGGTGAGCATGACCTCAATTACGCTGAATTAATTTACGACTTGTTAAGCTTAATTTCAATTTTAATAATATAGTTTATTATATTGGGTACTTTTTCAATATTAAGCTACATACTTTGTGGTTTCTTCTGATCAATATTCATACAAAATTTGCAAATTTGCACGGCTTATTGGGAGCATTGAATGCCAACCGTGTTTACTTTGAACATGACAGGTAAGGTGCGTTATTTGTTGATAATTAAAAAAAAAACAGCAGTCCTTCATCACTCTCAACCAAAACTGCACCACATAAACAAACATCAAACTAGCGTATCGCCACCTTTCTGGCAGAAGTTGGTAACTTAAATGACTGAAAAAAATGAGTTAAGTTTACAAAAAGATTCTTTGATAGAAATTCTTAATCTGGAATAACTCAGTTGGCGCATTGCTTACACTAGTTTGACAAAAAAAGCAATTTTTTTATTAATGTTGATTAAAGGCAGGCAAATGTCACTGTCTATTCATTTTGGCATTAATGGATTACATTTTGATATAATAATTATCTATGTAACATAAAATATAGATGCTAGAGCAGCCATACTCAACCTGCGGCCCAGTAAGCCCTAATGTGCGGCCCAGTAAGCTCTTACCAAATCGAGGATTTCAAATTCCTCGGTGAGCTAAAAAAAAAAAAAAGGAGTATACCATGAATATGTTGCGGCCCATGTAGAGAAGTAAATATCGGAATGAGGCCCGGAGGAAAAAATGGTTGAGTATGGCTGTGCTAGAGGTTATATACTAAAAACTGATATTTTTCATTTTCTGTTTACTCAAAACTGTCAATCTGTTACTTGCTAACAAACTAGGTCAGTGTTCCCAACCTTTTTACACCTGCGGACCGGTAAAAAAATCGCGGACCACTAATAATGAAATAAAAATGGTTTTAATGTAATATTTTTTTAATCTTATATTGTTACAATTGGACATAACTATACAACTGTTTTCAGTTGACAATGCTCGCAATGAGCGAAACCGGTCCTGATCTTTTAAATAAAGTGGAATAAAGTACAAAGGAATATTGTGTTTTGATTAATATAATGCCTTTCCACCGAGTATTCACAGTGAACACCCTAAAAGTGAAAACAATTATGTATTATGAAATAATTAGTATATTTAGGTAGAATTTTGCATCTAGATTCACTATCGAAGAGTAAATATTTATGACTGTCGATTCTGAAAAAACCAGGGACCATCGTGTCGCACAAAGACAAAATAATACATCAGAATAAGTATTCTCAATAAACTAAACATTACAAATTTGAAGCCGGATTTTAGAAGTGTAATATGTAACCACACAAAAATGGCCAAGAAACCAAATACGGAGCCACATTATTGATGTCTTCTTATTTAACAATAACTAAAAATACAAGTAAACGTGCAGGCGATAAAAAATCCTATATTCAATATTTTTGCATGGCGAATTTCTTGAAATTTGGCATAATGTTTGCAGCCCTGTGGAAAGTCTCTGTGGCCCGGCATCGGCCCGCGGACCACCGGTTGGGGAACACTGAACTAGGTTACAAAAATCACATTACCATCAAAGAAAAATACTGTCATACTCAATACATTTTCATTTCAAATCACATTGATTAATACTATACACGATTATCAGTACGCAAAATAGATAGAAAGTGTTATTTAAACAAAAGAGTTTTATTCAAATTATGTTCACTACCTTTCCGCGACAAAATATTTATTCAAGAACTAAAGATAATTTTGAGTCTCCTTTCTGGCTAAGCACATTAGACTAAAAACTCTTTTTCGCATTGCTTTTGAATGCGGAAACGATAATATAAAGACTGATGGTCTGCATGGGCTGGGCTAAGGTGGATAAGGACGATCAAGATTCGGGCTTGGGCTAGGCCCGGGTAAGGAATATATTTTTCAAAAAAAAATTCCAGACTATGTTCGTCATATAACAAAAAATTTAATTGATCAAATAATTTCTTCCACATTGCCATGAATATCTTAACAATATATTTTTTTTATTTTTTAAGTATGGCGGCATCATATATATTTTTATTTCGGGAACACTAGAAGCCCATACAATTGCGTGACCTAATTTGAGTTAAATACAAAGTTAATAACAAAAACCAAAGACCACACACCCGCCTACGCCCAGGTAAATCCAGGACGCTACGCGGGAAAAGCAACATCAAAATACACCAGATGAAAGGGAAATTGGAGCTCGGCTCCACCAGCCCCATAATTTGATGTATAGATATCAAAAAAAATGTACTAAAGAATGGCCAATTTGTGGTTCAAGATCAGCAACCCAACCTAAGTAGTGATATTTTTTAATCCTATCATTTTTTACACAATAAATAAATGTTTTAAAAATCCATCACAGAAAGAGGAGAGCTATGCTACGTTTGAAGAGTTTTCAAGTTTCCTTTTATAATTAACTAGCCGGTTCCCGGCAAGCGTTGCAGTGCCACTCAAAGAAAGAAAGTGTTTGTGTTTTAATTGTGTTTATTGAAGTGCATGTTTTCTTTTTTTGTCTGTTTGACTCCGTTGAATATTTAATACTAGAATACATCATTATAAATCAAACACAACATGTTTTTCTATCACATCACGAACACAGGACTCATTCATTATTGAGAGTTCACACTCAAAAGTTCAAGCATGAAACTACGATACAAAAAAAATATCTGAACCACATATTCAGTCATTTCAAAACAAGTGTGACCTGCCAACAGTGCAAGATGCAATGGAAACCCAGCATAATTGTTATTTATTACGATTGATAACTGAAATAACATGGCTATAAAAGTTCTTGTAGAATACTAGTATGAAAGAGTACCAAACCTAGTATATAAGAAAGATAATCCTATGCTCTCTCTAAGAAAAATAAATACTGTCAAATGCTCTTATTTAAACAAATCCTACAGTAAGCTAATGAATGCTAATGTTTCATATATTTGTGAATTTTATGACTACCTATGAAACATACATATGCTAGGTACAATAACAAGTCATAGGGAAAATTGGCATATCAAATAAGCAATATTACCTCACAAAGTTATTGCCAAAATACTTTTACTTCTAAATCTGGAATGATTCTTAAATAACTTAAACGCCATCGATAGACTCAGGCAAGTGTAAGCACTGGCTGCCTATTATTGATCATCAATTTCGAAAAAGTATTACTGGGCTCAAAACAATTCTACACAAAGACTGTACAAAGTACTCGTTAAATCTTGTTATCAATTATCATAATAAAACTAAGAAACAATACCACTGTTACTTTTGTAAGGAAATATTCAGTATTTATTGTAAATAATATGCTTTTCATCATACTTATGACATATAATTCATATGAATGCGTTAAATTGATCATACCATTCAAATGGTAATATAAAATAAAGCTATTTTAATAAAAATAGATAAGTATCTTAAATAGGTGACTATTTAGAAATAATAAAATTATTTTACTCACATGTTTATAATGATATAATCCATAAAAAATTGTTATCAATCCAAGGTTTTTTCTTTCAATGCGGTGAACATTTTTTTTAGTTATTTTAAATATTTCACACATCAATTGAAAACGTTGTTTGATGAAGGTTCTTATTGAGAATACTTTTATTCATTTCCAAATGTAAGAAAATGAATTTAATTCGTAAAATATTATTACTTTCGGCATAAAGCATCCTTCCCAATTAACATTTTATCATTAAACAACCTTCTAAACATCAAAATAAGACAAATTAAAATGACCAAATATAATTATTATTAATCTAGTTATTGTTACCAATTAAATTCGTTTTTCACAAATATTGTTAATTTCGACTAAAATACTAAAATCACTCAACTACTGAAATTAATATATTTTTTTACAAGATATCTTTAGATATTTTTAATATTTTTAATGAATGTAGATTATTTTATTTATTATGTACAACTAATTGTTTTACATTTAGTACCAGTATTATCTAAATGATTAATTCATTAAAATTTGAATTAACAATAACATGTAAAAAAAATTAAAACAAATTATAAAGTTTTGTTTTATTTTCATTATGAATTATATTATGTAAATATTTCAATAAAAGAAATAGAAGCTCTATCAACCTCACAGGACTGAACACTTTGTCAAACTGATTTTTGTATGGAGCATAGCCCACAGTGAATGTTAGCGGTGAAAGCAAATACCCTTCACGCTACATCTCGCTCACGCTATCACACACCAATGGAAATTTACCTTCAACCCTTGCAATTCTTATACGACTACATAGACGAAAGAATAATACTGAAGGGGTTACAATGCTTTTTTACCCCATCAACATTCAAGTACATTTTTTATTATGACTGCGCTCCATCTCACTTTTCATAAAAGGTCTATGTAAATTGTCAGTGCTAGCTCAAATGGCTGTTATATTTTACTGACTTTTTCAACATTACTTTATACAATGTATGATATTCGAAAAGATATTTTCACAATACCAATATAATTTATTTTTATTTTAAAGCTTTCAAATTTTAATTATACTAGTACATTGTAAATGATAACAAATGTTCTGTTTCACTCTAGTATTGTTATATTCATTTTTGCCAAAGGGGTAAATATTCTCCCCTACGTTTTTTACAACCCTTCTATTCGACATCTCAACCCCTTTTTTACATTTTTTATATCCTTATTCATTTTTTTTATTCT
Source organism: Himalopsyche anomala (assembly GCA_031772345.1). NCBI lineage: Eukaryota > Metazoa > Arthropoda > Insecta > Trichoptera > Rhyacophilidae > Himalopsyche > Himalopsyche anomala. The sequence goes on from CM062828.1 coordinate 26,480,891, forward strand.
CTGATTGCCAATGTTGCTATGTCACTTTTGATATTATTTTTTTTATTACACTACTGGTATATTCCGATAAAATCATAATAATTTAAACGACAATATCTATAAATAAAGTTGTTGACATACGACATATAATATTATTTTTAGTCTATTATAAAATGCTGTCTTTAGGTAAAAAAATCGAAAATGTATTATATTAGTACAGCAAGTTGGCTAACTTGACTGTCAGACTTTCAACTCGACAGATAACGCACTCCACATCGATAGTTAAAAGACGTCAAAAATTGGCAATTTTGAACTTAGTTACCGTAGAATTACTTTTTGTATCTATTTTATAAGGAGTTCAATATGACGCTGTATCATTTTGGTAACTGCTTAGCATTAGTTTATGTTCCTTATTGGATGGCATATAAATATTCAGGATTGTATGTCATTTTCATTCATCTCTGGTATATGTTTCGTCCTCACCGATACTAATCTAATTAACCTCTAATTTGTGCAGGTCTGAATATGGGGCATTTTGGAAATGCATTCAAGCAGGAGGTATATATGTATTCGCACAGTTGTGCAAAATGCTCGTTTTGGCCACATTCTTTCCCGACACAGATGCCGAAAATCTTTCAAGTGGAGTAGACTTCTTAGGGGTAAGGAAGACTATATTTTCTTGCCGAAACTCTGTCGATGACCAAATATTATTATATTTATATAAACGCATTCATTTAACTGAAATCAATACTATTTTAAATATGAATACAACATTAATATTCAATCATAAAACGTTGATAGTTTCTCCTGAGCAGTTAAAATGAAATAAGATTTTCTTGATATACTATCGACTATGCAATATCAGGCGAATGATTACTGAAAATTTATCTTATTTACCGAATAGGAATTTCTCAAATCAACAATTGACGTGGCGGACCTTGTTGGAATGTACATTGTATTAGCAGGCATTCCCGGCAAAGGACATTCAAAGATATTGACGGCTGGTATAGGATGGGCAGGAGCCGAGGTAATATATTATTATATTTATTAGTTATATTAAAAATAATATTCATAAGACATTTGAAAAACAGACGCGATTGTTTTTTAGCGGGTAAAAAGTTCATCGGTAAACTGTATACCTTGAAATGTTAGTAGAAAATACTTTTGATAAACATCTATGAAATATTTAAAAAAATATATACGAAAATTTGATTCCCATTATATGTTACTGTCATTTGTTTTCAGACCTTTTTGACTTCTCAATTTACACTTATTTTTTAATTTCAATCCTCTTAGCGATAGAGCATAGGTTCCCAACCTTTTTCGGGTGGCGACCCCTTTTTATAAAAGCCATGCGACTCGCGGCCCCGATGCAATTGAAAATGCATTTTTTTCAATAAGGTAATTTTAGTTGACTAGTTTTAGTTTTGTTGTTCAAATCCAAAATCGAAAAAAGTTGGCGACCCCCAGAAAACCCATCGCGACCCATAGATTGGGAACCTTTGCGATAGTCTATCTGTTGAATTTTTCAATGATTGCTGATTTATGATCATATATTTTTATGTATGAACAACAATGACATAGTAAACATCAAAAACCAATGCTCTCCAGGCTATGTTTTTTTTAGAAAGTTTATTTATATATAAATAAATAAAATGTGCCACTATCAAACCAGCAAATTTGTAATTTGTAAGCATTATCAATAATCATATTTTATTTCAGGTTATTTTAACCAGAGCATTGCTTCTATGGTTCGGAGCCAGAGGTGCCGAATTTGACTGGAAATACATTCACAAATGCTTGGAATCAAATATTGCATTAGTTCAGCACATCACGACTGCCACTCTGGTTTGGCTGTGGGGAAGACACGATCTCAACAGGAAATTAGTGCCAGCCGTGATGGCAATGCTCATATTCAGCCCATATAAAGGTTTACTTTTGGAGACTTTGATTACTGTATTGGGATCAGGACCATGGGTAGGACTAATGATTAAATCCATGGTTACGATGATTCTTGCAGGAACAACCTTGCATATCTATGCAGGGCTAGCTCAAAAATTGGGCATATTTTAATTTTGTCGACATTAATAATTTATCTGCAACTTATTAATCTACTGCCTCGTGATGCTGGAGTTCTCTATAAATGATTGCTGTTCAAAAAATTTATAGGCGAGGCTGCATAAAATACACGAGGAGTGTCTTGTGTTTTGTTATAAACCTACATCGAATTTTAGTTATTCCCTGTTTAAATATTTTTATTTATTTGATATATTTAAATTTATACGAACATAAGAGATGAAATAAACTTATGAACGTCTTTCATGATTATTTTTTTGTCTTTCATAACCCTGCTGCTGTTCAAATGTAATAAACATTTTTGTAGTATGTTAACGAATGAATCCAAATGACACTGTCTTTGTAGTAAAGGAAAGTCGCTAGTTCACCTCTCTGGATACAATGGAATTGTTTGGGAGATCCTTCATCATCAATTCATTTGTTTCTCACTCTAACAACCTTGACAACGATGATTAAATATGAAAAAAAAATATTTTGTAAATACTATTCTTGAATCGACTCAAAGCCTTGGAGTCGCACCGAGGTAACTGATTTCTCCATGAATCATTCCTCCCGAAAAACATATTATTTTAGGGTTTTGTGATTGGCGACGCGTTGATTGAGGAATTCTTTGTTATTTTACAGTCATTCCTTCTAGAGCAGCAGTCGGCAAACTTAAGAACCTCAATATCAAAGAACACATAAAATGAACCTAGTTCATAAAATAAAATCATTAATTTGTTTTTAAGACTCAATTAATAACTGTAAAAATAGGAAAATTTAAGATGGTTCCACATTTATCTGTAGACCACCAAGATTCTCTCATGGACTACTAGTAATCCACAGACCACCACTTTGCTGACTGCTGTTCTAGAGTATTCCATACCAACTACAAAAAAAAAACAAGTGCTTCATTATCTTAATAAATAACACCAGCACGTTAAAAAAAAAAAGCATATCATTGAGCATTTTAGTTTGGCACTTGCTACTTCGAGTATACTGTCTTCATATTTGACAAATATGCTGAGGATATTTAGTAGACAGGCTGCAGAACAACTCGTATCACATTGGTCTTAAATCAATGTGCCAGTTTGTTTAGGACTACTCTCTGATATACATAGGATAGAAAATCGAGTCTACAGCTTCAGGCATTTGCGGTTCAAAATCACAGATCACTAGATTAGAAAGAGTGAGAAAGAGCTCACTATCTGGTTAGGGATATCTGGATCAACCTTCAATTCAATGCGGAAAGTCTGGGACCCATGATTTTACTTCCATTATTCAATGCATGCATTCTGGTAGTGTTGCTATTTGATTGATTGATAAACGTGGCATTTTTGGAAAGGATGTAGAAGCTGTATACTGGGTTTCGAAAATAGATACATGTGGCAAATACTAGGGGTGTGTTGTTTGACTTTGTGAGGAATTCGGAGGTAAGACAGTTAACTAACCAGCCTCTTTATTGCGTACAAATTAAAAAAGGTGACGATGGACTTAGCGTGGGCATTTCCTGTGATTGCATGGGGACAGAAATATTTTTTAAAAAATGTATTTCCATATTGTATGTAAATAAAAATTGTAGTTATAAACAAATTATTCAGTAAAACTAATTAACTCTTCATTGGACTCATGAAGATGCTTATATTTAATATAAAATTAAATTTGATAACTCTGTTATACCACAGGTTGTGTAACAAATTGTGAAACGTGTTTCGCCTCTTTGAGAAGCATCTTTAGACAAACTAGCGTAAGGTTATTTATGACTAAACTAAAAGTTAGGTCCATTGCGCATCGGTCAATGTCATTAGCTTCCGTAAAGAATCTCATGGGTTCAAGTCCCAGTAAAAACATGTTTTCAATCAATTTCTGTTCGAAGGCATGGGTGTTTACGTCGAAGTTTTCTCTCACTTTTCCAATCCAAAAATAACTGGGCGTAGCAAGTGATTAATTAACCACTTTCCAAAAAAAAATGATAAATGAAACATCACTTGATGATAAACATTTTTAATGCAACCATAATAAAAATATGTTGATATTAGGTACACCTACAATAGAAACAAACTTTACATCAACTTTAAATTTCTAATATTCAAGTATCACCGGTCTCACCCACACCAATATTATCATCATAAAATATAAAAACTTAGCAGCCGCGCACATTTAACAGTTGGTGCGTGATATACAGGGCTGGTTCGTGGTGTGTTTGAAGTGTGCCGCGCTTTGCATTATCCATTCATTTAATTCTAGTTTTGAGAGGCGCCGAAAACGCCTCACACACAGGCGCAGATATCCTCTAGCCGGCCCTGGTCGTATCCAATATATGTTTACTTGCACATATTAAATGCTCTATTCAAATATTGGTGTGCGTGAAACCAAAAATATTTTAACAATCATGTAACAGAATTTTTGGGTATTTATAATACACAGTAAAAAATTGTAATCCCTCATAATTTTAGTTAGATTCTGTAATAAAAACAAACAATGGCATTCTGTAGTTAGTTACAGTATAATCATTATATCCGTGCATGGTATGGATATATTGACAACTTAACATAATTAATGTCTGCAAATAGTCTGCACAGTGACTTTTATTCAATATTTACCCTAAAAATAATAGAAGGTATCCAAATATCAAACACTTTTCAAAAAAAAAGTATTTTTCTTGACCTATTAATATAATCAACCATAGACAGATATACACTTATAATTTTGCATTAATCATTAAAAAGACAACTAATGCTAAAAGCAATAAAAGATTTTCATCATGGTATTCAATGTGAACCGAAAGCAATAAAATTTCAGAAAAAAGTCAACTAAAAACGATGTCGCGGTGTAAGTAGCATTTTTTCTGAATATACCATTAACAATGAACAATTTTTTTTTATTTGCAGATTACTAACATAATCACTCAGGTAATAACAGAAAATTAATTGGTAAAAACTCACTTGTCGCATCTCAAGATGCACCATCGGAAATCAGTAACACAAACGTCTAATAAAAAAAACACTGCGAAACTTTTCTCAATCTAAAATTTATGCATCTGTGGCTATCATTTATCAATAATTGTAATTTTTCATCAAATGCATCTATTTCAATAATAATCAATTTATTATTTAAGCAAGGGTAGCATAACCCCCTTCGACGTGTAGTTTTAAAATGACTAAATAACTCACGGTCATATTATTATCATAATTTATTTGTTATTCGAAATTGAAGAGTCGACGATGTCGAGTGCACTGTGGACGACCCAATCAAGCTTATTTTCGTAATGTGATGTTGTGAATATGAAGGGATTACAATGTTGTATGTAAAATTGGAAATAAAATTATTTTGATAGTAAAAATCAGCAAATATTATATTTAAAAAAAAAGTGAGTAACAGACACTGTTTATTTTGTGTAAAATATATTATATAAAGACTAGGTATTTTATTTTAAAATCAATCAAAGCGACATCGGAATGCAAATCAAAACGATGCAGCGATGACATTTCAAGGGGAAGAAACACCTTTCTACGAACAAAGAATGAGTTCTATCATAGAAAAATATCACAAAAAACATTGAAGCACTCTCTACATTGCAACGTCAAAACGATAAACTAATTTATGAATAACCAGAAATAGCATAATTTATTATATATCAAAATAATTACTAAAATATTCAACATGTACACTGTACATACTTACATCACATTCATTGCGTGACGAAAAATAATTCTAATTACCAAATAAATACTGTTATAATAAAGTGAATTTTAGTTAGCACAACTTACTCGCGACTTAATTGTGTGAGAAATATTTTCTTAATCATAAGAAATATAACTCATTTCAAAATCTACTTGATTGAAACGTTGCTGGTTATTTTGACGACTTTCATATTAACAGTTATTTCATAAACTCGAACATAGGTAATATTGATATGCTATTTATCGAACACTCATCGCCATAAAAAGTGTGAATTCAAAAACTGACTATACTTCTCTTCGGTGGACATATTGCTATTCTATAAAAGGACAGCAAATCTTTGAATCAAACAATGTTGACATGAAGCACATGTTATGTAAAACTATATTTTTATATTGGTTTATCAATGGTTTTACAAAACATCAATGTACAATCCTGTGTTTATATTCAACATGTTATAAAATGCAAAAATAATAACAGTACGACAGTATGTTCGAGACAGTCCTTAATATTCTGTTCCGCTGCTGGACCCCCGTGTATGATTACGTGGGAAAGATAATCCATAAGTCACAGTAATATAACAATCAATAATATGGTAGTAAGACAAAACAGTGGCAACATCTATTTTAGTGTCTAAATCAGGGGTTCCTAACCGTATTGGCTCAATTTCCCCCCCCCCTTAACAAAATTTTTAATAGGGGTATGTCAATTTAATATAGTCTTACTCGAAAGGTATATAAAATAATATAAATATACGTAGATTTTAAACACTTTTTAATATGTATGAACACCCAATCCTTTTATTACGCAATACATTGGTTCCAGAAAATGGCGAGTAAAAAAACCTCACTGTTATACAATTTAATAAATAAGTTCCAAAAATCAAAATATCGCGTAAAAAAAGTATCAAAAATGTATGAAAAAACAAAATTTGTTCTTTAAATGAGTGCAAAAATAAATAAATGAGAAACAGATTATGTATACATAGATAAGTGTATTCACTAATAGGAGTTATTCGCTGCTGTCACGTATTGAATTTTGCTTGAATCTGAATTTTTCTCGGACTCACTTGATGAAATGCTGTTTTTCCTAGATTCTTGATCTAAGTCATTATTATTATGTACATCGGATTTGTTTTGGTGATCCGACGAACAGTTGAAACTGATTTTTTGAAATATGTAATTATAAAATATTTTATTTTTAAATGCAGGTGTTTATTTGGTGCGTGCCTAAAACATCAACATGTAAATGTTTTTTCTTGAAAATAAATATTTCCATATTCGATTTGTATGTATTATTTTGTAATTAAAATATTTGAACGTCTGGAGTGCATTTATTTGACAGCATAACTTTCTAAAATTTATGACCGGAAAACATGCTATTCAACGAATATAATAAATACATTGTATCTAAAAATTCTAAGTTTTATAGCAGAATTACATCACATGATTTTGCGCAGGGTCATCACTTCTTCTGTAAAAAAAGTTCACGTAAAATAAAGTAACGGTGCCTCCCAAAAAAATCGCATAAAAAAGGATTGGGTGTAAATATGTACATATTATAAATTTATTTAGATGAATTACTGAAGCTTATTTCAATGAACAAAAATTTCAATAGAATACAGGGTATTCAAAAATATATCAAGATTACAATAAATATCAACTAGATATTTTTGGTATTTAGCGAATTGTTGAAATAAGAAGAATTTTGCAATGTGTATACACACCCCATGGGAACTTGAAGGTTAAAATTATACTTTTAGAAGAACTTACAAAAAAAAACAAGAATCTATCAATTCAACAATTCCCCCTCCCCCACGGAAGAATTCCTCATTGGTTGAGAACCCCTTATCTAAATAATGTAATTTAATCCAGGATAAAAATGATCTCCAATAATAATTATTCCCTGTTTTAATGTACTCAACTCATCAGGAATTAACAAGTAAAGCCTTGTTTACCAACTAATAATGCAAAAAACAGTTGAATTTATTTTCAACTGTTTTCAACCAAAAACATGTTGAAATTTTTGTTTTTTCATCATAAAACCCAAATCTCGAACTGCCGGTGAGTAGATGTCGATCTTGTATTTTTTTTAACAAATTGAACATCTTTGAAATAATTATTACGAAAGTCTTTCCGACTATATAATATAATAAACTATATTTAATCTTTTGTAAGTACTTCAAGAAAGTCTACAAGCTTGACTATCAAATTCGTCTCTACCGGCCTGATGCGGTTGATTCTCGTCTCGAAATTGTCTATCAGCGCTCAAGAATTCTCTTCCCCACACTCCAAGTCCCGGCAAGAAATCATTGAATAATGGACTGCGCAGTTGGGCCTTATTATTCTCGACCACGACCTGTAACAAAAACCATTTAGTTTTTCAAAAAAATTCACATTATAACTTCCTTGCCCGTGGACTCTCCCTATGAGGAATATATGGCAATCACAAAGAGCTTTCAATATTCTTTGCTTCCTTCCATGAAATGCAAGGATTCATTGGTTCCGCTGAAAATGCTCTATGGATAGCAACAGTGCACATAGGACCCCTGGGACCTGTAGAAACCAAAGCTTATACAGAATTAAGAGCCATGAAGTGCTGTCTTTGGGAGAAAGACAGTGGAAGTTGAGATGGCAAACATTTATACATGTGCATGCCAAGTATTCCCAAAAAAGTTTTATTGACTGTGATTTTAAAGATCCTATAAAAAACAAAAAAAACCTAACATGCGCGAAAAAAACCTTTAAAATGATTAAGTCAGATCATTCGATTGAGTTCCAACATAAACTTCTCATGGTTGACTCACTGACCCATACACTGATAAGGCGAATTGTATTTTTACAATATTTTTATTCGATAATAACTATCAAAAGCCTTCAAAGCAAGCCTAGCTCGCCTTGCTAGTAGCCCAAATATTAAGTGATTATTCTCAATCGCCTTCATCAATTTGTACTCTTTTTTTATTTTCTACTACCAACACACGTTATGTAATCTTTACGATAAGCATTGGTTGAAACAGTCAGTTAACTCACGTGTTTGAGAATTCCCTTCTTTCAATAAACCAGGACTGTGGAGATGTCAAAAATAAAATGACCCCGACTCCCATCTTAAATTCAAATAGTAATCCGATTCCGACTCCAACTAATTTGGCTTAAAACAATAGTGAAAAATATTTTTTTTCTCCCTTGAAAGTGTCTTTTTCAAATCATTTCCCTTCTAGTACATACAGGCATTATTTCACCAATCAATAGATGAATAGGTTAATTTTAGAATATATTTGGCTTACTAATACTGTATGTACAACTTACAGATTACAACTCTGTAGGTGAACGGGGGTGAATTTTTGTGTGTATTCCCACCACTTTATATTTTTTAGGCTTAGCATGCAGTGGTGCTAGTTTTGACTCACTACACAAAAATGAAAAAAGGAGTCAGAGTAATTAGTTTTTTCTGACACTGACTCTGGTAGAAACAGTCTGAGTCCACGACTCCAACTCCACAGGATTGGTATAAACAATGAAATACATAAAAAAAAAGTCTATTTTTTTTAACCTCCATAACTTATTTAAATTTAAAAGCATTAAAACATTTGCACATACGTCTCTCAATCCATCTAGCTTTGGATCTTTTTCATTTGAAGGTACCCATATCTTTATATCACTGTCAAGACCACTAGTAGCTAGAACAGGACATCTCGGATGGCATTCAATATTATTTATCTGAAACAAATAAAGGATAATTAAAATTTGTTTATAAATGATACAGGAACTCTTACATAAATGTTTGAAGTAATGAATGAAATAAACCTTTCAGGCATGTACACCTAAAATCAAACTCTTGCTACAATATGGCAGCAGAGTTGGAACTCTTTGAATGTGAACTTTGAAAAAATCATGGAACAAAATCTTAAAAAAGGCCATTAGAAAGTTCAAGTACACTAGAATTTTTTATAAGAGACATCGCGTAAGCAATAGCACGAATTTCAATATGTGTTGAATGTAATAAAGAAGATGTAACCGAGTGGTTAAATTGCGATACGAATGATCCTGGATTTCAAATTCAAATCTGGACTACCTTCATCCCCAATTAGTCTGGATAATCGAGGTTCTACTATATTATTAATTTCATTTTAACATTCTAGTTTTTGATCCACGTGAACAGCAACTAAACAAGGCTTGAGAATACTCACAACACCAATCTCATCTCCCATCATCCACTGCACAATGGCTTCAGATTTTTTCTCCCAAATATAAATGTTTCCACAATCCGATCCGGACACAACAAATTCACTGCGAGGACCAAAGAATGCGACTCCTTTAAAAGTGGCGCAGTTGCGATGTCCAGAATAACGATATGTAAAACCGTGACTTCCAGATGAGGGTTCATTAGAAATTCTATAAAATAAAGCATCAATTTTGTGAAATAATCACAAGTGAGGATTATATTATAATACTTATATAATATCGACTGTGGAAAGGAAAAAGGACGTAACCCACACATCAAATTTTACAAGAGGCGCAAAAAACGTGTTTTGATGATTTTGGGCCATATGCAAATTATGAATTATACACAACCTTGAAGTGCACGGAGACTTCTAAAGTGGTGTTTATTTGACATAATCTAATATTTATTAAAGAAATTGTCTAGGAAAAACTTTTATTTCAGTTTTTTTTCTTGGTTTTAATTTGTTACAAGGTCATCTTTTTCAAACTTAAAAGCTAAATTTAGATACTAATTTGGCATTTGCAGCTTGCATCCTTTTAATAGAATGTGTATCAAGTTTGATACATTGTGATTATCGAAAAAAAGCTGTTTTGAAAAGACTGTGGGTTACGTCCTTTTTCCTTTCCACAGTCGATATATATATTAGGGGGACCGAAAAGAAATAGTATATTGATGAAATAAGAATGTGCAATAAAATAGCATATCTCCATATCAATCCAAAACTTGTTAAGGTTATAAAATTATTTACAAACGAGTGCAAGACAAATAAATGCACCTGTGCATTTAAAATTCTGGAAAATGCATAGGGCGCAGATCGAGAGATGATATTTTTATATTAAAAAATATTGATTCGATCCGTTTCATAAAGATACTATTAAAAGTCATTCCTGGGGCTTGAAAGTTTTTTTGAATTACATATAGTAAAGAAAAATACCTGTCAGTCACGACATCAAAAAGATAGACATCATCGTCGTTGTATGAAGCCAAAATTTCTGACCCGTTGTGGTTATATATGGCGCACGTTACATATAAAGCCATGTGTTTGAATTTTTTCCTCCCAATACTGGTGTTTTCCTGTAAAACAGAAAATCTTTTAATCGGCTGAATTTCCATTTGCTTGCATTATAATACTCCATTATAATACAGTCAAAATGACACTGGATATGGTTCAACTAAATACAAAAAAAAATGTAGAACTAAACCCATTCCTTGCATCAATATTTTTATATATTTGATTGATATCTATACATCAAATTATGGGGCTGGTGGAGCCAAGCTCCAATTTTCCTTTCATCTGGTGTATTTTGATGTTGCTTTTCCCGCGTAGCGTCCTGGATTTAAGTCCTTAATTTTAAATACGCTTATTTAACTACCTAACTCCTAGACAATAAAACATGATTTAATACCATTTTGCTCACAAAAAAAATAATCTAACATTGATTCTTCTTCCCTTTTTCCATCTTTGTTTCTATCAATGTTTTACCAGTAAATTTTACTAAGTCTAATACTTTCGATGGTTTCGGCGGTAACTTTGTGGAAGTTCATTTTAATATAAAATTTTAAATAACTTTGATTATTCCACGTATTGTGTAACTAACTGTGACACGTGTTTCGCGTCTTTCGGAGGCATCAAGTCTCTTGGTTTTACAATTCATTTGCATTTTCCATCTACAATGGCAATGACTTAAAAATATATGTAACTGAAAATATACGTGTATCTTAATAGGGTAAAAATAGCAACGTATTTAGTACTTGTAACTACTTGTAACTACCTAATCGGCTGAAAAAGGAGATATGTTTAAACTGCCTGTCGTAATGCTTCATTAATTAATTTTAGAACATTGAAAATGTGAATAGTTGAAAAATTATACTCACACTCGCTTTCAAAAAGTATTCAGGGCAATAGGCTTGGGTAGGCTGGGCGTTTTGGCCAGCCTTACGCCTGTCATAGAGCATCACGTGGCGATTGCGGCCAGCTACGCAGAGCTCATTGATGTCTAGAGGATGGCCGGCCACGCTGTACAGCGCCACCGGAGCTGCATTCGCAGTCACCATCAATAATCTGATTTATTAAAAGGGCAAAATTGTTAATGTGAAGTTGGTAATGGAGTTTCAATCGGTAATTTCTGTAATGAATTCAAATTTCTTCACAAGAAAACAAACAAATGTACCACCAGATATGTCCATTTTTAACCTCATGGATATGTTTTAAATAATTTCATCATCCATCATGCAGCAATGTCTTTGTAATGTGGACAAAGCCAACTGTAAATTGTTTTTCACACTTGTCGAAAAAATACTTTTTTGAGTAAAGGACTCAACAAATAGAGCTTTGGCACTGTTTTTATATTTCATATTTTATATTTCAACACATTTAAATATAAATTGAACAAACTCACTTGTTTGCGTCTTCCTGTCGTACATCTGAAAGTAAAACTTGTCCGTCTTCTCCTGCAGAAATGATAACATGAGGTTCAGCAGCACTGCAATAAAGTTTATGAGCTGGACGGGTGTGACTGGCGAGTCGACGCTTCAAAGCTACTCCACCACTGGGTGGTACTTGCAAAAGTCGGACCTGTCAATAAATAATTTATATAGATTTCAATAACCATACATTCAGGGGTCAAGTTCACAATCTACGACCACTTATCTATAATGTCTATCTGCTATTCAATGATAACTGCATGTGATCGGATTAAAATCTATCAGTCATAAATTAGGCAAATTTCACTATACCTGTCCATCTCTTGCGCAGGAGACAATGTTGAGCTGACTAGCTGCATTCAGATGGAGAAATTTACTTTGGAAAATATTTGTTTTGTGGCCTGATTTGATGACTTGGAGAGGTTTACTCGACGCCCAGTCCCATAATATTATATTGAGATCATCCGACCCAGATACCAATAATTTTCCTAAAATAAAAAACGACAATTAGTGAGTTAATAAAATCATTACTCGATTTTGTTTGCAAAATCCATTAGGGATGTTACATAACCGTCTGCTTACGTGAACCTTCCTAGTTGATATGTTTTACTCTCCGAATTACGGTTCGCGATCCTCAGAAGGCGATCTGAACGCCGTCAGTTTTTTGATGAACACAAAGAGAATCACAGTGGGTTCGTGGACATTAGCAAATTAGATTTTTAGTATGTACATCGTGTTTGTATTACAGACTAAAAATTAACGTTTGCAACGTTCATGCAAACACTGCAGAGCGGCCGTAATCGCAAAGCGTGTCTTCATTTGAGCAGTTGACGGTTTGTTGATGAACAAATGTTGTATTTACAATAACATCAAATTGGATAGAAATTATCAAAAAAAATCATTACATCATAGGGTTTAACAGTTCAGTGAAAAAAAGTTTCATAGATGTAGATAGTATCTATGTCCTGACATTTTACCACTGAAACTAATTCAACATACCTAATTACAATATATAAATTTGAATATTTAATAAAGCAACTAAAAAATGATAATTACCTTCAGGATGAAAGTTAACTGAATTAACACATCCTTTGTGCTTATTTAATTTATACATTAATTCTAATCTTTCAACAGTCCTCAGTGATCCATAAAATCGTTGTTCAAATAATATATCCGATCTCCCTCTCTTTCCAATTCCTAAAACTCCTAATCCTCGTTCACGGTCTGCAAGTTCTGAAATATTAAATGAATAATAGGTAAAGGTTAGTGTGTGACAAACAATGAATGTTTGAAATAAAAGCGATGCGCTTGCATACTTTATACAAACAATAATTATATATTCCCATGATTGTTGATGTTGATGAATGTTTCTGCTAATGCTCGTATTTACCCAAAATCATTCATACTTAAATATTTAGCGATAGCATTTTATCTTTTTTGTCAATACGTGCCAATTCTTTCTTTTTGTATACCAGAGGATATCTTAACCCACGAAGAACAAGTGTGACCATAAGGGAACGCTTCACAGCATTCACAGGAATTATTTTTTTTCCTAGATATAAAAATCTTATATAAAATTATTTTTCCTAGAAAAAAAAAAATCCTCATCTCTGGAGGGTTAAGTGTTTGTTTCACAACATTCTCTATAACAAAGTCAGTTTCAATTCACATTTATACAAATGCTAAAAGAGCTTAAAGCATTAAATTATGAAAGAATTTCTCAATGTAATTTCTGTTCAACGGGAAAGCACCGTTAATCTTTCATTGATATCAACAATAAAGAAGCATCACACCTTTGATAACGTTCCAATTATAGCTAGGCTTTCTTTTGAGCAGCACATTTGGAGTGCCTTGATCGGAATTATTTGAATCGTCATCGTGGGTCGAATAACTCCAGTCGTCTGAGTCCGAGTTTAAATTAGAACCGCTGTCGACATTGTCTTCCTCTATGTCAGTATAGCTTTTGTTAAAAAAAAAAAAACAATTTTATATTATAAAATCAACATTATTCAGTGGGTAAATAAATGTATATTATAGAAATTGGATCACTTCTGCATCATAATTTTTGCTTCAGCAAGAATTTTGTCAATCATACAATAAATAACTCATAATCATAACATGCAAGACTAGTACATAAATGAAAGCAAAGCAAATTTCTTAATATAAATATTTTATATTGGAAAAGATATCTGATTTCTGACATTAATCAGCGCCACAGTTGTGTTTTTAGTTTCTGTCGGTGAAAATTTTGCATTGAATAAATTCAGTTTTACCAATATATTCAAAATTGAAATGTTGCTTATACGTAGGATTGTTATTTCAGCGCCAAAATCTTATTTGTATTCATGATAGAAAATCTTTAAATTCTTTTCTTTTATTGCAATATAAATAAAGCTTTTGAGCTCCTTAATATTATTGTATATATTTTTTCATCCCATTTATATTAAAATAATAATTTTACTACTACGAATGGGAGTGTTGGAATACGATAAGCTTCACCACAACACAGGAGGCTTAAGTATCAAGAGTATTTAAGTATTCCGACTACTGTATTGTTTGTTACTCACTTGAGACTATCACTGCCACTATCATTTATCGAAGATTCTCTAGATGCAAGAATGGGATTAATAAACTCATTTCCGTCTCCCAATAATCTCTCTCTGATCATATCGATGATCGGCTGGCTTTCAGGTCTGTCATCGAAAGGCTCGATATTTTCAATATTCATTGCTTCTTCGACTGTGTAATCATCAGAGTCCATCTGGGTTTCGTCATCGCTGTCCATGATCAACATGTTTGATCTCTTACTGTGCGATCTGTAATTGCGATCCTTTCGCTCGGCTGAAGATATTGCCGTTTCATTGTTTGCAGGAGAGTTGCTAGTGGACGGAGCCATCTGCATCTCAGTCACAGAGTTCTTGTTGTTTTTATAACTAACCGATGCCATTGGATCATCGCTACTTGTGCTTTCAGACTTTTCAATGCATATACCGCTATCGACATTCTCATCTTGATCTGTGTCAAAATTAAAACACATAATAATTAAATGTATATTTATAATTTAAGTGTTTCGAACTATGATGACAAATTAAAAAAGAATCTTTTAGAATTTCGACTGAAGGTGCTTGATGGAAATTTAACTTCTTTAAATTAGAATTATTTTCATAATGTATGTTTCCATAATAATCTTGGCCGGACATGACCCGAGTTTCACCTCTCGGCATCTTCCAGTGCTATTCACTGCGCAAATGCACAGCACCGGAAGATGCCGAGAGGCGAAACCCGGGTCGTGTTCGGCCAAGATTATTATGGAAATGTACATTATGAAAATAATTATAATTTAAAAAAGAATCATTTCCACCTAAAGGGATTTTTATCATTCTAACCATACAATGAGGTAATAGCCAACAAAGCTCCCCAGACCCTGATGTGAATGAAGACCATGACTTTTTTGAGAATAGGAAGAGTAGGAAAAAAGGACTGGTTGACAAATAGTTTTTTTTTAATAATTTTCAAGAAATTGATACTACAAGTTGTTTTATTATACTCGATTATTATGCAATATACATAGTAAATGTTTCAAAATATTATTAAAGAATTGTTGGTTTCTATTACAACAAGTGATGCAAGGCGGGAAAATTGTTGGGTTTTTTCGCAGATTTAACCTAGAGAAATTGGGTGGTAATAAACTCCTTGGTAATATTAAAAATATTATTTCAATATCAAACAGATAATTGTGTATAATATTCAGCATTCGGTGAAACATATTCAAAAAATTCAACATGTATTACATGTTCTATTGACAAATTAGAGGTTAATATTATAAATGTTATGATATTATAAAGAGCTGTAAAGCATATTATTAACCTATGACAAATACTAGTTTATGAGTTTGACTGCTCTTAAATCCGAAAAAAAAAAATTTGTTGTGAAACTCAGCGAAATGCACAAATTTAAGTGTGCACATGGATTCAGTATGATTTAAAAACGACAACAAATATTAATTAAGAAAATTATTCCTAATATTCTGTTTTTTCCCAATTTTTCGGGTTTATTTTGGGTTTTTTCCGCCATTTCAAAATCCCCAAGTTAGATCAGGGGTGGGGAACCTTTTCTTCTCTAAAGGCCGCATTCATTTTTCTGATTCGACATAAGGCCGCAGTAAACATTGACTTCGGAATCTTTGTCCGGAAATAGGAATTTACGGTCAGAATATAGGAAATTACGAATTTACATAAATTTACAGAATTACAGAATTGGCCAGAAGGCCGCACCAGAGAAGCCAAGAGGCCGCAGGCTCCCCACGCCTGGGTTAGGTTAAGAAAAAATGTGGCGAATTGAAGTATATATTTACAGAAGTCATTAATCACTTTCTTTTAAAATAGAACATGATTCAAAATCAAGGTTTTCTCACTATAGATTACAGTAATGTTGGTACTAATAACTACTTTTTAACCAACATTCTTCATAACCATAAAAAGGGTGTTATTAAAAAGCTAGCAAGAAGTATTTTGAAAATATTTTTTATTAGATCAAGAATGTAAACAAATTACCTAAAAACTTAACTAATTTTAAAGACATCAAGAAAATAATTAATTTCATACGTCCAATAAAATTCTTTCGTATTATTAACGACACAGTTATAAGCCAAAATTTTCCATATGAATATAGTATCAAGGTTTTAAGATGCTTCAGACACGACAATAATATGTGAATGTACAGACAATTTTATAATTAAGAAGTGTTTATTAGCCAGGATGAAAGTAAGGCGAGTTAAAATCTCAAAATATACTAGAGCACTATTTTGTTTATGAATCAAACTCACCAAAATCCGATCTAGTCGTTGGTACGTGATTTGTATTTTCTATAAATTGCAGCTCTCGATTTACGGAGGAATCGTCACCGTCCCTATCTATTTTAATTCGCTTTTCTGCTTGGCTAGAACATGGGGAGGTGTCATTGCTTCGATTCGAAAAATCTCTCTCCGAAACAGATACGTTCACCGGGGGATCATCGTCAGCTGGACCACCTTCCATATTTGCAGTATTGCAGGTTTTAGGAATGACCGATTAAAATAGTCATAATATCGCCATGAATAATGCTGAATATTTTTTTGCGATAAGATTTACTGTTAATCTTATATGCGCATAATACGAAAATAAAATGGATAACTCAGCTGTGTTTTCAATGAAACGTAAAACTTGACAATAATGATGCCTGCACAAATAGTCTATGCATGTACATTAGAGATGTCTAAAATCATAGACAACATTTATTTTGAAGGATTCATGAAAATGTGGCATGAAATAAAAAATGTATTGTATGAATTTGACTGCCAAATATCAAGAAATGGCCGAATGGTAACTAATTATTTGGTGAGTTTCTTATTCGATAAATGGTCAGTAAATATTAAAGGAATTGTCAGTTTTTATATATTGTTTACGTAAGTAAAAAATATTAAACTAATAGATGTCGATATAATTAATTAAATAAGAGTTTTGAGTGCTTGGCGAGCTATTTTTGAAAAGAGATAATTTTTCGATCATTGTATAAAATTATTATACGCAAAATAAAATACACTTTTAGCCATAATAATCAATAAATAAATTCCTTTTTTTTGTTTTTGTTAAAAAGGTTTTTTTGGTAATAGCGACACACATATGGATACATTAGTTTAAGACTGGAATAAGTCCAAAAAACAACTTTTCCCGTTATTGGATTTGCCATTAGTATTGTCTCTGTTGTCATGTCAAGATCTACATTTCTCCATAATACAATTGCTTGCATTTAATATTGTAGAAAAGACATCGCAAAAGTTTCTTTGTGGAATTTTAACTTTTCAGTATATTCTATTGTTGAGATATTTTTATTGGGAGGTCATATGCTTCACATTGGGAGCGAACATGGATAAAAAAAAGTATAGTTCTCTTTCTCATTCAAATTTTAAAAAGTTTATATATCAAAACTACTTATTTTGATATAATTTAAGATTTCGACTGAAGGTGCTTGGTGGAATTTCAATATTAAATTTGAATCATTCAAATTATGTACACTCCCACAGATTTTGTCACTAACGACCCGGGTTTCGCCTTTCGGCATCTTCAGGCGTTCAAGCGCACGGATGAACTTGAACTTGAACTTGAACTGAACTTGAACTCAGTTCAAGTTCATCCGTGCGCTTGAACGCCTGAAGATGCCGAAAGGCAAAACCCGGGTCGTTAGTGACAAAATTTGTGGGAGTGTACATAATTTAAATGATTCAAATTTACTTATTTTGAGTTTCCGTCTTGAACTGGTGCATCTATGTGCTAACACCCTTTTCCTACTGCATAAATAGTAAAAATGTGATAGTCGTGATAGTGTGCAAATATGTTGAAAAAAAACCTTATAGGCAATGAAAATAATGTCTTTTTTGTGCTTTAATTCACAAATTTTGGCATTGTTTTACACAATATTCATTGTTGGGTTAAAGTCAGGGGTGGGCTGGAGGGGGCTCGCGCGAGCCCCCTGTTAAATTTCACTAAGGCCATCGAGCCCCTTGTTAACTCAAGATAAAGAAATATTCTCATTTCAAATTTGTATATAACTGCAATTTCTAATTTATATATTATCTACCAAAGCTTCAGTACACATAATAGTCCATTTTTAGCTATTTACATTAATAAGTTTACGGTAAATTGCATATTGTTACATATTATAAGTGTATTAAGTAACAATCGATTGCTTATTTAAGTATTGTATATAATTGAATAGGAGCAATTAGAAAATTCACTCCTTCCTCAGAACATTGAGAATTGCTTCGACATTAAGCGAGCCTCTTGTTAAAATATTGGCAGCCCACCGCTGGTTAAATTAAAGTTAAATTAAAATCTAACCTAATTTATTTTTTTAGCTCATCCGAGAATTTTGAATCCAAAAGCACAGAAATTTACGGATTTCAGAATATTTACCCGTGGCCCCGCTGAACTGTTCTGTGACTCCACATAGTGCATTTTATTTTTGATGGTTCAATGATTCTTCCGAAAAAGATTTTTCCGAACACGAATTCTGCGAACAAGAATATTTTGAACACCGATTCTTCCGAACACAGAATTTTTAATATTTTTAATATGAAAGTAATTGCTGTATTATAATGTGGAATGTTTTATGTCGATTGTGCCAAATATTTGGAAATTGACATCTACAGTACTTACTTTAAACATAGTTTTATTATCTTATTGATTCAAATATAATATTTTACATTCACTTAATGCAGTGGTTTCCAACATGGTAGGCGCGGAGTACCGCCAGGGGAGGCGCCAAAACTTTTTAATAAAAAAAAAAAATTCATATCATAATATCTTTAAATAAATAAAACAAATCGTACAGTAAAAATTCAGGGTATGAATGTTCATTTTATTTTTTCTTACATATTTATACATATGTATATACTGTACATTTAATTCATATTAAAAAATATCTGGAGCGAAAGATTTATGAATGGCGCCTTAGCAAACATTTTGTTTCAGTAATGCACAAAATTACCTGTTTGGTTGATTTTTTTGGAAAATCGAGCGGTTTAAATAACTCAATGCAGGGAGCCATCTGCTTGTTCAAAAAGACTAAGTTAAAGCTTTCTTTAAAAATCTGAAGTTATGGAAATCAAGTTTACAAAAGAATTTATTAGATATGTTTTCAATATCAAAAGATATCTGGGTATTCCAGTATTGAAGCACGCAAAAAATATTTCTATTGAAGACTTGGATGGTTTAGTGCTGCATTTTTTAATTATTTCAAAGACCTTAATTTCTCAACGTTTTCGTGGATAAAGAATCCATTTATCAACAGTGAATCGCGCATCTCAACCAAAACGCACTATTTATTTATGAAAAAAATATCTTTGCTTTAAGCACGCCACTGGCTTCCTGTTCATTTATTACAAATAAACTTTATTAGAATATGATAATAAGGAATGTTTCACTCAAATGAGATGATTTTAAAATCTTATTAAGCTATATTCTATCAATTTAACGAATTTAATAATTTCTCTTAATTATAGGTGTCGCTGTAGACCGTGACACTTACCTTTAATAGAAACAATCGATCGTCAGTTTGATAATTGCATTATGCATTTTAGAATAAATTCCTAGGTTCGAATAATCAATATCTCAGACACCCACCTGAAATTACCATTTAAGGTTTATATTTTTCCAATTTCAATACAGTTGGAAGGAGAGGTCTGCACGGACCCGGGCCTGGCCCTCGGGCTCCTACCCTGCCCGATTCTTGCGGGTAAGCGCAATCGAGACTCGGGCTCGGGCCGGGCCCGGGTAAGAAATTTATTTTTATTCAGAAAAATATTTCAGACTATGTCCGTGTCATAAGTCAGCCATGATGATTTTAATCATTACCAGTTCTATAGTGAATCGCCTGGGCTTTGGGTCAGGTTCAGGTAACAAGTGTGGTATTAGATTCGGACCGGGTATTTTTTTTAAATTTCGGCCCGTTCAGACCTCTAGCTGGAAGACACGTATTTTCGACCTATCAGAAAAAGACCAACTGGAAAACTTCATTACTAGTTGCCCATGCAAAATATTATAACCAACCACGTATTTCAAAATGATTTTGGACGACGAAACGATTGAAAATTAGTGTATCACACAAATTTATATGCTCGTCAAACAATATCATTTTAGCTATTTCCAAACATTATGTCAAGGTATTGTGTTCACGTATACTGGGAGAAGATATTTTCTTCTTGTAGCTGTAAGTATAATGTCGAGAGATAAATAAAAACATTCAGAGGATACTTTCATGAAAACGCCTATACAACTTTTGTCGAAAGGGGTGTGTTTAAATGAATGACCCCTTTTCAAATGTTGACCTCCATTGTCTTCATAACCGTTATTGGTTTGAGTTATTATCGAAGGAAAATACCACGTGAGAAAACGCAGTCTTTTGACAAACAGATAATATGTTTCATAAGACAATACATACAAGAAAACTTCTTGTGACTTAGTGATAAATTATTTTATTTCCCTGGGTGCGCTGGAATTGTATGACATTATATTGACTTTAAGGTCTCCAACATCATTGAGTGCTTAGGCTCTAAGCCAGGGGTGGGCTGGAGGGGGCTCGCAGAGGCTCGTGCGAGCACCTTGTTAAAATTGACGCAGGCCAGCGAGCCCCTTGTTAAAATGAGAAAAACAATATTCTCAGATATATGAGTAATACAATTTATTAATTAACATGCATTATAATTATAGTGTAAAACACAGAACATATATTAATCTACGAAAATTTAAGTATTTTGCTTGGAACATAGAATTGGAGTAGAATAGAAAATGGCTTATTCTCTGTTACTATACACTCTTGCAATGTAATGTGGTTAATACATTTAAAATACAGTTAAAATTCTAATATTAATGTACAACGCTTTGGTTCGAAGTAGACTTGAGAGTGGGTCAATTGTTTGGGCCCCAAGATGCTCGAAATATACCCTTATGGTGGAGAAGATTCAGAAGAAATTTTGGAGACTTCTCTATATGAGGGTGTATGGATATTACTCATGGCTTTATCCAACTGACTTTCTCTTAGGCATGCTTAACTTCAATAGTTTGAATGTTCGAAGAGAAATGTATCTGGCCATATATTTCTTTCGACTTATACGTGGCCAAAATGAGAATTCCACCATTATTGAGAATGTGAATCTAAATGTTCCTGATTATTTTTTGAGAAATCGTGGACATGAATTGTTTGTTCTCCCAAGGTGTAGAACCAGCCTGCCAGTGGGGATGCCACTGGGGAGAGCTTTAACGGTGTTCAACAATATTGCTTCGGATGTCGACATATTCCACGTAGACGTGGGTGAGTTCCGACGAATACTATTTTTTATGTATTAAAGTAGAGTTCGTCGGAGCTTACTCAGTTGACTTCTTTGCCATTTTTTTTTTACTGATTTCAATATTAAATTGTTTTTTTTTTCTCCATTGTAAAAGTTTTAAATTTATAATTTGTCAACCTTATGCAATGTTAATTAAATAAATAAATAAATTTATTGTCTAGTAATATTGTTATTCAATATTACTGTTTCGGTAATATTATAGCGTATAATTGTATAAGAGTAATAAAAAATCACCACTTCCCCAGATCACCTAAAATATTTTTGAGATTAAGCGAGCCCCTTGTTAATATTTCGGCAGCCCATCGCTGCTCCATGACTTAGAACTTCTAAATGTCGTAACCCGACCCTGGTGTAACCAATTAAATTGGTTGTATCGTATTATTATTAAAATACAATTCGACCAACGTTCCCTCTAAGCCGAAGGGTTAGCTGCGCGGAAATTTCAAAGGCTGCGTGGAGGCTGCGCGGACCGATCAAATATTAATTGAACAACTGTCTTGTAGTGCGCGCTAACCCGGAAGGGGGGGTTCCCAACTGCTTAGAGAGAACGTTGAATTCGACAGCTATGTGTATCACGAGAAGCCCAAGGAGAGAAGATGGGTCTAATAAATTATAATGCAATGTCGACAAAATATGTGGGAGTAAATATTTTGTGAAAACATTAATACATTGCACTGGAGGCTATAAGATAAATTGTTAATGTATCACATCGTATGAAATGGGGTAACTCGTTCATGCAGGTGATCTGTGTATGAACTTATAAATTTTGATATACATAGTGTCAATATTGATAAATTTTATAAACGCGTGCCATCCACGTTTAACTGAACAACATGATTTTTTTTTGCAATAATCAAGTAGTAATCTTAATTATCATTGGGAATAAGATAAGTAATCGAGTATTATCTGTCGGTATTCGTATCGCGATAAAAAATATTCTGATTAGATAATAATGTGAACTATTATTAACCTGATACACAATGGTTTAGTAATCATTTACCATTGTTTCAAGTCAGTTAAAATATTGATATAATCACAATGGTGAGTAAATTTGTAAATAATATCAAGTGTATCGTTTGTATTGCATTGACCGTGAAAAATCATTAAGTAATTCCGAATATTTAGTAACATCTATGAACGAAAATAAATATTATTCGAACTTTTAAAATTCTCTCAGTACTAATGCATATTATTATGCTCACATATTTTTCATTAACTAATTTTTTAAGGTTTTCCCATATCAACGTGAGTCAATAGTTAAAACCCAAACCTGCCTAACATATTTACATCTGAATATTTCCGCGAACTGTAGTTAATGCAACTACCAACCAATACTTATTAATTCGTGTTGCTAAAATCATTTTGATTTGTCAAAATAGTAATTCTTCAAATGTAAATACTGTATAATTGAGTGTTTTTAGTTTGTTGTAGCCTGTTGTAGGCAATGGAAACATTTTTTTGTGAAAACATGCTTTTCGGCTGCCATTTATTCAGTGCTTAATGCATAGATCCGGTGACATTATTAGGCAAGTGCCGCCCTTAAACAAAGTTTAAAATAGCGCCCTTACATTGTTTCGAAATATTTTTTTCTGAAATTACATAACATATGAAGTTCTTTAAACCAGTGTTCTTCAACATATGGTCCGCGAACCGGTACCGGAAGAATTTATTGCCGGTCCGCGATAACTTTTGTTTCGACAAATTTTCCACTCGAATATCTCTTTTGTACTAAAAAAAAACCTTAAAAAATAAAATCCAATAGACGGCAATAAAATTAAATGTATTCATCCAAAAAAACGCTTATTGTGACATGTCCAAAGTCGATAAATGGCTCTGTGTAAATATGTGTATCTGGTTGACGCCGGTCCGCGAAATATTTTTACATTTTTTACCGGTACGCGGACGTAAAAAGGTTGAAGAACACTGCTTTAAACCATAAGAGTATCAGTGATATTTTTTTTATTATTTTCGGTTATTCTAAGAATATATATAATAATATAGAAATTCGAATCATCTACTCATTTACATATTCTCTTAAGCGCTGTTATGACCCAGGTCCCTCGACTTTGTCAATTTATTAAAAAACTGCCGCCATCGGTAAATTTCATATTCAAAGATGATTTTTGCCATAAAGTTAAGTGATGTATACCAATCTGTCATAATATTATTACCATTTAAAATATATATTTAGGATTTTTTTCATCAAAGAAATGGAGACATGATATTTACTCTGAACCAAATTCGTTAAATTATGTGATCATATTTTGCCGCTCCCTAAGAATTACCGCCCCTAAGCAACTGCCTGCTCGCCTTTGCTCACGGGACGTCCCTGCATAGATCCTTTATGTCATCATTAAATGCTAATGAAAAACAACGAAGATTTGCTTTATTACATTCTAATTATAGTTTTGGTGGCTTAACATTTATCTCTATTCCATAAAAATATGTTATATTAATAAATATTCATTAGATAATACGAAAACGTAATCAGTAAATGTATTGACGAGTGATGAAGATATTATAATAAATGTAATAAATAGTATGACTAATGAAATGTTATTTAAGGTGTTAAAGTTTATGCGATACAACCATTGATTTACGAAGAAAATTTCGTATAGTTATTGTTTGAAATAATATAATATATCCGTGTACAATGTTATTCTATATATTTACAGCTAGACATAGCATATGCTCACAAATAGTATGCACAATTGCTTATATTCATTATTCACGCCAGGGGTGGGCTGTAGGGGGCTCGGAGGCGCTCGCGCTCGCACCTTGTTAACTTAAGAGAAAACAATATTTTCAGATCAAATTATCATATGACTGCAAATTCTAATGTATATATTATTTAAGACAGCTTCAGTATACTCAATAGTACATTTTTAGCTATTTACATCGATAAGTTTACGGTAAATTGCATATTGTTACATATTATAAGTGTATTAAGTAACAATTGATTGCTTATTTAAGTATTGCATATATTATAATTACATACGAACAATTAGAAAATTCACTCCTTCCTCAGAACACTGAGAATTTCTTCGGGATTAAGCGAGCCACTTGTTAACGTATTGGCAGCCCAACGCTGATTCACTCTAAAAAAAATATATTTAAACTTAAACTTTTCCAACATTTCCTTAGTGCATATTTGAGAAAATCTAGATTTTGCACAGAACAATGAATAGTATTATATAAATGAGTTATGTATAATATATTGACTTGTCAAATATTCCCGCCAAACACGAATATGTCTCATGATGTTTTTGAAAAGTTATATACAGCTGTCCTTACCAGGGTTGAAATAAATTAGTTTGTTTTAATTATTCCACATTATTGTGGAATTTGTATTAAAAATATATATAAATTGAATGCCTTTCTACCAAGATTTGACAGTAAACACATTAAAAGCAGAAGGTGCATCAGGCGATCGCCTGTAACAGTAAGCATAATCAGGGAAAACATTCGAATACTTTTAAGCTTGTATAACTAAGGCGGAGAAATTGAATTTGGTGCATGAGATGGAGGTGGCAAATTGTCTGACGCCTGCCCTAACTCCAATAAAAATGCCGTAGCTAAAGATTAAATCGAAACAATCCAGAACACCACCTATTATATTATATTTCAACCCGAAGCCTATTAGAAAAATTGACTACTCCGGACTACATCACTATAATTAGATATTCAATATATTTAACATATCATTGTTGTAAAAATTTCAAAATCGTAAACAACCGACTGGTCAACATCGGCGCTTTATTATCGTAGCGCGGTGTTACGCACTGCTTCTACGCCTATCGCTACGCCAGTACAATTGTTAATGTGTTTTTCTAATTCAAGTTTCACTTTCAATAACGAAAATTTCACTTACTAGCTGTAAGTGTATAATCAAACTAAGGGCGTAAATAGTCAGCGCAAAATTGGCTATCGCCTACATAAGAGGTTAATGATAAGATAATAAAATATTTTATGAAAATGTCACCGAACCGAACCTGTACAGACGCAACTCGTGATGAGTCAATTTGTTAAAATATTAATAAACTTACAATGCTTGACTGTACCAACAATCTGTATGCATCGAATACGGAATCAATACTAAAAAATGAATATTAACACGTACTTTAATAAACTTCTGGTCATCATTACCATTACATTTCAAACCTATCTATTTTTCAGGAGATTCAAAAAATCTTTTTGCGAGTATAGTGTGTCATCGAATTTAAATTATTGATCATTTCAAATTAAGAACTTATTATTTAGTGTACATTTTTGACATAGTCCCAGATATAGTTAACAGATTTGATTGGCATTTAACTGTAAACTAATGTTGTTACTATTGTATGTCCTATATCTATGTGAATATGTTTTTAATAGTAATGATTTAAAGATATCTCAATTGAATTCAGTGCTCTTAAAAATTATTATTTGCATTTTTTGATAATGGTTGTTTTTGGTGCTTTATTTCGGCATGTAAAATAATTATATTTTAACGAATATCAATTATTGATATAACTTAATTATTTACTGTTTTATTTTTAACTATAATCGCATTTTAAAGAGAAGTATTTTTAGTTTTTTCACGAAAAGTATTTTGTTAAAAAATGGAATAACCGAAATAATTTAAGAATGCCATTACCAGACTTATTAGTTTATTGATGTCACAAATAAATATGACTCAACATAATACAAAATATACATGCACTAATTACGAACATACTTACTAATTTGTCATTACTTATCGATAATTTTCGATTTAATGACTCACAACTATATATTAAAAACATGTTCCTTTTTGAATACCGAATTAAGAAGGCAGCCGATAAGATTATGTTCCAATATATCGATGTAGCCTCGAATGCTATTATCTAAGGGAATTAGTCAATTAATTTTATTTCCCATCAATTAATATTACAATCACGAATCTCAATATCCTTCTACAGCATAACATTTGAAAATATAAAAAGACTTGTTACTTAAAATAGCAGATAATGTTATTAGTTTAGCAATAAGTATAAATATATAAATAAATGCTGATTTTGAATTTTTTGCTACCACATGTTTGTATTTGGGTACGGACCAAAATATGGACTTGTTATCCTTTTAAAACCTTCTAATTTTTTTTCCGACGTCACATTTTACGAGGTAAAACTCTAGAACAGTGTTTTATCGGTATGAATTAAAATTGAAATACATAATATTGTCGTAATAACAAATCTATGATGCTATTGGAATTGACTTGACAGTCAATTGTCAAGCCAGTGGCGTAGAGTCCAATCCATTCAGGCATATAAGTGAATATTATTATAATAATTTTATGTTATCTGAAACGTAAACATAATAAATGTTTTTTTATGGTTTTTTACTGCTAAAATGTGTATTGATTATCTTCTCACAGATAATTAACGAAAGTCACAGCTATGACACAATAATAGAATATACCAGTATAAATTGTCATTTATTTAAATGATAAATCGCTTTTAAGACATTGTTACAATTAATCAATAGCTTTTTTTTTACCGTGTTTTATTCGTTTGCCTTGATTTTATATAATTATTATATGTTACACGATTTTAATTGAATTCCCTTGAATTTGAAAAATTAAAATTATTGACTAGATTATTTCTTGAATGAGAAATGTAATTGAAGATTCCATTATATTCTAACGAAGTTTCAATGGACTCAATTTTGAGAAGAATTTGACAAAAAAGTACGTTTGTGTTTTACCTGTGTGTACCTTTTGGAAAAAGCGCAATTTTGACTACTGTCACTCAGGGATGGGCTGGAGGGGGCTCGAGGGGGCTCGCGCGAGCCCCAGGTTAAATTTAGGCACGTCCGGCGAGCCCCATGTTAAGTTGAGAAAAACAAACGTTTCATATGAAATCAGCAGTACCTAGCTAAAATTTCTGTAGAAATTATTATGAAACATAAGAAGTCTTTATTGCCCCTTAAATTTTGTCAAAAAATACATTTACTTCGGCTGCCTAATAGACCCTCGTTACTTATTGTCTTTTGTCTGACTATGTTGAAAAATACCGATGTCGGATGTTATATTGTTAACAGATGTCTAGATTTTTATGAACTTACATACATACAATGCTTTACCGTAATTATGTTGCAGTTTTGGGATAGGTTTCTTACATTTCTTTTTGGTTTTATTATAGCCTTCTTCCTGGAACTACAAACATATTATTTATCTGTTCGTAAGATAATAAACCAAAGCAGTCACTTGTTTGTTCAAGAAAGCGATATTATGGCGAGCTGAGGTTTTGAAAATTTATTACATGCTAATAACAATAGTTATTAGTAATGAAGTGAAGATTAGTAAAGAATTATTAAAACTAGGTGGAATAAATATTTTTCGAACTAGTCTTTCTACTAAGGTACACGATTTTGAAGTCTTAATCAGATAAGTTCATCTTATAATGCAGATAATCCACTCGGTGTTGCAGGAATATTGCATTGAAAATAAAGAAAGGTGAGACATCAAATTTTTTTTTTTTGAGTCACAAGAAGCATGGCGGGTTAAGCAAACGAGAGGCCCCAGGTGCAATAAAATTTGGAGGCCATGTTTTTTGGATATCATTAGAACGTCATAGAATTCCAGGTGTATATTAAAATGTGCAAAATATTTATATTATCCGTGCAGAAGCTAAACGAGGTTTAAGGATTGTGAAGCCAACTGTCAATCAAGCATGTGTAACGTTTGAATAAAATCAAGTTTAAGGTGTTTATCGTCATTCCTTGGTGTAAAGCAGACAAACACAACCGTTTCATCTAGCGGGCCGCATTTTTTTAATGATTATTTCAGGCCGCAAGTAAAATGAAATTTTAAGTACGCTCAATCCTTTCTTTACACGGCCATAGTGTAAAAAAAATGCGGTATACATAGATAAACGAAAGATAGTTTACATTGCATTCGGTCGTGCTATTTTGAACAGGAATTCGCAAAAGAGAATTCGGGGTATATAAGAAGTCTGCACGGGCCGAAATTTTACAAAATTACCCGGTCCGAGCCTGAAAAACTCAGGCCCGACCCGGCCCGGGCCCGAGTCTAATACCACACTTGTTACCCGAACCTAACCCGAAGCCCGGATTTATACTCTTCAGCCCGAAAAAAACCCGTTGTTTACAAATTCACTACAATTTACGATTCACTATAGAACTGGTTATAATTAAAATTATCATGGGTGACTTATGAAACGAACGTAGTCCGAAATATTTTTCTGAAGAAATAAATTCCTTACCCGGGCCCGGCCCGAGCCCGAATCTCAATTGCGCTTACCCGCCCGAACCCGGGCCGGGTAGGAGCCCGAGGGCCAGGCCTGGGCCCGTGCAAACCTCTATAACATATGCTTTTATTGTGAACTATTTATAAATTTATTGTTTCAAATGCTAATGCGACCTTTGTCTTTGCAAAAACTTATTCTTTTGAATTTGTCATACAATTTGTAGTATGAAACTGCAAAATCATTAAGTATATTTCTATGAACAGTTATTCTGCTTCGTTATCGAAAAAAGTTGCTCACATTTTTTAAATTCAATAATTTACTTTTAAAAATATGTTAATTTCAAGATGATACATTCAATGGTAACAACAAAAACAAAGTAGCCACAAGCTACACTCGGGCTCTGGGATAGGCATCTTCTAAAGCAGGGGTTCTCAACGGGGGGCTACAGCATGTCTTATCCGCAAATTTCTGGGATTTTGAATTTCAAAGTCTAGGAAGACCTAACAAAAATGGGGTTTCCTTTCGGGCCCCAAAATTCCTTATAAGACTTTTACTTCAGTAGTGCCAACCAGGTATGGGGGGGTCACAGAAAAATAAGACACTCAAAAGGGGCTACGGGCCTAAAAAGGTTGAGAAACACTGCTCTATAATGTGTAGGCATTTTGGCTGACATTTACCGAGCCCCTTGTTAAGATTTTGGCAGCCCACCCCT